>CM063184.1:96560595-96883095 GCA_031835075.1 Saguinus oedipus | reverse complement strand
CAGTCCCTCCCCAGATGTGTCCTGGTCCCGGGCTGACATCCACCAGATACCACCAGCACAGGGTCAGGACCCCACCATTCTTTTTTAAGGGCACACAAACATGTTTTAATTTATCATAAAATCAAAACCAAAAAATGATGAATATAAGTTATAGCAATGGACTTGTAAAAGATAATTTTTAATACTCCTTTTATGGCGAAAGTGTGCATGAAGGCAAAAGTACCTGGGGCCCATGAAATACAGCCTTGCCTGTTTTCTCAAATGGTCCAGAAAGTGTGTGGCATGTAACTGTTACTCTTGCAGAGCACAAGCTCCTCTTTCATTCATTTAGGGGTTATATCATCCTAGAAACCCTTTAGTAGAAAACATATTGCTTCTTTTGGCAGGCTGTTCTTTTTGGCTAACACAAAAGTTGATACAAATATGTCCAAATACTCAAATATACAAATGTCAACAGCTATTTAGGGCTCAAGACACACAAGCTAAACCCAAGAATAATATACCCCTGATTGTCCATGGACATAAATTCACAAGCATCAGGGACAACCCTAGGAACTTCAGTGCAAATACACCGACCAACGTGCCCATGTGTGTGCACACACGCGCACACACGCACACACATACGCGCACACACGCACACACATACGCGCACACACGCACACATACACATGTGCACACACGCACACATACACATGTGCACACACATACACATGCGTGTGTGCACACACACACAAACACATACACACACACACACACACACACACCATTTTTCTCAACAATAAACAGACCAGGAGCCAAGAAGATCAAATTAGCATCCCATGAACAGTTAAAAAGAGAAAAATCCCAGATTTGGAGCCTAATCTGCAGAAGGTAAATAAAAGGGTAAGAGCAAGCTGGAAAAGAAGACTGCTTTGCAAATTGAACCGATGTACTATTTTTTTTCCAAGAGCCAAGACCAGTTCTCCTTAATGATGGTTCCCAGAGATTCTCTAGTTAGGCAACCCCCGATCATTGAGGAGTCCAGATCTGCACAGCTCAGCAATAGCATCAGATCTGATCTGTTATGGCCCAGAGGCTTGAACTGGGAGTTGAGAGGAGGGGAGAAGGGGAGTGGGTAAAAGCTTTGTGAGGGCTCCATGGTTAAAAACAAGTTCAAAACAGCTGAAAAGCCAGGGAAGAAACGATCTCGTTAATTGGACCCCTTTCACCCCTTTCCTTTCCCATTCCGCCCACAATTCTCCTCCTTCCACAGAATGTACCCAGGCAAAACAGTTGAAAGAAAGGAATTATCCACCCTATTCTCCAAAGCCAAGGGTTTTTATTTTGTTTTTGTTTTTGTTAATTGGGATAAAAATGTGAGGGAACCTCTGGGCAAAACTACTTTGCCTGTTTGGAGTCAAATCCCAAACCTATACTGATAGGAAGATGTATACTTACCTCAATACGGTTTCTGTAATAGTAATTTTACTAGAATATTCAGAGATTGGCGTGTTCGGGACCACAAAGATATAATGATGTCTTTTAAAAGAATAACCACAATAAGTGAGAATTCTGCCAGGCACTACACCAAGTACACCATCTGCAATGATGCTATTTAATCCTCACAGCTTCATAAAGTAGGTGCTGTTATTGCAGAAACAGAATTTTACAGAAAAGGAAACTGAAACTTGGAGATGTTAAATGCTGTACCCAAATCATCACAGCTATTAAGTAGCTCAGATACGAGGTAACTCAGAAGTGTCATTGTATGATTTACATTGTGGGTTTGTTCTATTACTCATCATTGAATTTTTTTCAACCTGTTAACTACTAGAAATAATATATTTTTTAAATTGTACTTTTAAAAAAATTATTTTTAATTGTTGTGGGTACATAGTAGGTGTATATATTTATGTAGTACATGAGATACTTGATTCAGGCATTCAATGTGTAATAATCACATCATATTAAATGGAGTATCCATCCCCCCAGCATTTATTCTTTGTGTTACAAGCAATCCAAATACACACTTTTAGTTTTTTTTTAATATGACGTACTTTTTGCGCAAAAAGCTTTTATCCTTTTTTGATTATTTTCTGATTATCTTAGAATAAATTCATATAGTAAGATGTCTGGATCGAGTGGCTGAAATATTTTTTGGCTCTCACAGTGTGGTGCCAAATTGCGTTTTCAAGGACTTTGCCAGTTTACACCGGGAATGTCAACATAAGAGTGGTGTACTTTTCTTATATACTTTCCAGGACTGTCATGTGCGGATGAGTTTGTCCATTCTCTGGTCATCATTCCACATTCAAAGGCAAGGGTCCTAGGAATGTGCTTTGAGTGGTCAGTAGTAATCCAGGCTATGAACAAGCTGGATTATAATGGGCTCGCAAGGGTCCCATGTCCCGTCTGTTAGCGAATCCCTTTAATTCTACCAGTAGGGCCTTTTCCTTTCAGCTTCAGACTTAGAGTGTTTCTAAAATGCCTTCCGGAAGGTGTTGCTTTAAAATGGCCATCACTATTGATGGTGTCTTGTGAAGATGAGGGACCAGGTTGTTCTGAGAAGAAAGGGAAGCCAGTGGTCGGAGTTGTGGCAGGGAGGGGGGAAGGGAAGGGGGTCAGATTCACAGCTAAGAAGGTGCAGGTCCTTTCCCCCGCTTTAGCCAATGCTTTTATTTTTCCTGTTTTCCCTTTTCAGTGTCAATGCATGGGAATGTAGATTTTATTTATTCATCCACTCATTCTTTTTTTTTCTTTTTCAATAAAGAGTTTCCCTCTGTTTCTTGGGCTTCAGTGCAGTGGCTCAATCATGGGTCCCTGCAGTCTTGAACTCATGGGCTCAAGCAATCCTTCCACTTCAGCCCCAAGTAGCTAATACTACAGGTGTGTGTCAACATACCTGACTCATTTATCATTATTGTTGTTGTTGTAGCGACAAGCGTCTTGCTCTGTTGCCCAGGATGGTCTCAAACCTGTCTTCACGCAATCCTCCTGCCTCAGCCTCCCAGTCTGCTGGGCTGTGAGCCACCATGCCTGGCCTCCATGTTTTCTTGAGTGCTTACTCTGATGTAGACTCCAATTATAGACATTGGAGAGGGACACATCAGTGAACAAAACAAAACCTCTATCCTAATGAGGCTAGGGCAGACAGTCAGACAAATGAGCATATATGTCAGGATGAGATGAATGCTATAAAATGTCTCTAAAGAGAAAACTTGTCATAAGCCACAGTCTCTTCCTGTGCTGGAGAAGGCAATCCACACACTCAATGGTTGGGGACATGTGTGTGAGACTGGAGGATATGGCAGAAAATAAAAATTATAGGCAAAGCAAACAAGGCAGTTTTCCAACTCTTACTAGAAAGTACTACAGATTCCCTTCACTTCCCTTAAGAAAGATCTTTGATTTTATTCAGCAAGTCCTTCACTTTGCTGTAAGAACAGTGTTATTATTCTCTATCTAGATACAATCTTACTGTTTTATAGCAAGAGCAGAAAAAAAAAAATCTTGGAGGCTTCCCTCTGAGAAGCCCTGTGCTGGAAGGAGTAGAGAAGCAGCCCTGGGAAAGTCCAGGCTTCCCCAGCCAGCTGAGAGACTTGTGTCAGTGCCTTCACTGCTCTGCCCTGGACCTCTCGGAGCCTAATTAAGTAAAATGAGGAGTACAGACTCTAGAAGGAAGGTCTCTGTGGTACCATCCGATCAGAGCCGTCTTTTTCTACCCCAGCTTACATTTCTGCCTGTGAGCCTTACAAGCACACAACAGGATTAATCCATCAGCTCCACTGGGCTGGGAGAGGGAGGGAGGCAGGTGGAGGAAGTATCAATGATACCGCACTCCAGTGAGCACTGAAGAGCCTCCATTCATGAGCCAACAAAACCTGGGAGAAACCTTGGACTTAATCAGCCAAGGAGGCTCCAGCAGCAAGAACAAAAGAAATCAAAGCCTCACTGGACAATGCAAGCACAGCTTCTGTGCTCCTCCTGAGACCTGAACCCACTGGGTCCCCAGCAGACAAGAGGTGGTGGGAGTGAGCACGCACACACAAACACACACACACACACTCACTCACTCTGAGGGATTACAGGTACACACACACACACTGAGGGATTACAGGTACACACACACACTGAGGGATTACAGGTACACACACACACACTCTGAGGGATTACAGGTACACACACACACACTCTGAGGGATTACAGGTACACACACACACTCACTCTGAGGGATTGCAGGTACACACACACACTGAGGGATTACAGGTACACATACACACACTCACTCAGGGATTACAGGTACACACACACACTGAGGGATTACAGGTACACACACACACTGAGGGATTACAGGCACACACACACACTCTGAGGGATTACAGGCACACACACACACACTGAGGGATTACAGGTACACACACTGAGGGATTACAGGTACACACACACACACTCACTCTGAGGGATTACAGGTACACACACACACTGAGGGATTACAGGTACACACACACACTGAGGGATTACAGGCATACACACACACTCTGAGGGATTACAGGTACACACACACATACACACAGACACTCTCACTCTGAGGGATTACAGGTACACACACACTCTGAGGGATTACAGGTACACACACACACATACACACACACAGACACTCTCACTCTGAGGGATTACAGGTACACACACACACTCTGAGGGATTACAGGTACACACACACATACACACAGACACTCTCAGGGATTACAGGCATACACACACACACACTCTGAGGGATTACAGGTACACACACACATACAGACACTCTCACTCTGAGGGATTACAGGTACACACACACTCTGAGGGATTACAGGTACACACACACACATACACACACACAGACACTCTCACTCTGAGGGATTACAGGTACACACACACACTCTGAGGGATTACAGGCACACACACACTGAGGGATTACAGGTACACACACGCACACACATACACACACACAGACACTCTCACTCTGAGGGATTACAGGTACACACACACACACACACTCACTCTGAGGGATTACAGGTTTCCAGAAGGAAGGAGAGAACAAAGATGTGCAGAGAAGGAACCTGCACAATCAGAGTATAGCTGATACGACTGAACAAGAGCTTCATCCGACATCACCTCTTAGACCGTACATACTCTAGGAATGCTTACGCAGTAGTTTGACTTGTTTTTCAATTAACACCCATGCTGTTCTTAATAAGTGAGGAATGCTTTAATGAGATTCAAAATGAAACTCTGGAATGCACTTCTGCATAAAACCTTTCAGGGCCTCAGAGTTACTTGTTTCTTAACATAATACAGCAGTTGCAATACTTCATATCATGCCTTTCCATGGAACATCTAGCTAGGTATATTTCTTTTTGTTTCACATCTAGCTAGGTGTTTATCTTTTAGTTATATGTTAAGACACTCTTCTGGTGAAGTAGGTTGAGATTATGCATCACTCCTAAGTGGAATGCTCAATCTCAGTTAATAAGTGGGAAAACTGAGGTTGTGTTTCTTATGGCTGCGTATTACCCCTACGAGTGCCACCATAATCACCTGGACCAACTTCACCAATAGCCTGATCATTGTCCCTGATGATGGGAATGAGCAGATTGCCATCACCCTTCCATAGGGAAGTGCCAGAAGGAGGGCAGGCCATTAAGATGCCACATAAAACTCAGTAACCTTGCTGGAAAGAGCGCCTTCTCCGTGCTAATCTAAATGCCACACTCTGTGTCTTTGTCAGACGCTGAAAATACCTGGAAGATTCTCTTATTAGCAGGATGAGTCACCAAATTTAATAATTACTTGTTTCTGTTTTGTTTTGTACACCCATGTTTCACATCATGTGACCTTCTGATGCCCTGTACTGTCATAAATTGCATCTTTCTGAAGGCAATTCTGAGTAAGTTTGTATCCATGAGTATGTGTTGGCATTTCAGCTCATGGGCATTGCCTAAAAGACCAGCTGTAGCTGTCAGAAACCTGTCGTGATGTCTTCAACTAACTCTTTTATTAAATAGCTTTAGGACAAACATTCTTGGCTGGAAAGTCTAAAAGGAGAGTCCTGTAAACAAAGAATACAGTTTACTGTGTTCAGTTATTTTTCCCTTAAAAACTAAGTAAGGGACGTAGAGTTAAAACATTATTTTCGAGTTGTCATGAACAGTAGATGACAGAGATAGTTTTTACTTTTAAAATATGATACCTCTGAGTACAACTGAATTGTAGGCAAAACCACAGAGATGCTTCTTTTGCTTGAATTCAGCTATTTTCCTTTTCTGTGCTCTTCTCCCCACTTGTGAGTTGTTCTTACCCGTGAATTCGGTGGCCCTTGTCATCTCATTGAGTTGCTCTTGATCTCACCCCTGTTCTTTGCTGCTGTCCCTGAGCTCTTTATCTGGGGCCAAACCCACTTCTCCCCTCTCAATACTTTCCAGCCAAGGGTCCTGACTTTCCAGCCCAGGTGCAAGTCCTGATGCTGGATAACTGCAGGCATCATTTCCACGACGGAGAGCTTTGGGGACAGGAGAGCCTTTACACAGCACTCATCAATCTCAACGTCCCCATGGACAGTCTGCCTATGCATTGAGTCTGGACCCTTCAGACCCCTTTTTCCTGTCATCATAGAGGGAGCCCGAGCTCTTGGCCAGGCTTGTGAGCAGAGCAAAGGCAGTTGCTATCACTGTAAAACCATTTTAAAGCTTTTTGTGTGTTTGTGAGGAAAGGGCTTCTGGTGGGCCTTATGACATCCTGCTGGTTCTCCTCCCACTTCTGTGGTGTGAATGTTTAATTATCTAGGAGCAGGCCACTCCATCATTACAGATCTCACCTTCCCACCCTGGTACGTTTCCCAGTGTAAACATGGCTTCTGCTCACCTCAGCCCCTAGAGTTGACCCCTCCATCTTTACAGGCACTTCCTGCTTTGGGTAGCAACTTTTATCTGAAGGGATGAGAGGTGTCTTGTGCACCAGCACACAGCGGAGACAATGCACATTTGCAGAGTTGAACAGTCTGCTGTAAAACTCCAGTAGAAGTCCCGCAGCTGGGGTGGTGACACACACAAGGGTCTAAGGCACACAGCCAGCGGTCAGAGTCCACCTTGTAAGCCTTCAGAATACTGAAATGTGGCTTTGAGGGGTAGTTTATATAATGTAAGATGAGGTAAGTTAGACATAGGACTTTCCCCATAGTCAAAAATGTTTGAGAGCATTGCAGGAAAGTATAGCCTTGGTAGGAAGCCGAGGGATGGCTGCGTCTTTGAGTATCTGCTGTTATGCTTGAAAACGGGCAGTTCAGCCGATGACACAGAAAGACGCAGAGAAGGCCAACTGATGCAAGGCTTTGGCCTCTGAGACTCATCACTGTCCTTCTAGACTCCAGGTCCTGACTCCCTTGACGTGATTAGAACAGCATCCTCCATGTCCCAGGTGTTGACACAGACTCCAAGCCACGTGTGCACACACACACACACACACACACACACACTGACACACTCACACACACTCACACAGAGAGAGAGATGCAGTAAAATACAACTGACAAGAGCACTGGTCGTTCACCTTGGTCTGATCTGCACGTTGCTCAGAATGCAGGTAGTGAATTGAGCTTGGGAAGTGTCTCTCCACTGAGATGCTTCAGGCCCTCTCAGCAAGCCAAGGGCAGGAAGACTTGGTCTAGAGCTGTTATCGTGCCTGAGTGGGTTTTCCCTTTGCCTCTGCAACACCCCACCTTTTTCTTTACTTTTAAAGCTGATCATTTCTTCCCACCCACCCCACTCCCTGGACAGACACGTTGTGACATTCTTCAAGCAGTAAGCATACAACTGCTTGGGTTCCAAGTGCTGCCCTTCCTGCTGCCCTAAGATTTCTCCTAGTTGACCTTGGTTGGTTTCTTGGGTATTCTTAAGTTCTGGGCTCACACATTTGTGAATGACTTTTTACTTTACTTCCAGAGATGACTACTTACCTCAATTGTGCGTGGATTTTAGCGGGTTAACTCTTATTTAAACTGTACTTCAAGTCTTAGAACGTACCTTACTGTGGCCTTTCGGCCCCGCAATGACTTTTTCATCTTCTGGTCTGTTGGTAGAAGCAAAGCTTCCAAAGTCCCAGCTCCTGGATGGCAGAGACAGACACTGAACTATGCATTCCAGCCATTATCCTTCCACTGAACTGAACATTATTCGCCTTCACTCCTTCAATGAAGCCAGTTTTAAACATTCTTCCCACGCTGCACATGGGAGCTGTGGGCATAGTTAGCCGAACTCTTCCCCAAACCAACTTGTCGAAAGCAGAGGAATCAAATCAGTGATGAAAGCAGCTACAAATGAGCTTGTGTGTGAACTGAAAAGTGAGCAACCCACGCCTCAGTTAGGGCCAGGGCAGAAGTTTAATGGCCCCCCTCAGGGTCATTTTCTTAGTTGTAACTTAGAGGATGGTCCCAGCTCTTGAGGTATGACTTGCTCCTCAAACATCTATTCATGGCCTCCACCATGCTAGGCACAGAGTGTGGGGTAGCATAACCAAGAGACGAATGAGACATCACGCTTGCACTCCAGGAAGTCACAGCCTAGTGAAGGTCGGATACCTGGCTTGCTGGCAACTGATTCCTGAAAGAAATTATGGAATAATGACTGACAAGAAGGAGAAGGGAATTACCTCAAGAGGCATTCAAACCTGCAGAACCTCATGCAAGCACAAGGCTGTTTCTTTGCTCCTCCTTTTTCTTCTCCCTTTCTCTGTTCCCCTGGCCTGTGGGGTCTGGCGGCTTGTCTGTGTGATGACTGCAACTGCTGCTCTGCAGAATGAGTCACCTCCACCCATCCCCCTACGTAAGCAGCTCCGCACTCCATGAAGGGATCATGGATCTTCAGATTAAACATAAACTTGAGACAATGTATTTATTTATTTATTTTTAAATTAGCGTGAAAACTCTTATTTGAATATGAATGAGCTTCCCCACTTCATTTTGAAGCATAAGGATGGGTTCATTTCTGATGGAGAAAAGGGCACAGGAAGGCCCCCTTTATAAAACAGCCCGTTCCCAGTATCCTGAGACCCCAGGGCCAGAAACCTTGGACTAATAAGTGACAAAAGGCAAAGGAATTAAACTAGCAACAATTAAAGAGCTAACTAGGAAAGTTGGATTGATTTTGGCTGAATTAAATCCCAAAACCGTGTAAACTGTTCGAAGAACATGTATTCCTGAAGATTTTATTGTTTATAAAATGATAGCCCGACATATTACAAAATCAGCAATATTTAATAAGTGTCAGTCACCTTACTCAGCACTGGAAACACTGAGTGAGACACAGTTACAGTCCTCCTGGTTCCTTGACATTTCATCACAGTGAAAGACACAGCTTCCTAAAGGTTCTGCCAGAAGTGAAAGTCTGCCTCTGCCTCTGCCTCTGCCTCTGCCTCTGCCTCTGCCTCTACCTCTACCTCTCTGCCTCTGCCTCTCTGCCTCTGCCTCTCTGCCTCTGCCTCTCTGCCTCTGCGCCTGCCTCTGCCTCTGCCTCTGCGCCTGCCTCTGCCTCTGTGCCTGCCTCTGCGCCTGCCTCTACCTCTGCGCCTGCCTCTGCCTCTGCGCCTGCCTCTGCCTCTGCGCCTGCCTCTGCCTCTGCGCCTGCCTCTGCGCCTGCGCCTGCCTCTGCCTCTGCCTCTGCCTCTCTGCCTCTGCCTCTGCCTCTGTCTCTGCCTCTGCCTCTGCGCCTGCCTCTACCTCTGCGCCTGCCTCTGCGTCTGTGCCTGCGCCTACCTCTGCGCCTGCCTCTGCCTCTGCCTCTGCCTCTGCCTCTGCCTCCCTCTCTCTTCCCTTTTCTATTTCTCTCCTCCTCTGCACTGATGATAATCATGGACACAGTACATTGGCAGCTAGCACCCTGATGTTCAGGTACTGCTTGTGTGGTCCACAATGTGCTACATGATTGTATCAGTCAGGACAGACTAGGTTGTGTTGCAGTAACAACTCTAAAATCTTAGTGGCTTAAGTAATAAAGTTTGCCTTTTAACCAAAGCTACATATTCATCACAATTCAGCAAGAATCTTTGCTTACTGTAGTCACCTGGAGTGCCGCAATGATGGAGTAGCCACCATCTTGAATTCTGCTGGCTATTGTACCAAAGAGAAAAGAAAGCTCTAAAAAGTCACAAATAGGCTCCAGGCTCCGGCCTGGAAGTGTCTGTCACATATTACTTCACAAAAAATTCAAAGGTCATAACTACTTACAAGGTCCCACTCAACCACAGGAATTCAGGAAGTTCAGTCTTGCCTATGCCCAGAGTAAAGAAAATGAACAATTTTGCCAAAGCACTAGCAACCACTACAACAGTGTATAGCAGATTTGACATGCTGACCTAGGCCTAAAGTGCTGGGGGACTGGGTGATCTCAGCCTTATCACAGTGACTCTTGTCTCTCCAGCCTCAAAGGAAAGTAGAAAAAGCACAAAACTAGATAACTTTCCAGAATAATATGATCCCATGGCGATCCTTCATACCACCCTAAAGCCACATAGATAAACACAAAAAATGATGAGGAGGGTGGGAAGCTAGTATAATGAGATGATTAAATGCAGAGACTTAAAAACCAGACCAATTTGAGCTTGCATTCTGGTTCCACCATTTACCGTTTATGGGAACTTTGGCAAGTTTCTTAACTTTTCTGTGTCTCCATTTTCTCACTTACAAAATGGAACTAATAAAGCTGACTTCATAAGTTTGTTGTCGGGATGCACCGAGATACAACATGCAAAGCCCTTAGCCCACTACCTGGTCACTGACAAGTACTCAGTAAATGGCAGCTGTCATTAGTAGTGTTAGGATTGGAATAATAAGCCAATATTACCACAATGTCTACAAGATGATGTATAACAAACTAAATAATTTGTTTAATTGTTGCCTTTCCTTGAAATGCTCTAAGTGTTATTCTTAACACTTAGAGTATGAGTATAGGCTGAGTGCAGTGGCTCACACTTTAAGTCCAGCACTTTGGGAGGCCAAGGTGGGACGACTGCTTGAACCCAGGAGTTTGAGACCAACCTGGACAACTTAGTGAGACCTCATGGCTACAAAAAATACTTTTCAAAAAGCCAGGTCTGGTAGCATGTGTCTGTACTGCCCACCACCTGGGTAGCTGAAGTGAGAGGATTGCTTGAATCCAGGAGGCTGAGGTTGCAATGAGCCACGATCAAGCCATGGCACGTTAGCCTGGGCAACAGAGCCAGACCCTATTAAGAAGAAGAAGGAGGAGGAGAAGAAGAAAGAAGAATGAAGAAGAAGAAGAAGAAGAAGAAGAAGAAGAAGAAGAGGAGGGGAAGAGGAAGAAGAGGAGGAGGAGGGGAAGAGGAAAAGGAAGAAGAAGAGGAGGAGGAGGGGAAGAGGAAGAAGAGGAGGAGGAGGGGAAGAGGAAAAGGAAGAAGAAGAGGAGGAGGAGGAGGAGGAAAGGAGGAAGAAGAGTACAGGAGAGAGATGACTCCAAGTATTATTCACCTGAGACATTGGTGTGCTACATCTGGAATATTAATACCTTTCCCAGCATACATCCTTTGGGGACACTGTGTATGAAATTCCTCAAATAGGCATAGTGGTGAGGAAAATAGGCTGCAGTGTCAGACTGTCTGAGTTAAAATTCAAACTACCAATATACAGTTCTGTGACCTCACGCAGCTACCTTTACTTCTTCCTCATCTGTAAAATGTTGATAATAATTACATGGCGTGGGGTTGCCATGTTGATGAAATATATTAATGTATATAAAACGCTTAGCTTAGGGCCTGACATGTAATAGTGACTCAATGGATGTTAGAATTACTCAACATGAGGAAATCAAGACTCCGAAAACTTAAGTCACTTGCCTAAGATCACATAGTAATTAGAAAAATTTAAACTCTGGTTTTTCTAAATTCAAAGCACATGTGCCTGCATTTTACCATAGCATTCCATTATTTACACTGGACTTCATTAACCTTCTGAAATTTGGGTCAAGCCATTCTGAGGCATAGTTTAAGAAAAGCAAGAAATCGTACAGTGGACGATCACAGTCGCAGCAAGTAAATGGAGTTCCTCCACTTTCAAGACTGGTCCGAAAAGTCTCCTGAAGTTTCTTGCCCTGTGAGACATGAGAGGTGTTACTTCAGTGTTCGATGACCCACTATTGAATGTCTGTGCTTCATCAGGCTCAGGTACTGGATGAGTTGCTTGTGTTTTCCCATTTAATTTTCACACAGCTCTCTGACAGAAGTACTTATTTTCCCCATTTTACCGAGGAGGGAAGCTGAGATTCAAAGGGTTAAGTAAGTTACTCAAGGTCATGTAGGTAGAAAATGGCAAAATCTCTGAAAGATAAATTAGGTTAAAAACAACTTTTCCATACAATATAATGTTAGTTTTTAAAAAAATTTTGATCAGCATCTTCCAGATCTTCAGAGTAATAAATGCGCATTTTAGAAAACGTTGAAAGTAAAGTCTAAAGAAGCGGGAAATATTATCCACGATTCTACTGCCCAGTGTCACTTGCTGTTAACTTGGTACAGTTCCTTTGAGTCCTCGTTCCGTCTTTCTTTTTCACTGTATAGTTGAGATCACACCATATAATTGTGTAACGCAGTTTTATCCAACTCTGAAGTAGGTATTAGATAACCCAATAGCCAGAATAGCTACGCAACCAGTATTTTCATACACTCTACTTTTTAAGACAAAGAAGTAAAGGACAACAAAAAGGTGATAGACCTAATTTATTTCAAAAACCCCAACAAGACACTGCCAGGCTGTGGCCTGTGGGTGTTATAAATTCCTTTCTGGGCATGCTGCCATCCCTTTCCCATCCACAGCTTTGGGGACTGATGTCCATTTCGATGACCACAGTGGTGATTCACAAGCATCACAGATTAAACGGTATTTAACAGCATTTCCCTCCCTTGGCTTGCCCTTGGACAGGCCAGCCCTTGAGCAAGCCAGACTGTGGGACCACTCAGTGGACCTCAGAACAGGAGACGAGCCATGTCTCCCTCACGTGGCCTGGATCACGTTCCCATGTCCTCTTTTGGTCATTTTTGCCGGCTCTACAGTAGCCCTTTTGTCTCTAGGATCTAAATTTCAGGGCTTCCTTCTTTGCAGCCCTCACACACTTCTCTGACTAACCAGAGACTTGCAGATGATGGTAGCTGGATTGCCTTTGGGTGGTGTCCTTGACCTGTGGGATAGAAGGCACAGGAAAGGAGAGAAATGCCATTTGAGGTTAATGAAAATGCTCTCAGCCTAATAAAATCTAAAGATAGCCTCCATGATAAGAATGCATGGCCCCTAAGGGTCCTAAACGGAGAGCTAGGGGAGGTTCCAGCTGGCCACAGAGATGCTGAAGGTCAGGAGCAGACTTTTAAAGTCTGCTGTTTTGTAGGTTTAAGGACCAGGTCTGTGTTTTGATAACTGAACTTGCTAATAGCTGCCACTTGAGTTGCTGTTTGCAGCTCTTTGTTTGTTTTAAATTAGGAGATTCAGCCAGTAATAATGGGAGGAGCTGCAAATGGCTTCCCCAGTTGGGGGTGCCTGCTTGTTTTTCCCCTGGGCATGCTGATGTGCAGGCCACACTCACAAACTCACACATCTGAGGAGATAGCCTCAATTTGCATATTTATATAAGATGTGTGTATAAGAGTGTGTTCAAGTATCAAAATACATAGGTAACCATGGCTGAAAAGAGGAATTCTGTGGCAAGAATTTAAATATACTATTTCTCATACATTTATTTCTTCATTCATTCCTTTAACAGACATTTATTGAGCACCTACTGTGAGAAGCACTGTGCTATTTGCTGTGAGACATGCTGAGATTTCTAAAAGGCGGGCCTGTATTTCTCCCTCTTCAGAAGCTTACCATCCAATGAGGGTCCTATCTGATCATTCATTAAAGTACACAAAAGTCACCCACAATGAAAGATATTGTGGGATGAATGCTTTGGGAATGGTACTGAAGACAGCTGCTATAAGAACCCAGAGGAATGTGTTTGCTTTGGGCTGAAAAGGCATCAAAGAGGATCAGTGGAGGAGGGAGAGGTGTGCTAGGAATCGTACAGTAAATAGCCAGTGGCAAGAAAAGGCACAGCATACTGGAGTTTCAAGAAGACTGGGTCACCTGGAGAGAATTCTTATGGTAACATGGATTGAAATAAAATTGGAAGCTAAGAGTTGGATTGTATAGGGCCTTGAATGCCAAGTTCAGTTGACTTGACACACATATAGATGAGGAAGTGGGAGGGAGGTAGCTCCCAGGGTCTCAGAAATCCAGGTGATAGGACTGAAATTTTAACATAAAATGGCTCTTTATTTTCAGAATGGCTTCTAGGCCAGTAAGCCATCAACACACCCTAAGAAAATAAATTCATATGGAATTCGCCAAAATTGGGGAAATAATACAGCCTCAAAATAAGGGAAAGCCCTTTAAGTTGAAATCTATTAAGAAAAGTTAAATTATCCACCATAATCTAGTGAAAAGTCCATTGCAACCATTGATACAGCTAAATCCCCTTTATTCCAACTCCGAGCTCCTCGAGGAACCTTGTGAATATCAGATGGGGCCGTCGGAGACATGAGGCCCCCTTAGCGCTTTACCCGCCGCCCTGGCCTTAGCGCTTTACCCGCCGCCCTGGTCTTAGCGCTTTACCCGCCGCCCTGGCCTTAGCGCTTTACCCGCCGCCCTGGTCTTAGCGCTTTACCCGCCGCCCTGGCCTTAGCGCTTTACCCGCCGCCCTGGCCTTAGCGCTTTACCTGCCGCCCTGGCCTTAGCGCTTTATCCGACGCCCGGGCCTTAGCGCTTTATCCGACGCCCGGGCCTTAGCGCTTTACCTGCCGCCCTGGTCTTGTCTTAGCGCTTTACCTGCCGCCCTGGTCTGGTCTTAGCGCTTTACCCGCCGCCCTGGTCTTAGCGCTTTACCCGCCGCCCTGGTCTTAGCGCTTTACCCGCCGCCCTGGCCTTAGCGCTTTACCTGCCGCCCTGGCCTTAGCGCTTTACCTGCCGCCCTGGCCTTAGCGCTTTACCTGCCGCCCTGGCCTTAGCGCTTTATCCGACGCCCGGGCCTTAGCGCTTTATCCGACGCCCGGGCCTTAGCGCTTTACCCGCCGCCCTGGTCTTGTCTTAGCACTTTACCCGCCACCCTGGCCTTAGCGCTTTACCTGCCGCCCTGGCCTTAGCGCTTTACCTGCCGCCCTGGCCTTAGCGCTTTATCCGACGCCCGGGCCTTAGCGCTTTACCCGCCGCCCTGGTCTTGTCTTAGCGCTTTACCCGCCGCCCTGGCCTTAGCGCTTTACCTGCCGCCCTGGCCTTAGCGCTTTACCTGCCGCCCTGGCCTTAGCGCTTTATCCGACGCCCGGGCCTTAGCGCTTTACCCGCCGCCCTGGTCTTGTCTTAGCGCTTTACCTGCCGCCCTGGCCTTAGCGCTTTACCTGCCGCCCTGGTCTGGTCTTAGCGCTTTACCTGCCGCCCTGGCCTTAGCGCTTTACCTGCCGCCCTGGTCTTGTCTTAGCGCTTTACCTGCCGCCCTGGCCTTGCACTTCGGTCTCCTGAGAGCCTTGCTAGCGTGAATAAGCTTTCTCACGTGCGATCAGCTCTTGGGACACTGGCTAAGTTACATTTCTCTTTTCTTTTCTTTTTCTTTTTTTTTTTTTTAAGAGACAGGGAGTCACTATGTTGCCCAGGCTGGTCTCAAACTCCTGGGCCCCAGCAATATTCTGGTTCCATCCTCCTAAAGTCCTGGGATTTCAGGCATGAGCCACTATGTCTGGCTCAACCAAGCCACATTTCTGAATCTTCAAGTTTAAGACTTAAAATCCCTGGACCTGCCTATGTGAATCCACTGAGTGGTTCTTTCCAGACTCTGACCACGGCAGTTTACCCGCTTTCCCTCTGAGCCTCCTTAAAAAGCATCCAGTTATTCAAAATACACACAGTTCTGGGTGATGGAAAAGTTTAATTAATAGACTTATGTGGATTGCATATGCAAATCACCAAGAAGTAAATATAATTAAAAACCTTACACTAAAAAACCCTAAATATTTATACATTTTTTGGTGATTCGAGAACTGCATCACCAAAAGACATAACCAGAATATATCAGAACTCTCAAAACACAGCAGAAAACAAACAACCCAATGTAAAAAAAGAAAAAGAAAACAAACCATGGGTAATTAAACAGACACTTAATTTAATTAGGATAGCTAGATGATAAGTAAGTACACAAAAAGTTTTCAACTATTATTCATTATTAAGGAAATGTCTATTAAAACTACAATGTGTTACCACTGTACATAAAATAAAAAATACTGACAATACCAAGTGCTGACAAGGACGCAGAGCAACTGGAAATCTCATGCATTGCACATGTGAATGCAAAATAGTAAAGCCACTCTGGACAATGGTTTGGCACTTCCTTAAAAGGTTAAACACACAAACTGTGTCACCCAATAATCCCATCCCTCAGGTTTTCATTCTAGAGAAATGAAAGCTTATGCTCACACAAAAACCTGTACATGCATATTTACAGCGGCTCTATAAATCTCAGAATCACCAAAAACTAAAAACCAACCACCCAGTTATCCTTAAATAAGTAAATGGATAACAAAAGCTACTTCAGAATCTTACAGTATTTGGGGGGAACATTATGACCAATTAGTGTCATGAGGGTACATAGGAGGGAAATGGTCATATTTTTCCTTCTACTTATTAAGATTCCAGAGAAAGTGAGGATTCCAGACAAAGTAGGCTCCTTATGTTTATAAGAAAGTGTGTAAGCATTAGCCATACTGTGAGTTATGAGTGTTTGTGTTGCAGCTAAATGCACAAGTATTGAGCGTGAAATGCAGGTTTCGAAAGAGCGGAAGAATAAAGCATGTGAGTGAGAGAAGCAAGAGAAAGGTTGCAGAATAAACGAAAGCAACTCTCTTCATCAGTGTTGCTTCAACCTCAGAACCAAAGTGAAGCAATCGTATCTATGAGAGCACATATGTGTGTGGTCCATGTTAATTTGGAGACTCAAAAGCCCTTGATTAAAATTTCTTAAATTAAGACTCAGAATCATTCAGTGTTTTTAAAAGCTGATCTCTTTAAGGGGAAGAATCCAATATTTTGATGGACTTGAGAACAGACAAATTAAAGAATTGGGAGAGCGGGAGGTCCTGCCAGAGGAAAGCCTGTCTACATCCACATACCAGTGCAGGCTGTCTTCGGCTGTCCTGCGTGCTAAGGGACGTGGCTCGGCGTGACCAATCCTCGTGACGCATCAGTCACTGCATCTGTAAACCAGTGACCACTTGCAAAGCAGCAAAAGTTATTTCACTGCAAATCTGTGTCCAGGATCCAAAGTTTGTTTAATCAGGGGTGAGAGAGCCATTCGCTGAATGAAATGAGACACACACTTACCAGCAGGTGGCAGTAGAGGTAATGGTGTCTCCTAAAACATGAAACTTGGATTATTTTATGAGCCAGAAAAAGGGACCTTCAAAACTTGACTGGGTCCCAACCTAACTTCGCTCCGTCTTACATTTGCATTCTGACATGAAGTTATTCAAGCCAACATACTGTAACCAGAAACAAAGTTTTATTTTACTGAGCTGATACTGTGCTTTATCTTCTAAGGGTGGCTCCCTCGGGAGTATGGTATTTTGAATGGAAAATTCTGAAAAATAAAAAATTATTTGTAGTCTCACAAATTAGACTTATTTGTGGACAAGGGAGGACTCAAAAGGTGAAACAAACACTATTTCAAAGATAGCTGCCTAGCATTATTTAATGAGGGGAACCCTAATTCTCCTGTGAACAAAGATGAAGCAATTCAACCACTTTTGGATGTCGAAGGCATACTAGGTTCCTTAGTGACTCTCTTAAACGTTTGTTAATTCCTTTTACATATGAGAAAATCCTTACGTTTCAATGGAAAAAAATAAACATTTTATTCTCACATAATTTCAAAGACTGTTGTAACAGGATAGTTTGCTCTAAAGCTCATATCCCGAGTGGAAGGCATTGCTGCAGAAACATTTTACCTGACTGTCCTCATCGTCCTGTAACTTGTAGAATGCCTGCATTTCTCTATTTCACCAAACTTCTCTGGTTCTCTGCTCCTCTCTTTCAGGACAGCTTCCTGGCCTCTTGTCTACGCTGAGTCTTACTCCTGTGGTCCCTTCTCCTGTGGTTTATCACTCCTTTCATTTTCCACAATCCCACGCTCATAACTGGATTTGGAATACATAATTTAGAAACATATATACGTAGAACATAAAAATTTTATTTAGAAAACTGGAGCTATTTCTTGCTATGTTTTATGTAAAGGCTCGTTCAGTTCTATATTTCGAAAAGCCAGAAATAAGTTGCTTGTCAATTATTTAACTTAATTTTTAAATAGGTATGTACATTCATGTGACTCAAAATTTAAAAGGTACAAAAAGGTAGTAAAAAAATTCCCTCCTACTCTTTCTTGCAGCCAGGAGCAAGTAATGCTTCAAGTTTCTGATGAACATTTCCAGAGATATGCATATACTGGCAATTACATATATGTGCAGGTGTGTGTGTGTTTGTGTGTAGATACTCTTTATCTTTCCCGGTTTCTACACAAATGATGAATGGCAGCATACTTTGCACCCTTACACAAAAGCACCTTGCTTTTTCTCCCTTAGCTGTTATACATAGCTTGGCAATTATTCCGTATCAACCCAGAGAGAGCTTTTTCTTTCCTTTTTCATAGCCATGAAGTATTGCATCGTACAGATAGTCCATAATTTATTTCAATCTGACCACTACACATATCACTGTGTCTTCTCAGTTAAATGATTTCTGCTTTTAGTTTCTACTTTCTTTAGGTTTATTATCATTCAGTTCTTTTTCTTGACTCCTTGAATCAGATGTTACTTCTTTCACTATCAGTCTTTCTGTTTATTACTCTACATATGGGAGGCTATGAATTTTCCTCTGAGCACTGCTTTAATTGCACTGCTTAGTTTCTAGCATGTAGTTATTTCAAAATTAGTTTTTGGCACGGAATTGGATTAATCGTCATCCCTAATTCATAGTTTTTGGCACGGAATTGGATTAATCGTCATCCCTAATTCATGGCACATTCTCATCAGTGGTAAATGCATAGCCATTTTTTGTTGAGCTCTTCTGTTTTTTTAACCTAATTTTTAAAAGTATGGAGCCAGCACCCATCATGTCTTTACAATAACCTACATTTCGCTATCTGGCCCCTCCCATTCCCTCTTTCTGCTTCTGTCCATACCACTCCCCCAACCACAGAGATAAATATGATGCTGAATTATTTGTTTTTCATTTCCTTACTTTCTTTTTTATATAGCTTTATAGCTTCTATCTACTATCTTTCTTTAAAATATATTTTTATTTTAAATTTAAACATTTTGTTATTTTCTGAATATTAGATTTGATTTTAATTTTCTTTGTGACCCAAGAGTTGCTTTAAGAAGAGTTTTGGGTTGTTTTTCCTAGGTATTAAAGTATTTTCTTTGTTGTATTATCTTGTTTTATTATTTAGATCTGGCGATATTACATTATGAACAGAAAATGCACTGTTTTTACATTTTGGAATTTCTTGGTGTTTTTCTTTGGCTTAAAAGGTGTTTACTTGTGAATATCCCAAACAATGCTCTGTATCCACCTGTCGGTCTCTCCAGTGTTGGGGGCAGTAATTGCCCTGTGACCTCACTTATCTGACAGATCTAAGAGCAGTTGCTGATTTTGTAGTTTGTTTGGCTTTTTAAATTGTATATCTTTAAGGCATACGACATGATATTCTGATATACCTATACAGAGTAAAATGCTTAATCCAGCCAACCAAATTAACCGTCCCATCACTTTCCAGAGTTGTGTGTGTGTGTGTGTGTGTGTGTGTGTGTGTGTGTGTGTGTTTAGAGCACCTAAAAAATACTCTTAGCAAGTGTTCAGCATACGATACAGTAGTAGTGTTAACTGGAGTCCTCATGTTGTCTGTTAGATCTCTAGACCTATTAACCCCACAAAACCACAAATGTGTACCCTTTGACCTATTTCTCCACGTTCTCTACCCTCCCTGGGTAACCATTGTTTTACTTTCTCTGCTTGGTTTCTTACCTACTGTTAGAATGGAATGGTGACTTCTAAGTTCCTTAGCTGTCAGACTGGAAACCAGAAGTCCTTATGTCAGTATTTAAAAATCAGTTTAGAGGTGATACACAGTTCATCCTTTGCAAACATCTCTTACACAAATCAGCATGGCTCTGAGGTGACAGTTAAGAACCAATTGACATGGAGAAGTTATGCAGGTTACCCAAGGCAAACAGCAGGCTAGCAACTGAGCAGAAATTCCATTTACAGCCTGAATTCCCAGCCTTGAGAGCAGACCACACTGTCTGTAAACACACTAGCTCACAGCTAAACTAGATGAATGTGCCTGAAAATAGTTACTTGTGGATGCCAAACTTGGCTTCCTATGCATAGTCAATAAGCAAAAGAATCCAAAGGAATCCCATCCTGGTACCTTTCTTTGTCTCCCTTCCTGTTCATGATTTTTCATTCCAACCTCATCTATGGAGCCTTCCCTGACTTTGCCCTCAGGGATCAACTGTTCTTTTGAATTTGTTTAACCTGGAGAGTTGACATGCATAAATTTTGCACTCATTTTTCTCCTGTGGTATTGAGTTATTTTAGGTACATGTCATATTTGACTAGTTGGATTGTAAGTTCTTTAAGAATAGGGCTTGTATTTAGTAGAAAGCCTAGCATAGATCCAGGCACATCATGGGAAATCAATAAGTAGCTTTTCACTGACTGATTAAATGTAAAACATTACTGGAGAATCTGCTTCACTGTTTGGAAACATTCTAAAGCATATGTAGCATTAGGTGTGCAATATCCTTGGCCATCCTGGGTTGTCAAAAAGTTCTTCTCAAAGCCAAAGGATCATACTCCTATTTCTTCCTGTCTCATTCATCTTCACTGTTCAGCAGAGTAACTATCACACAGGCCTCTGCACACTCTCAGTCACCTCTGGCCTCCTGCACCATCAGCGGCCATAATGCTGCCTCCTGGACTCGCCTGCTCACCTACTGAGTCTGAGCCACACACCCAACCCTCCTTTGCTACAGTGGTTTTCCAACAACATAGCGAAGAAAATAAACTAAGGTTATGAACAATAGTAGTTAAAAGTGTAAATAAAGTTATGTTCTTCTGGCAGTCTGCAGGTTATCTACTAGAATCCTTCCCCTTCTTCCTGGGCATTTGCAGGGCCACATTTTCTGGTATTCCTCGTAGTTACGTAAAGCCGTGTAACTAAATAACTAAACATGTAAGTGGAAGTGTTGTACACCCTCAACAGGTATGGGTCAGTGATTCTGTGTCTTCCACACTCTTTCTGTGGGCTGGGGGATGTGGCCTTAGGAGTTGGCAGAGCCACAGGTTCTAAGAAGCCATGGTCTGTTAAGTACCTTACAAAGAGAGTGCACTTCAGCCAGGAGCACCTCCCTTGAACAACTGTGTGAGAAACAATCTTCTATTGTGTTCAAACCATTATGCATTTGAGGTGTATTTGTGACAGCAATTCAGCCTACCCTAAATAATACATCCATTAAGTAAATGAACAAAGGTGGAACTGTTACTCTACTCTTACTAGACTCCAGAGAAGCATATAATTGAGAAGAAAAGAATATTTGCCTAATAACAAAAGGGAAGAAAGACATAGGTGCATGTGAGTTCTATTCGCATAAAATAGGATTGAGAAACTGTGTGATGAAGGTTCTCATAGCAAAGACCTGGGTTTTTCATTGTTAACTGTCTCATTGGAATTATTATCCAATGGATAAAACAGAATTCTTTGGGGACACGTTCCTTGTTAATTTTCAGAACTTACACATATTAGGTACTCAATAAATACTTGTTAACTAAAATTAAATCAAGGGGGTAAGAATCCTAACTCCAGCCCATTTCTAGACATGGAGCATAGCCAATTCTTATTAACAAAGTGCAATGTCCAAAGAAGGGAATCAGGGGTAGTAAGGTCTGAAAGCCATATCAGATGAGAAGCATTGAGGAAATGTAAATGTCTAACGAGAGAGAGAGAGAGAGAGAGAGAGAGAGAGAGAGAAAGTGTGTGTGTTTGGAGCGGGGGAATAGAGAGGGAGGGAGAGAGGTACTGAGAACCACAACTGCTGTTTAATAATTTGAAGAGCCGTCATGGGAAGAGGAGATGTATTCCACATTCCTTAAAAGTAAAACTCTAACGAAACTTCTGTTTTATACAAAAAGAGATTCCCAACAAGTACAGACAATGGAACAGGCTGCCCTGGAAAGAACTAAGCTTCTCCTTGTAGGAATTCTTCATGCAGGGCTGGCTGGTGCCAGCTGGGAACACTGTGGAAGGTTATCCTGACTGAGTATGAAATTAGAGAGTGAAATTCCTTTTGGAAGGTTCCAGGTAGTTCCAAGAGGCTTTCACTGATAAGCATTTGGGAGACACTCTGTTCCAGGATCACCTGTGATTTCCAATAGTCTCTGCCAATTCCCAGTTGTTCCCACAAAGATGGCTCTAGCCGGTTGCAAGAGGGAAGCACGAAGGAAGTCTGGGAGAAAAGAAGCCGGGGCCAAGTCACGAAATGTGTTATCTGGGTATTTTGTTCAGAGTCTAGTTTGCGGGGAGAGGAGAGCAGCTGACAAAGACAGACGAAGCCCTTGGTCTGCCACCATCTCCCTTATCAAATCACATCAGTTTAATGGTGCTTTTAGTCTAGAATACAAAAGAAAGCCAGTTTGATTACTTACATCTTATTGGTTGTAAGAGATCTGTACCTTATGGGAAAGAGGAAAAGCTAACTTGACCATATACTTTTTACGAAGACCAAGCCCAGCTAGACACCAAGGATGGAATGCCCAAAGTTGATGGTGTGAGGCTGGAGGCATCTGGGGCACTGGGGAACTGAAGGAGTGGGAGGAACAGTGGGGAAGAGTTCTGCCTGCGCTGCAGTTTAGCCTGAGGCCTTGGTGCCTCTCTGAGAACTTTCTCCAGGCTGAAGACATTGTTTGCCAACACGGAAATCGGGATGTCAGGACTTGTTTATAAACTGAAAACAGCTCACCACAGCTTGTCCTCATCTCCTCAGGTTCAAGCCCAGGGCTCCTTATCCCTCTCTCTGGGAGAAAGAAGCAGGCAAGAAAAAGAAGGATGCTCTCTGTGATAAATGTCTTCCCATGAAGAAAGAGTATATCAACTGTGTATTCTCATATGAGTCCAGTCACCACTCCTCGCCAACCCCAGCAATGTATTCAATATGATTCCAACATGACTCTGCAGTTTCTTTTTCAACGGACTTCTAGAATCCATGTGCAAGGAATTCCAGGTGGTGGCTCCTCAATACCCAGCACCCTAACGAACAGTGCCGGACACTGCAGAACCTACCGGTTATCGGGGTGTGAGAGAGGGGAGTTATGGGTAATTGCATTCAAGGAAGGCTTCACAGAGGAAGAGAAGGTGAACCTGAGTGTTAAGATTTAGTTATATAAAGAGAAAGCAGGGGAATTTCAGGGAAAGGGGAATGTAAGAGTCTGTTGAGAGCCAATGTGTGAGACTCTGACCGGATGAATTTATTGGAGAAATGGAATATTCTGTGCAGCAGCCTCTCACCACCCACAGCCACCAAACACCAGCCAGCTCCATCCATGCTTGTTTATGAGTCTCCAGACAGGGATGACCATTCCATGGTTGAATCTGGTAGATTAGAGAATCTGGTAACGTTTACCTTCAAGGAATATGGCAAAACCTCTCATGAAGTTTTCAGATCAAATGAAGAAAAGTTGCCTGGAGAGAAGCCTGATTAAATAAATTGATTGCTGGTTTAATCACTCGACCAAATTTGGACTCATCTCTTGCCCCCAGCTCTGCCACTGTTCGTGTTTTCCCCATCTCTGTGATGGGTTATTCATCCAATGGAAATGGTAGTGGGTTCTTAAAAATAAGTCATCTCACCCAGACTAGAGTATCCCTGGAGATTCCCAGGATCGGCATTGTCTCAACAAAGGTACTTACTGAGCTTAAAGGGCATTTTAGGTCCTTTCTTCAGGACCTAAATGTAGGACATTTAAAAACCGTGTTTCTAAATGTGTCACGTAGTACTCGGGACCTTTATATTTTCCAGTTCTAGAGTAGTGACACATTTTATTCAGGTCGACATTGGGTATCCTAGATCATTTAAATAAATGTTTCCATTTAAACCAACTCATGAGGTGAGAATAAGAAATTCAGGCCAGGCACAGTGGCTGATACCTGTAATTCCAGCACTTTAGGAGGCTGAATGAGGAGGACTGCTTGAGCCCAGGAGTTTGAGACCAGCCTCGGCAACCACAGTGAGACTCTGTCTCTACAAAGAAATCCTTTAAAATTATGCAGATGCGGTAGTCTCAGCTAAGCAAGAAGACAGGCAGGAGGATCACCTGAGCCCAGGACTTTGAGGCCACAGTGAGCTCTGACCACGCCGCTGCACTGCAGCCTGGGTGACAGAGCAAAACTCTGTCTCAAGAAATAATAATAATAAAGAACAGTTCAAACGCCAGTGCCACGCATCATGTTTTTGTATTGAAAATGTGACTTACGCTGTGTTTTACCCACTACTACTCTCTGACTCACACCATTACGGTGGTTGACCTACATCTGCAAGTCCATGAGAAATGCATGCAAATGAGATGACAACAGTGAGGAACAAATAAAAATTAAAACATATATCAATACAATCGGAAGGACAGCCTGGATATGTGGAACAGCAGGACTCAAAAAACACCAAACCAGCAGAGTCCCGCAAACAAACTGCAAAATGCCAAAGCATCCTTTCTGTGGCATCACTTTCCTGGCAGGTCTTGAAGAATAAGGACCCAGTGGCAAGTCTGACCTGGAAGTCACCGGAGGGAGATGTAAGCACCTTGAAATCCCTTCCCTCCCAGCATTGTGAGCGTTCTGACTGAGTTTATGAGAACTGCTTTTACACATCACAGGAGCGCATGAACTGCGGACGATCCAGGAGAATCTTCATTTCTGAAAGACAGATGCTTCCATGGACAAGAGGAGGCTGCCCCACAGCTATAATCCGTCCACCTGAGCGGGCTGGTTGTGGCAGGACCTATATGACAGTTTGAGCCGAAATTTCTTCCAAAGGGGGAAACATTTCCACCTTTACTTTGTAAGTTTCACCTTCCCCCTGCCCCGAGGTTCTTAAACAGGAGTAGTCACTTTTTCCTAAGGGAATGCTGCCGTTTTTGTCAGCGTGGGCTCTGAACTGCTTTCACTTTTTCTCTAACCTTCCTGGCACAGAAAACCTGTTGCTGAGTGAATGAAAAGGGCGAACATTTTGAATAAGACAGAAAAGCACAAGAGAAGACCTCCTTGAGAGACCCCAGAGACTACAGGCTTGTCTTCAGATGTTGGTGCCCAGGAGCCACTCCAGCGCTTAGGACGGTGTCACGTGGTACCAAGACAGGTACTTCGTCCAATCGAGAGACAGGAGTGAGAGCGTGTGGTCAGGTAAGAGGAGGCGAATCCGTGAAAAGACAGAGCTTCCGTCACACTGGTCACTGTGGCCCCTCTCGGAGCTTTGCCTGGGCAGGGAGTCTGTGGACCGTTCTCAATTCATGTACCCGTGGACTTGCAGGTTAATCAGGAGAAAGTTGTCCATGGATCCAATCGTAAGTCCAAACACAGTCAACGTTTTCACACATTCACCGACCTCAATGGACAATGAAGTGTACAGGCAGCACTTAGCATTCAGAGAGGGAGAGGTCTGATCAAAATGACTTGAAAATCCCCTAAACTGTCCTTCGAGAACATTATTATACCATTGTGTGAGGCCAAAATATGCCACCCCAAAGTATGAAGGATTTTTGAACTGAAGGTAATTAAAAAGAAACAGATGCAGAAGAGCTCGCTGCCTTTTCTCTACTTGCCTAAAAGCTGGACATAGATTCATAAAGGCAGTAAGTATCACGCACCCCATCACCCCACTTCTGCCAGAGAAAGGTTTACCACGAAAGACAACTTGGAACTCTTATGAACCTAGGCATGGCTCCAGAGCACTCTACACAAACCAGCCTTTAATTTGCCTTCCCCCAAGTTGCCACCCCTAGAGACCCAAGGTCTTTTCCTTTGTCTTGCCGCTTCTTTAAAAATGTACTGTTCTCTGCTGAAGATATTACATACGCTGTAATTCGGAGCCACCTTTTTGAGAACCACTCCCTGGTGTCTGTCATATATATGAATATGCATATTAACCAACTGCTTGTTCTTGTCTGGTTAATCTGTCTTCTGCTACGGTGATCTAGATAGGGTTTCTATCTAAGAACTTCTGAAAGTTGAAGAAAAAATTATTTTTCTTGCCCTACAGCATTTTTTAACAAAAGCAATGTAACTTGTTGGGTGTTTTCCTTCAGTTGGGTAGAAGATAAAGTAGTGAACTTTTATTTAAAGAACAATTTTATTAAAAAAAAATCTTATTTCCTTAAACATAAATCCACTGATATTATGAGATCTCTCTGAGAACCAAGACCTAACCCTCCAGGAAGAGGAGACTCACCTAACACTCCCGCTCGTGGCGTTGGAAGATGGGCAGATCATCCTTACTATTTGAATGGCACTCTCTCACTTTCTCTTGCTCTCTCTCGCTTTATTTAGCCTAACATACCATTGAACTCATATCAATTAAACACAGAACTTTCCTCCATATTCATTAACATATCCTCTCCCGCTCCCCAAGAGCCTAAGAGAAAGCTAGAGAAATAAAGAGACCCAGAGCTTAAGCCTCAGGACAAATTGGCTTCTGGAATGGGCCCTTCTTTTGGCTGCTGCCTTTCTAAACGTATGCCCCAGATCCCAGCCCTAAATTATGACACTCTTCCCATTATGATACCTCCTCCACCTTTAAGTGTTCTTTACACAATTCTTGGATGAGGCATTTGGTCCAAAGACCTTGAGAAAGAAGGAAATACGGATTTATGGGAAAGGGACCTGGAAAATCTCAAACAGACACATCTTTATTGCAAGCGTCTGAGTCTGCGGGAGAGAGAACAGAGCCCAGAAGGGTCAGCTCTGACTTTGTTCCAACTCTAGACTTACCCCCCTTCTTTCCAAGCTCCCCACTTGGGCCAACATTTTAATCTTTCCATCTCTCTCCCTCCCTCATCATCCCTGTTTATTCACCTCTTCCATTCCCTCCTCTCATTTTCTCATTCCTTCTGATTACCCCACTCTCTCACACTCATATCCCCTCACGTATCATCTTTCTGTTGGAGCCTGCACTCGTGGCCTCCTTCCAAGAGCAGCAGGTTTGAATCAGCTCCAGTTGAAAGTGAAGGCAGGAGGTGGGGGTGGCGTGAGGCCAGGAGGGGAATAGCCACTTTCTGATGGCCACCGTACAGTAAGCGGCCCTCCACGCTGCCTCCACGCTCTCTCTGTCCAGATCCCCTCCACCCTGCCTCCACGCGCCCCTCCACCCTGCCTCCACGCGGTCTCTGCCCAGATCCCCCTCCACCCTGCCTGCACGGCCTCTCTGCCCAGATCCCCCTCCACCCTGCCTCCACGCCCTCTCTGCCCAGATGCCCCTCCACCCTGCCTCCATGCCCTCTCTGCCCTGATCCCCCTCCAGCCTGCCTGCACGCCCTCTCTGCCCAGATCCCCCTCCACCCTGCCTGCACGCCCTCTCTGCCCAGATGCCCCTCCACCCTGCCTCCACGCCCTCTCTGCCCTGATCCCCCTCCACACACAGGTATGTAGGACAGAAGACCTAATAATCCCCCACAGGGAAAGCCAGAGTTCCCCACCCCCCAGTACGGCAGCTGGTTTCCATTAGACGTTCCAAGCCCTATAAATATTCTCTTTTCTCACTTATCTCTTATTATTTTTCCTTTCCCTTTCTCAAGTTCCCGCCTCCGGATTCCCTCCTGGGAGGAGGCCCAAATTAAGTCAGGAAGGTTTGCCAAGCTTTGCATTAGCCATCCTGTCATGCCCCAGGCCTCCGGCTCAGCACAGCCCAGAAAGTAGCTTCTCGTTTGTCCAGTTTGCTTCTCCGCACCCCGAAGGCTGATGTGCACCCAGGAGAGAGGAAGCGTTGAGCTCAGCCTGAGCTGGAGGGTGCGGCGGGGCCCCTCACCTGTGCATTCCGGGCTGTGTTCTCGGCTAAGCCTGTGGAGTCCTCTGTGGAGGTTGTCTCGTCCATAGCAGTGGACACTGTACAGTATCTTGCTGGAGTTCAGATCCCAGGGCCTTCGTTCACAGGGAATCTGACCTCAGGCAAGTTACAGAACCTCTCTCATTTGTACGGTAGTGCTGATAACACCCACCTCAAAGGACGGCTAAGAAGATGAAAACGAAGTTACTAATGGGAAAACACTTAGCTCAAGTCTGCAGGCGGCAGGTGCTGGTGCTCCTCTTGCCCCTACCTGTGAGATTTACTGTTGGAGGACCCGCCCTCCTCCTCCACCAGCCTCCTACACCTTGCAAACAGTTACAGAATTTAATTAACTTAGCAATTACAGACTCCAGATACCCAAAGGCCTGACCTGGGGAGCATACAAACATTTACTTTTTGTTCTCTCTCCTTCAGCCTATTTTAAGATAAAGAAAGAAGCAGAGAAAAGGTGAATATAAAATCCCTAAATTAGAACAATGTGTACAATTATTAGTGCTTCTTATAAACTAGGCAGCAAGAAGCTATGTCATTGCTGAGCCAGTGACCCCAGAGCAAAAGTTTCTCCAGAGGTTGGGGAGAGGGAGGAGCTCAAGAGCCTCATCCTAAGCCGAAGTGATTAAGGCTGCGGCCACCGGGGTCAGACCGTCTCTGGACCTGGACTCCAGCTCCGAGTCTTCCAGCTGCTGGGCCTAAACAAGGTACTGACCTCACTGTCCTGCTTTTCCTCGTCGTAAATGAGGCGAACAGTAGTGCTGTCAGAGAATGTGAACCAGAGAAGCTTCATCTTGAACAGGGGCTGGGTAAAATGAGGCTGAGATCGACGTGGCTGCATTCCCAGACAGTTGAAGAACTCCAGGTCAGAGGATGCGACAGGAGGTTGGCACAGGACACAGTCATAAAGGTCTCACTGATGAAACAGCCAGAACCCACCAAAACCAAGATGGCGATGAGACTGACCTGTGGTCGTCCTGCCTGCCACGCTCCCACCAGAGCCACGGTTTACATATGGGAGTCATCAGGAAGTCGCCCTATGTGATCTAAGAAGGGGAGGCAGGAATAATCCATTCTTCGTTTAGTGCGTAATCAAGAGGTAACCATAAAAATGGGCAGCCGGCAGCCCTCAGCTCTGCTCTGTCTATGGAGCAGCCATTCTTTTTTCCTTTAATGTCCTAATAAACTTGCTTTCACTTTCCCGTATGTACTTACCCCAAATTCTTTCTTGCGTGAGATCCAAGTCCCCCCTCTTGGGGTCTGGATTGGGAACCGTTCCTGGTAATAGTTGACTTTATACGGTTGCTACAAAGACTGAATGAGCTCATATAGTTCAGCAACCTTTGAACCGTGCCTGGCAGAGTACGTGTGCAGCAAATGCTGGTCATCCTTCCCAGTCGGCAAATCAGTCCTAGCTTTGCATAGCCTGGCTTCTTCATCGTGGCCATCCCCAAACTGACCCATGTGCATGGGCAGTCATACAGCTGAGATTTGCTCCTCCCAGCTCTGCATGCTCCTCAGAAGCAGTCTAGCCACTTTGGTGGCTCTGGGTAAATTCCAGTCCTCACCGTGGAACAAACTCTGGAAGCTCCTAACTAACGGGCCTTCTCAAGCAGGATGAACCTTTGGGAGACCAGGCACTGTGAGTAGCAGGGATGCCTTTCCTGTGCCCCAAACACCCACGCCCGTCATCTCCATGGCCTTCCCGAGACCAGAGCCTTCATCTGGGAGTGCAGCCCACGACAAGCGACACAAACAGCACAAACAGAGCCAAGAGTCTTCGGATTATTTCAGAAAAAGCGCGGTGCTGCTCTGTCATCTATGCCTGTCTCCTGGGCTGAGGGTGAATGGAGGTATTTCGCTCCCAGCACAGAGGCACGTATTGCACAGAATCCCAAAATCTTAAGTGCACAGAATTGATTCCCCTGTCCTCTGCGCAGGAACCAATCTAGACTAAGGCGCTTCATAAAATGACTCTCTTCTGTATTTCTTGTTCATTTCTTTGCCGTGTAAGTCAGCCTTGTCATACACTGTGGAGTCAGCTCCACCTGGTTCTGTCACTTCCTCAATGATTCACATTGGTCAGGTTTTTTAACCTCTCTGAACCTCCATTCATTAACCTATAAAATGGGGCTAACAAGCTTACAGCTTTAAAGATATATCACATCTTCCTCAATAGACTTTATCCGTGGATATTCACTTTTATGACTACTTATTCTGCCATTTTACTACAATTTAGTTCCACTTCCTTTTATTATATCCTTAGCGCAGTGAGAAAACAGCTGGTCACCATCATTCCTATATATAACTACCTTCCAGAGGCCTGAAAACAGTTAATAAATCATTCTTCAGCCTCTGAACTTTAGGCTAAATAATGTCAATTTCCCTAATCTTCCTCCCAAGATCCGATCTGAAAATCTCGAGTAATTTTATATCTGGTCTCTCTAAAAATGAACACATCAGATTTCAGTGCCTAAACATGAATGTATTATTGTAACAAGGGCCTGAAAAAAATCTGGACTGTTTAATTCATCGAATTCCTCCTCAAGTTGGCTGCCCATTAGTATCTTCCCTGTCTTTTATTTTTGCATATAAATGTTAGATCATTCAAACATAAAATAGAGAAGAAAGGCCCGGGTTTATTCCTTTAAGAAGGCAGCCTTGCAACTTGTTAAACTTTATCCCATTTGCTGGGGTAGGGCAAAAACGAAAAACAAAAATCGGGAGAGAGCTACCAAAAGGAGCTCTGAAGGAGACGTTAGAGCAGGGAGAAAAGCCCTAAGAGACGTCTCTCGCCCTCTGAACTTCTCTGGCTCAATCCTGTTCTCCCATGGTGACAGGGCAGCTCATATGAGTCTGTGCCCCACGGGGCCCCTGCTGAGCCGGGCCAGGGTAGGACAGGAAATCACCACTCAGAAAATAAATGACCTGTCCCAGAGCCTTTTGTTAATGAGTCCAGGGCATAATAAATCAAGGTGACCCAGTCTCAAGAAACACAAGCCTGTTTAAAAAGAAAAAAAAACCAAACCCCGAAGCCCCAGAGGTGAAGAGGAGGAGAAGGGAGAGAGGGGACCGCAGGGAGTCCTTGTAAATCACACCCAAACGAAGCTAGTGCAGATGTTTTCCAGTTTCAGACCCACTCGAGAGGCAGAGAATGGACGCTTGTGGACGTGAATGGAGAGAGCTATCTGTTTTGAGGGGAGACAGGACACCGCCAGCTCGCTCAGCGAGTCGGGCCCTCCTCTGTCTCGGGCATTTAGTGGCACTGTCCGCGAGCTCCTTTTTAATGCTCTTCCAGCCATCACACTCCGCTCTGCTCTTTCACTTCTCCAGGGCCTCCCTGTAATCCGCATGGCAGGAGTGTCTGAAGAAGGGTGAACACCTAAATCCTCTTGGTGGAGAGAACCAAGACCCTGTTGTCAAGTGTGGGTCCCAGCTTTCTACAGTGGAAGGCTCTGTAAGAAGAGGGGGGCGGGCAGGCAAATCATGGGAGAGTCTTCACTTATCAAGTAAGTTGCAAGCTCTCTGAATGTGACATCTAACAAGAGAACAGAAAACAAAAACGTCAGGCTGGAAATACATATTCCATTACATGGTAGAGAAATGCGGCCCTATAGATCTAGGGTGAGGTATAATGTGAGGCTCAGTTACCCGCAGAGGGTTTCATGTGGAGCCAAAATATGCTGGGTGAGACTGGGGTCACTGGCTCTGTTTTACAAATGAGGAAATTGGGGCAAAAACAAGGAATAACAACACAGACATTTATAATGCACTTTACAGTTTGTAAAGGGTTTTCGGCGCGGTGGCTCACGCCTGTAATCCCAGCACTTTGGGAGGCCGAGGCGGGTGGATCACGAGGTCAAGAGATCGAGACCATCCTGGTCAACATGGTGAAACCCCGTCTCTACTAAAAATGAACAAAAAATCAGCTGGGCGTGGTGGCGCGTGCCTGTAATCCCAGCTACTCAGGAGGCTGAGGCAGGAGAATTGCCTGAACCCAGGAGGCGGAGGTTGCGGTGAGCCGAGATCGCGCCATTGCACTCCAGCCTGAGTAACGAGAGCGAAACTCCGTCTCAAAAAAAAAAGGGTTTTCACAAACATCATTTCATTTGGACATTGCCTGGATAGTAGGCTGTTCTTATTTTGCTATAGATGAGGAAATCTGGGATAAGAAAGAGGTTTAAAACTTGTCCAGGTTACACAGCCAGTGTGTGCAGGAACACAGGCCCACACCCAACTCTTAATTCTGAAACAGCTTTTCTGTTCAACCACAGCTATTTAGTAGTTGCCGGGGTTTGATGATGGGCTACACGCTGCTAGGAAAGTATGCTGAAAAGGAGGATAAACTTGGGCAAAGGTCTGTTATTGCCTAGTTTTTTGTGGTGGTGGTTCGTTTTTTAGTCCTCTTTACCAGGCTTTACTGTTTCGTGTTTAGTAGCAGCTGGAAGTAGATGAGTGGACAGGTGGAAACTGTGGCCAAAGATTTTTTTACCATAATTCCATGACATAAAACTCATCGTTCAGTCATTCTCTCCCTTCCTTATAAGCATGGCCTCCTCTGCTCATTCTCTTTCATTAGCCATCATTTTTAAGGAAATAGCAACACAATACAGCTTTTTAAAAAATTATTTCCTATGCTGAATTCAACCCCATCATATTCCACCGTAAGCTAATATAACATATATTTTTCAAAATTCTTTCATGTCTGTTGCCTTCTCTGAACTGTTAATCAGGATTGTAATTTACCCTTGAAGAAACTGAGACCAGAGTGACTTGCCCATGGTTTCTCCACAGGTTAGGAAGTGGATCCATCCTCCTAGCTTGGACTGCCTCCAAAACGACCCAAGCAGGGAGACACCGTTTTTCATGCTGGTTTTCTTCATGTCACCCTAGTTCTGCAGTAAGACAGAGACCACCTTCTCCCAGCAGGACTCTCCAGGAACTCCTTACGTCAGTTCCCTTCCTTTTGAAATAAAATAATGAGCATCAGTCTCAACTCCAAATAGAAGCCAAGCATTTGCACATCCACATAATGTCCTCAACTACAATAGGAAGAAGCCACGGCAGGCTGCCTCAAATAAACAAAACAAACCCATAGCTCTTAGTTGCCCAGGACCGAGATCTGTAGAACGGTAGGCACACCCATGAAAATTATGACTGTTCCAAGTATTTTAAGTCAAATAGTAGCCTTCTACCAAGGCAGACCGTGGCTTGAGGCTTCCTTTCCTTGTTTTTCCGGTTTTCGGTTTTGGTTTTTGCTTTGTTTTCTGTTTTGGGTCTGCTCCGTGAGTCCAAATCTTTCATATTCAGATGTTGACTCTCAGCTGGGTGCCCAGAAGCAAGACTCCCAGTGTGTGAGCCTTCCGGTGAATTCTGCCATGTCATTCTTCTGTTATCAAAGTCAGCCATTCATTCCATAAACACTCGAATTCTTAACTACGTACAGTGACTGTGTTAAGTGCTGAAGAAGATTGAAACTTAGTTTTATACCATCCTTGCCATTAACCAGCAGAGAGAACTTAGGCAAGACTCTCCCTCTTTGTGGACATCAATTCCTGCCTCTGTGAAATGAAGGAATAGCTTGTCGGGCCTGCAAGTCGTAATGCTGCTGCACTGCGGTTCCTGGGAATCCTGAGGACGGAATAGGCTGGGGTACAGCACCTGATTCTGATACACTATTGCAAAGAACTGGCAAAGCAGGAGGGAGAAGTGGAGATGATATTTTGCGAGGAAATCAGATTGCAGATCGTTAACGTGGCTACTGAGTTTTCAAATACCATTTTATAGGTCACTAAAAATTTCTCAAATATAAGTATGTGTATCAGCTCATGCAGAATGTTTTTCACTCTTTTGTTTTAACTAACATTATTTTGTATATACATTCTGTGAATCAAAAAGTGTAGCTTGTCTTTTTTTTTTTTTTTTTTTTTTGAGATGGAGTTTCGCTCTTGTGACCCAGGCTGGAGTGCAATGGCGCGATCTCGGCTCACCGCAACCTCCGCCTCCTGGGTTCAGGCAATTCTCCTGCCTCAGCCTCCCGAGTAGCTGGGATTACAGGCACGCGCCACCATGCCCAGCTAATTTTTGTATTTTTAGTAGAGACAGGGTTTCAGCACGTTGACCAGGACGGTCTCGATCTTTTGACTTTGTGATCCACCTGCCTCGGCCTCCCAAAGTGCTGGGATTACAGGCTTGAGCCACCATGCCCAGCTAATTTTTTTTGTATTTTTAGTAGAGACGGGGTTTCACCATGTTGACCAGGATGGTCTCGATCTGTTGACCTCGTGATCCACCCGCCTCGGCCTCCCAAAGTGCTGGGATTACAGGCGTGAGCCACCACGCCTGGCCTGTCTTTTTTTTTCTTTTTGTTTTTTTGAGACAGAGTCTCGTTCTATCACTCAGGCTGGAGTGCTGTGGTACAATCGTTTCTCACTGCAGCCTCAGCCTCCTGGGCTCAAGGGATCCTCACATCTCACTCTCCTGAGCAGCTGAGGCTACAGGTGCATGCCACCATATTGGAGTAACTTTTTTTTTTTTTTGTAGACACAGAGTCTCACTATGTTGAACCCCTAGGCTCAAGCCATTCTCCCACTTCAGCCTCTTAAAGTGCTCCTATTATAGGCATGAGCCACAGCACCCAGCCTTTTATTTATTTATTTTTGATAACATAAAAATAAAATAATTTTTTCACTAACTTCTATAAGGTTGTTGATATTTTCATTTCTTTCATTATTTTTGGGCTGATCTGTTTTCTCTGTGTGGAGTAATTTTCTGTGTTTCCCCTGTTTGAAGAGTTTATTCATGTCTTTTGACCTTGTGTTTAGTAATATTTGAAAAACATGTTAAGGTTTATGTAGATCAAATTCTTAAGCAATGCCGATATTAGGGATCCCCAGATGTGAATACATTTGTCATCAGGGTGGTGGGGAGTTTTGTCTTTGCTCACCGAAGTATTCCTGGCCCTTAAAATAATGGCAGGCACACAGTAAAGGAGGAGCTCAATACGTAATTATTAATACATTACTACCTCACTATTAATATTTATGAGATACCCACAGCACGTTGGGACAAATGTGAGCCCTTCAACTTTGCATTGGATGGCAAGAAGAAAGCAAGGTCTAAACAGCAAGGGAGAGGGAGTTGTTTCTCACTTCAGAATTTTTAAAAATCCATACCAGGTGAAGAAGCCAAGGTAGGAAGCTGCTACGGAGTCCCTTGAAGTAATGAGTAGACACTGCCGAAACATGACGCAGGTATTGACTATGCTGTGCCTATAAGTATGTCAGACTAACTTCAGTATTATTACAAGGAATTTAATTCAAGAAACAAACATTTTCTCAGCCGTTACTACTATATGCAGGGACTGAGCTAGCCACAGTACACACATTACTGTACAAACACAGGGTACATTGTACACCCCCCTGTACAGTCCCACCCTGGGCAACATGGCGAAACCCTGTCTCTACAAAAAACTAGGAAAATGAGCCATAGTGACGAGTGTCGTGTGCCTGTAGTCACAGCTACCCGTGGTCTGAGGCTGAGGGATCTCTTGAGCCCGGGAGGCTGAGGATGCAGTGAGCTAAGATCACACCACTGCACTGCAGCCTAAGTGACAAAGTGAGACCCTGTTTCCAAACAAATAAACAAAAAATAGTTCCCATGTATCTGTACAATGGAATACCATTCATCAAGGAAAAGGAGTGCACCACGGACACACACTACAACATGCTTAAGCCTCAAAACTCTTATGCTAAGTGAAAGAAGTGAGACACCGAAAAAATACATAGTGTATGATTCTGTTTATGTGAAATGTCCAGACAAACTTATAGTAGATCAGTGGTTGCCCAGGGCTGGGGTGGGAATGGGGTGACCGCAAATGAGCATGAGGGATCTCTTATGGCTGATGAATCATTCTAACACTACACTGTGGCAATCATTGCACAACTCTGTGAATCTGCTGAAGCACCATTGAACTGTACAGTTAAAATGAGTGGATGTTATGGTATGTAAATAACAGCTCGATAAAACTGTTTAATAAAAAAAAGAGTGACAGGCATGACCTGTGTACTCTCAAAGCAAAGCAAAACACAGTTTCCAGAGCAGAGGGAGAAGCAGAACACTGTCGGTAAGGATTGCCGTTGGGATGAGCCCAGGGGTCAACAGGAGCGCTGGGATACCTGACCCAATCTAGGGGCTCGGGGAAGTTTCCCAAACAAGATGGTGTTCGAGGTGGAATGAATGGGGAGTGAGGGAGTAGGAAAGGCATCACAGTAAGTCAGTGACAATAGTGTTCACGTCCTGGAAGGTGATGCCGAAGGCAATGCCCACCTTGATTTGAGTTTACCAGGTTTCAGAAGTTAAACACTGGAAAATACTTTGTATTTGAATTATAACTACTATTTACGAAGCACCTCGCCACAAGTCAGGAACTTTACATTCAGTGAGAACAATCCTGCGAAACAGAGTTCCAGATGAGGAAACTAAGGCAAAGAGAGGCTATGTATGAAATGCATACTTAGTATGAAATAACAGAGCTGGCATTCAGACACAGGTCTGAGTCTGAACCCGTGCTCTTCCCATCCCACTGCCGGCTTTTCCCACCACACAGACACAGAAATATTACGGGATATGAAACTAATTAATTCATGGCCTCTGCTGAGGAGAATGTAGGTTTTTCTGATGGACTCTAAAGAATTCGTAGAACCCGTCTGCAAAGTTTTGTAAATGCAGTTTAACAGGGCCTCAGAATCACGGCCTTTGTAATTTATCCCTGCTTTGTATACAGCAAGCAGGCATTTGAAATGTACCATCCTAAGCTTAGGATGTGCAAGTAAAATTCAATATTCTTGATTCAACATAATTTAAAGGACATGTAACTTCTAATTCTTCTCCCTGAATAGTTAGCAAATTCTGGAAGGACACAGAAATCCAGTCTGTAGCACAAAGCTCTAATAAAAAAATCCTTGTTAAATTTCTTTCAATAATAATTTTAAATGATCACACAAAGTGCTTAAGATGATATGACCAAAACAGAAACATGATTTCTTTAAAGCCATGTTGTTTCTCTTTTAGATATTTTGAGAATTTCTCCTTGCCCTTGTCTTTGGCCCAGGTGGCCCAAGTGTATGTACCCTCTATGGGAAAATTGTGAGTCCACTTGGGTGAGGCAAAGACACACATTCCTCTCTTGAAAGAACAGACTCGCATTCCTATGAGTAAAATAAATTAGGCCCAGTTTCTCTGTCCATTAATTACGTGGAGTAAACAACCTTCTCCTGTTCCGGGCAAAGCACAGGAGATCAGCACAAATTTCCTCCACAGGCTCAGGGGAAAGATTACTTGACCGTTCAGGAGAATGCCTGTGGTCTGGGAGGACTCAGAGAATTGGAACAGGCCAGACTCTGCTGCCAGATGTTTCTAAGAAATCCATTAATGGAGACAATCCCATGATATGATCCACAGAGGATTGCTGCTTTTCGGGGAGAGGAGGCTAAAATTGTGCAAAAGCAACAGAGTGAGAAGGAATTTGCATCCAACTCTGACCCTGGGGAATATCCCAATCTTCAGCCCTAAAGACAGCATATGGAGTCTTGGAAATGGATGGGGCCAGGTACTTATATTACTTTAGAGTCTTAGAATATGCCGGGAACTTCACCCTGAGGAGGCCGCTCAGGGTAGAGGCTGAAGGGGCAGTAGGGATAAAGTAATGCATGGCCTCTGATGGTCTACAGCTAAATTGAACACGCTGGGATTTGCAAGAGAATGGAATATTATCATCAAGAATCTAAAGAAGAGGAAAAATACAGCAAATGAGAGAAGTTTCAGAGTTGAAAATGTGTTTGTGGTTCTTGCCTTTACACTCTGGTGACTGATACTGCTATTCGTCATCCCCATCAACTGAGACATCCTCAATTTTAATATGGGCTGCAGCAGTGCACCCAGTGAAAACATCCGCTTCCCAGATGGCTCTGCAGGGTAGGGCGGCCATGTGATCCACTTCTGGCCAACGGGAGGTAAGCAGAATTCTCTAGGACGGGATTTATTATAGAAAACCCACAGGGCTTTGGCCTTTGCCCTTTGCCCTTAGCTTCTCTTCCTGATTGAGGTGTGGTCAGAATGGCCACCATCTTTGCAGCATGAGAAGGGACATTGAATGATAGTCCGGCAAGCTGAAATCTGAAAGCAGCCTCCACCCTTGATGGGTCCCAGCAGACCCTGCATACCTCTGGGCTGTTCCCTCTACCTTTTGTTCCATGACGTTTGTCTTCTTTAAACTACCCTTGCTTGGTCTTTGTTGCATGTAGTTAAGCGTAGCCCTCTGATAGCAATCTGAATTCAGTTAAATTAACAATAATTGCCTATAATGTGCCAGGCACTGTGCTAGGTTTGGGAATGCAAAGGTGAAGAGATAGAACCCACTACCCTCCAGAAGTTTACGATCAACTGCACGTGAGGAGATAAGCAGCCCATTGTGGCGTAGTTTTTGTTTAAAGTGCTGTGGAAACAAAATAATTATGAATATTGACAAGAAAGCAAAATACACTGGGGTGAATTCTGTGGAATTCATCTCAGTACCTACTCATAGCTTCATGCATATGTGGGCGAATCCCGTTAACCCACCGAACATTCACAATCCCTGTTCCTGATCCAATCTGCCAAACCCTGGAGTCACAGTTACTTTATTTTCCTGTAAGTACCACTTTGCGCTTGTTTATTTTCGCTGGTGGGGTCAGAGGACCTCCATGTTTCCTAAGTAAATTTTTCAAACCCTTGTCAATTCCTTATACACAGAGAAACCCCAAGAAATCCGTGGAAAAATAAACTCAGTCTCCAAGAGCGGCAGTAACAAGGGACAGTCTGGTCTGAAGCACACACTGAGCTGACTGCCCGAGCTCGGTGGCTCCGTTTAAACCCGACAGTAGCACCTACTTCCGCGACTCTTTCCGCCTGTCCCCCTGGTTTTCTGGGGCGCCCTCCCTCTGTGCCTTTCCCTCTTGCCCTGTCTGCCTTCTGCCCGTCGTCCCTCTCCAGTCTCCAGGATGGTATCTGATGCTCCCTTTTTCTCACACTCCATCTCACCCTTATTCAACCATGAATTGAGACTTTAAAATTTGTTCAAGCTTATGTGCTGCGTTTGTTGATATCTTTATCCAAGATTTTAGTTTATGAGGTTGATGATTAGATTGACTTATACTTCTAAGGACAAAAATAAGTTGCCTCATTTGTTTGAAGTAATACACTGAGCTATTGAAAACTTAGAAAGTTTGAAAGGAAATAGGTCAACGACCTCCTTCACGCCTCTCTCAGCCACCCTGCTCTTTGGCTTAAAACAACCGACGTTGCTCGTTTTGTGTCTCCTTGCAGAGCTATTTTATATATACGAGTAACTGGAGAGGCGTATTTCCCCACCTGTCTCACGAAGAGATGGCATGCTCTGTGCATTATTTTCTACTTTGCTTTTTTTCACCTAACATCTTTCTAAAATCTTTCTTCGTCAGTACATAAAAAGCATTCTCATTCTGTTTTAAGCTGAAAAATGTTTCCTTGTATAAATGTATCATAATTTAACTAATCACCTATTATTGATGGGCACTTAAGTTGTTGCCAATATTTTATTCTTTCAATAATACTGCAAAGAATTGCATCATTCTTGCATCGTTTAACAGATGAGAGTATATTTTAAGATAAATCCCTAGAAGGGAGCCAAATGGTATGCTCATTTGTAATTATAATAAATTTGGCTGTATTTTCTTTCTTAAAATATACTATTTGATAGTCCCACTTACAGTATATGGGGGTGCCTATTTCCCCACTATTTCCCTAAGCCTTCACCAACAGTTTATCAAGCTTTTTTGACTTTGTCAATTTAATAGGTGTAAACGGTTTGTCAGTATATTTTAATTAGTTAATTTTGTTGTGAATAAATCTGTTCATCTTTCACACATTTTATAGCTATTAGTACATTCTTTTCTGTTAAATCTTGCTAATATTTATTCTTTCTCGTATTGGGTTGGTAGGGCTCTTTAAACTGATATTGTTGGAGTTCTTTATTAGGAAAATTAATCATTTGTCTGTGATACAAGCTACCATGATGCACATTTTTCCCTAGTGTTTTGTGTGTCCTTTACTCTGGATTTTTTTTTTTTTTTTTTTTTTTTAGAAGCAAGGTTATCTGTCATCCAGGCTGGAGTGCAGTAGCACAATCATAACTCACTACCCTCAAACTCCTGGGCTCAAGCTATTCTCCTGCCTCAGCCTCCAAGTAACTGGGATTACAGGCACATGACACAACATCTAGCTATTCTTTTATTTTTTTTTTGCAGAGACAGGGTCTTGCTCTGTTGCCCAGGCTAGTCTTGAGTCTTGAACTCCTGGGCTCAAGCCATCCTCCTGCCTTGACCTCACAAAGTGCTGGGATTATAGGTGTGAACCACCACACCTGGCCACCAAGGATTTTTACCTTGCAGAGATGTTTCTTTTACATTTAGTCAAATTTATTTATCTTTTCCTTTCTAATTTCTAGGTTTTGTTTTATACTTAGAAAGACCTTCTTATAGGAGAGATGTGAGTCGATATCTTCTACTTATGCATTATGTTGAATGTCAATCAACATGTTTTTTCTTATATGATTGCAAGTTAGCAAATGATCAGGAATCAATGCTGATGTTGTGGGGAGAGGGAGGTGTGTGGCAATAAGAATCTGGATTCTTCCACTCCCAGGTGTGTTGTTAGGCTGGAGCACTCGGCCTTACTCTGCTGTACACCCCATCTATTTGTCTGCTTCCGGCAGATGACCATGCTCAGAGTGCTGCAGGTGAGGTGTGTGTGAGACGGGAATGCCAAAATGCTTCATGACACACGTGCATGGATATTTTAATTTGTTTATCTGCACATCAACATCATGTCTTCTTCTGGACAGCTCGGTGCTGCCTGTCACATCATGTCATTGCTATTGTTTGTCCTTGTAGGGAATAATTCTGACATGGGAGATATAGCAAAACTCCTTGTAGATTAAAAACAAATCCCCCAGTGTATTGCAGTGAGAAAGGGGAGTGAGGGTCACTCAGTCTACACGTATACTCCTTGACGGAGCAGGGCTTGAGTGAGAGCCAAGCTTAGACGTGTGTAGGGAGGCAATTACAGCTAGTTAGAGCCATCCTGCCCTTTCTGTCCTCCTCTCTTCCCCAGACTTAGCCTCCCAGCCTCAAGGGGCCCACAGTCCTCCTTCAGATGAGGGCAGTGTCTCAGCCAACCTCTGACATAGGAAAAGCTCCCATCCTAGAGGATCAGAACGACCCCAGCAGTCAGGAAGAGTAATTCTGATGATGTCCACTTCTAAGTTTTCAGAAGCAACAGCCCCCTTGTCCAGTGTTGTTACCACATCAGAAGAGCAGAAAACTGGCCACTGTTACAGAGCATCTTGGCTTCCTTCCAGGGAGCACCACCAGACTTTGAAGATTTGTCCTTGGATTTTACATTTTGGGAGTTCTTGAGACAACGTTATGCCTACACAAGATTCTCAACGGAGAGGAGCGGCCCAGAAGCTCTGCTGACATGGAGTCATATGTGGTAGGCCTCTCCAAGGATACTCTCCTCAATCATTAGATCGCTCAGGGCTTGGGCTCTAGGCAGGCGGATGGTGGAGATACGGAGGTCCAGAAGGTTAGGTTGAGGAGTAGCCACAGAGATCAGAATGAGTTTGGGTGCCAGAGGCCAGGCCACCTCAAGTCGGTGTCATAGACTGTATCGTAGACATAGAATCTTGATGTGGAGTTAGAAGTGGGGGCTGAAGGATAGAGGAAGGTGTTTGTATAGCCTTATAGCTCTGTGAGAGATGGTAGAGGCCTCCAGATGCTCTTCTACTGCACCCTGCACAGTTGCCGTCGATTATGTGATAAAATCACTTAACATTTAGGCATTAGTTATCTCAGGGGTGACTTTCCTGGTTTTAAGAGGGCCCCACCTATTTCTGATTTGAGTAGAGAGAAGAGCGGATTCCTTTAAGTTGGGAGTTGCAGGAGAGCTAAGCAGGAGGCTGTGTCTGAATGGATAACTTGTATCTGGGGGACTGGTACTGATAGATCCCTCTGATGTCCCCTGAGTTAAGATTCAGGTGGTTTGAAGGCATTTTATACCTGAAACTATGGAGGTAACTCGAGGCTTCAGCGCAAGAAGAGACCAAGAGCCATACGAGAAATGGCTCTAAGTTGCAGAGTAGAAGGTAAGTTAATCAGCCAGCAGGAAAGGGAAAAGTCGCCATTCATTCAGTAACAACTGTTCATTGCACCTTATGTGTCAGACACTGTTAAGATGCCAGGGGTACAGCAGTGAACAAGAAAAAGTCCTTGTCCACAGGGTATTCATATTCTAGTGTGAGAGACAGATGATAAACCAGACGTATTACATTTATAATAAGATTATGTGTATGTAACAGTGGCAACCATTGCTAATCAACCCAGGGAGGAGACCAGGTAGATAGCTGAGTGATGGAAGGAGGATGATATTTTAGGTTGGGTGGTCTGAGAATGACCTGGTGGTAATGATGTGACATTTGAGCAGAACTGGAATGAAGTGAGGGAGTGAGTTGTGCAAACATTGAGGGAAAGCGCTTCCAAGTCTAAGGTAACAGTAATGCCAGAGGCAGGAGTGTGCTGGGTGTGTGAAGTGCCACGAGGAGACCCCTGTGCTTAGAAATAGTGAGTGAGGATGGCAGCGTAAGAGATAAGTCAGATGCGCGGAGTAAGTCACAAAGGGCCTTGCAGACTGTAGTGAGGATCTAGGACTGTGTTCTGAGTGAGATGAGAGACCACTGGCAGATCACACGCTCGTCAGATTATTCGAGGGCCTGGAAGCCATTGTACAGCTTTGTGTGAGTTTCAGTGCTGGACTTACCTCCTAGCCTATGAACAGATTGTGCCCCCCAGACCTCCAATTACAGGGAAAACAGTTGGACCCTTTCCACCACCAACTGTGCAGTTCTGGGCGAAAGACATAAGCAAACGCTACACATCTCAGGCCATGAGCAAAGCCTTCCTCATCTGTATGCCTGTCGCTACAATTGTGGCCTTGTAGGTAGGGACTGTGTTGTCCCCAACTTGAGTTGTATCATATGTACCAGTAAGTGGCTATTGCTGGAACATTCCAGAAACTGCTCCTATTTCCTCATCCCTGAATTCTTCCTCTCAGCATCTCACAGACCAGGCCTCTGCTTAACAGAACCTGACAGGACACCTGCTAGGCCCATTTTCTTCCACCTGGGACAAACTACTCCGGGTCTTCCCAAGTTCCATCCTCACATAGGAAGTGAGACATCCCCTCCAATTTTCCATATGGTTAAAGATTTGTCAGATGAATTCACAGGTTCAGTCTGGAAAACTTTGCACTTCTCGTAAGATTCAAATGCACTTGCAGGCATGCACATAGAAGAAACCAGACCCCAGAAGCTGATTTCCTTCCCAGAAATCACCTTGAAGCCTTAAAAAATATAGGCAGTGTTATTGTTTGTATGTTTTGGTTTTAATCATAAATTTCTTAAACACACACACACTAAAGTCATAGTGCTGTAAAAGGCTATTTAATAACCAGAAAGTTGTTCAAATGAAACAGCGTGGGCAAGGCTGTGGAGAAAAGGAATGTTTTACACTGTTGCTGGGAGTGTAAATTAGTTCAACCATTGTGGAAGACAGTTTTGGTGATTCCTCATGGGTCTAGAAATAGAAACATCATTTGACCCAGCAATCCCATTGCTGAGTATATACCCAAAGGAATATAAATCGTTCTACTATAAAGACACATGCACACGTATGTTTACTGCAGCACTATTTACAATAGCAAAGACTGGGAACCAACCCAAATGCCCATCAATGATGGACTGGATAAAGAAAATGTGGCACAAATACACCATGGAATACTATGCAGCCATAAAAAAGAATGAGATCATGTCCTTTGCAGGGACATGGGTGAAACTGGAAGCCATCATTCTCAGCAAACTAACACAGGAACAGAAAACCAAACACTGCATGTTCTCACTCATCAGTGGGAGTTGAACAAGGAGAACACATGGACACAGGGAGGGGAATATCACACACCACGGGCTGGCAGGGGTAGGGGGTAAGGGGAGGGAGAGCATTAAGACAAACACCTAATGCATGCAGAGTTTAAAACCTAGATGGCGGGTTGATGGGTGCAGCAAACCACCGTGGCACTTGTATACCTACGTAACAAACCTGCACGCTCTGCACATGTATCCCACAACTTAAAATAAAAAAAGGAAACAGTATGTTCATGTGATCGTGTGTGTTCTAAGCATAGGCAAATATGCATAGACCTACCAAACTGATAAGAACGTGAGTGATTTTAATTTTCATCTTTTAAATGTAGATTTTCCAATTTAAAAAATATTTTTAAAAATTCTAACATTCCAAACAAATGGATATGATATCAGAACATCACAGTCTCAATCTCAGTCTTTCCATCAACCCTTCTACAGGAAAGGGCCGGTATATTATTCCAACAAATACCCTTCGAAATAGAGCACGCGTCTGTAGTAAACATCCATGCACTGATCTCCTGAGCCACTGACCGATGCCCTGCTTTCTTCAGGCACTTGCACATGGCTTAGAATCATTTACACACAGGAACACAGCATCGGAAAAGATTTCAGAAATGATCTGGCCCAACCGCCTGCTCAATGCACAGCTCTTTCCGCTGCATCCCTCACCTGTCCTCTGCTGAGTCACGTCCCAGGCCGGAGACACCAGGACAGTGAGACCTGCTGCTGCTGCTGGAGAGGGGCTCCCACCTTGCAGAGAGGAAATAGCTAACTCCCACTCACAGATCCTAGCCCCAGATCTATGGCATTTCATAGCTTTCAGAACTCATCTCACAGGAAATAAAAGAATTGGAGGGTTGGAATTTCCTGTCTTTTTTTGTTGTTTTGTTTTAAAGATGCTTTATTTTATCCTAGTTTTCTTCCCATGCTGTTTCGCTCAGAGACTTGCCTTCTTCTCTTTCTCTGTGCCTGTTTCTTTCTCCGCGAGGCAAACACCATAAGCTTGTTGCCCCCACTTCATCTGGCCCCTTTCTTCAGCAGGCCGTCCCTACTCGGCTTTCCTACCCCATAGATAGCTGACTTTCTTTGTCTTTTCCCTTTCTATTCCCATGATTTTCCCCCTTTCTTATTCAGAACTTCTTATTCTCATTCCCTTTAAGGGTCATATTAAAACAGTTGGAGACATTACAATATTATAACAACTCTCTGAATATGAGTAAAAATAAAAGCAGTATTCAGTTATGAATCAAGTTGAGGGTAGACCACATTTTTTCAGATATTCACAATAATGATTATTTCGATACTTTTTAGAAAATGTTTTTATTGTGGTAAAATACACAAAACGTGAAATTTACCATTTTAAAGTGTAAAATTCCAGGGCACTGAGGTGACACAACCATCGCTACCAAGTTCCAGAGCTTTTTCATTGCTTCAGAGGAAAACCTCACGCCCATGAAGCAGTCACTCTCCATTCTTCCCTCCTGGACCCGCTGACAACTGAGCAGTGTACTGTCACTGTGGGGATTTGCCATTTCAGGGTACTTCATATGAATAAACTAATACAATATGGCCAGGGGCAGTGGCTCACGCCTGTAATCCCAGCACTCTGGGAGGCCGAGGCGGGTGGATCACGAGGTCAAGAGATCGAGACCATCCTGGTCAACATGGTGAAACCCCATCTCTACTAATAAATACAAAAATTAGCTGGGCGTGGTGGCGCGTGCCTGTAGTCCCAGCTACTCGGGAGGCTGAGGCAGGAGAATTGCTTGTACCCAGGAGGCGGAGGTTGCGGTGAGCCCAGATTGTGCCATTGCACTCTGGCCTGGCGCCTGGCGACAGAGCAAGACTGTGTTTCAAAAAAAAAAATCATACAATATGTGGTATTTGATGTCTGGCCTCTTTCACTTAGAAAAATGTTTTCAAGGTTCATCTCTATCATTGCCTGTTGGTACTTCATTCCTTTTCATGGCCAAATAATATTCCACTACGTTTTGCTTATCCATTCACCAGTTGATGGTCATCTGGATTTTGTTCCATCTTTCGGCTGTTATGAATAGCCAAAATATTTGTGTACACGTTTCTATTTGAACATGAATTTTATTTTTTGAGGTGTTAATTTTTCTCCCAAAACCAAAGCGTGTTTTTTTGTTTCTTGCTGGGAGCATGGGTGGGTAGACCTCTTTCCTATTGTCCCAGGCAATGCCTAGCCTGTGCACTGGTAACCTGTGCTTTTCTCCGTTTCTTTCACTCTCTGCACAAATTTGCATGTATATGTGGGTTCTCCCCTACTTAAACAATTTGGAATTCATATTGGCAAGTAAATTTCCTCCCTCTTATAGAGGTGATTAAAAAAAAATATGTACAGTGAATGTGTCCAATTCAGAAAGGCCTTGGGCTTCAGTTCTTAGCTTCCCCTAAGAAGGCCTCTGTCCAAGTGGGTTCCAGGAAAGCAGGCTCCAGGAGCTCCAGCCAGCAGAGGCCCCGCCTCAGGCCTTCGCTCATAAAGCCAAGGTGTGTCTGAGCCCCTCAACTCTGTCAGGCTTACAGCTTGAGCTTTCACTCACTGGCTGCTGTCAGAGTTCAGTGCTCGCTGCCAAGCCCTTGGAAAGCTAGAGGCCGGAGAGAAGAGGCAAGAGGCATCGGATTTCTGCAGATGGGACTGGGACTAACGCTCCACACGGGGTTTCTCCGTGAGCAAGCACAGGCATCATCAGGGTCACATCACAAAACAGTCTGATTATCTTGCCTTCTCTTTTGCCGGCTCTTAGAGATGCAGATGCGATCGCTCCTTTCCCCTCCGCCTCCCACCCTTTTCCTGTGCTTGCCCCTCTCCCCTCTCCTCCACAGCCCCGGCTTTCCCAGGTCTGTTTCTCTGTTGCTCTTCCCCCAAAGGCTCTCCTGTTCTCTCCTGTCCCTTTGATTCCTCCCCCTCCTTTCATCCTGCAAATCTTTCCCTGTCTCCTCGCCTTTCTCGGTGTGCCTTTCGGATCTGCTCCTTTGACACTGGTCCCAGGCCCGCTGCCAAGCTTCAGACCCATTAGTGAGGTGCCTTGCTGACTGAAACACAAATCAAGACTGATCCGGGTACAATTAGCAGCTGCTCACACCTCATCTGGAAAGCATTAGCCGGCAGTGAGAGTGGAGGGAGGGAAGCACAGGGAAATATTGATGCCAAACAGAATAGATCTCCTACTTTTAGAGCGTGAAAGGGTCCTGACCCAGGAGACATATAACTGAAAACAAGATACAAATCAACACTGCAAAGCTGAGCGGCATGTCAACTCACCTTGGCTGCGCTTTAGCATCTACGCAAGCAACACAGGCTCCTTAACACAAAGTCAGGTGTATAAATAGCATCCAGGAAAAGGGACGTCTGTTTCACTTAATCCAGGTATTCTAACACTCGTGTGATCCACCATCTCGGTACTGTTTCTAAAAGTGAAATGTGCAAAACGTCACCTGGCATCGAGCTAACAGTGCAGATTCTAATGCACGGGGGCTGGAGAGGCGCCTGAGATTCTGCATGCATATCAAGCTGACTGGTGAAGCACCTTTAACTAAGGGTCTAGGACAATTTAAGACATATAACTGGTCTAGTACCCTCCCAGTACCCTGTCCTTCTTCTGTGGAGCACTCACAGTTACAATTAAGGATGAATGATATATATATATATAATTAGCTGTTCGATGCCTGTCTTCCCAACTGAAAGGCAAGGACCAGGCCTGTCTGGTTCTCTTTTGTATCCCCAGTACTAGCCCAATATGTTGCATATAGTAGGTGTTCAATAAACATTTCACAAGTGAATTTTCACAAGTGAATGCGCCAGCTTAATCCCTAAGGCCCATCAAGTCACTCCTCTTTCAGAAAGCCTTCCTAGGCTCACCTGCCTGGTGGATTTCATCACTTCCCTGCGCCTTCTCTTAGCCCCTCAAGTAGGTCATTAGCTGCTTGAAACTGGGACTTTGTCTCCTGAGTTTTTTAATGTCCGTTTTCCTCCCCTCCTCTCACTCCCCATCACAGTAAGGGCTTGCTCTAGTGAGCATTTAACGTTAGTTGATTGATTGAGAGACCCTAGAATGATGCCAAGTTCTATTTAGACTTCAGTTATAATGCTCGAGGGGTGGCTGGGTTTTGGCTTGGACAAAAGCCAAGATTTTTTACACGCCCCAGTGGAAAACCTTTAATACCACCTAACGCACTGTGGGGTAGGAAGGCTAAGACATTATGTGTGTACAAAATCAAGCAATGTAATTCTGTGAGGCTCCCAAGGCGGTTATAAATCAGGCCACTGCAGAGGGGTAACTGCAGGCTGCGGCCATTACTTCACTCCTGTTTTCTCAACTGAAAACGTCGGCTCACATTTGCCAGGCTTTACTTGCAGGGTAGGGCTGCCATTCCCCAGGATTGGGCAGACTATTTCTCTTGGAAATACAGAAAACTGACTCACAGAGTTCTGCCAGAGATAGGAGAACCTGGTCTTGTCTAGCACTAATCAAACGCCCCAACTATTTTTCAAACGTTAGGGCTATGTGAAATGCAAAGTGCTTTTGTCAAGCACTCCTCCCACACCTCATAATATTAAAACATGCATATTTTAAGGGACATTGAATCCATATGCTTTTTATTTACTTACTCTTAAATCATCAAAAATATTATTATGAAAATCTGTTTGACATCTAAGAAACTTTATGAGCATAATTTGGAAGTTTAAAAACCTTGCTTTTAGGAAAAAAAAAAAACTGTTAGTCATGCTTTTCCAAAAGCACATTGCCTTTGACACAAAGAGACGTGAGGGCCTTCCAAGCATGCTGATTTCACAGGGCTTGAGGGGTCCCACACCAGCACCGCACACACTGATAGCTCTCATCTCTCCAGTGAATTACAAATGGAAGTCTCAGGCATGGCAGGCTCAGGCTGCTGCACCTGAGTTGAATCTGTGACCCTATAAGACCTGACGGTGACAAAGCTTAATCTGTCTGCAGACTCCCAACCACATTTTACAAATACCCCAGATATATGTTCAATGTGTGTTTCTGCAAAGTGTGTGACTGTCACCTGATTATCTTCTTAAGCAGATAAGACATAAATCCCAGGGTGTTAGAAACAACTTTTGAAGTTCAAAAGAAGTATCTGGCAATGAAAATCTACCACAATGCAGCTCAAAGATTTCACTCTGTGAGATAGACTTGCCGTGATCTGACTGACCTCAGGGTGAGGCATGAGGCAGGAAATGTGGGATGTCCCGTGTTGTCTGTTAAGACCTTGTTTGAAGTTGTCCATGAAAACTGAGAGCCACCACTTGGGTCTCTGAGTTCTGATTCCAAGGTGGAATCGTGTAATGAGTGGGATGTGTGACTTTCAAAACAACGCTGATGTACACATACACACATAGGCAGCATTTGTATACAGATGTCCTATAGGAACACAATGAATCCAGGGCGAGTGAGCGATGGAGAAGGTGAGCGATTCTGGTGGGAGAAGAATTGCGGTGTGTGTAACACCAAGAGGCTCAGTGCATAACTGTTGAATGGGAAGTGACTGCATGTTGTGGGAATAAGTAACAGGAGGGCTGGATCCACGACTTCCTGGTCCCAGACAACAGGCCAACCTCCTCCACGGCAGGGACACGAGTTTGAGGTAGGAGGAGATTGAGAGGTAGCTGCAGGGCAGGGAGCAGTGGCCTAAGCAAGTGGTGGGAAGCAGAGGTGTGAAAGGGTACACTGTCCTCCCTTTTCTGTTGCCTCAGAGCTCAGACTGAACTGGAGTGAGTAGAGCCCCACCTGGACAGGGAGTCCCCAGTCATGGTCCTCAGCATCCGAGTTGACCACTCAGTAGACCTTCACCGAGGGCCGGTCAAGCACGACACCGCCATTGTCTCAGAGCCACAATGGTGGAGCACGTTTCAGTCTCCAGCCTCACAGCTCGCAGTCTGGCAAAGAATGACCAGCTTCCCTCCTGTCTGCCCTAGATTCAAGAGCGTGCCGATGGAAGCAACAGGACAGAAGGAGACGTGAGGAAGAGATGGGCTAGAGAGCACCCAACCCTGAACAGATGTGAGGGGCAAAAGAAAAGGTGGCAATAAGGACCCATTCAAGTATCAGCATCCCGGAGGATGGTGAGGACACCGCAGCAACAAGGAGTACAAACGGAGAAAAGCAGTTGGATGTGAAGATAACAGGGTCTTTAGAGCCTGCCTGCTAAGTCTGCTGGGAACCTTGTGAGGCGGGAAGAGGGAGGCCTTTCTTGGTACATTTTGGGAGGGAAAAATGACTGCCTAGAAAGTTCATAGGCCAGCGAAGCAGAGCAGAATGGGAGAGAGAGCATAAAAGCCCTTCACGAGGAGGTTAGTTCTGGCCGGGTGTGCCCATCAGAGACCAGCAGAGAGAAGTGGCTGTCTGGCCTGAGTTCACCCACATCAGAACCAGCACATCTCTCTGTCTCATCTCTGATCACTGCAAATATTTTCGAAATGAAAGAAAAGAGGAATCTCACACCCCAATGAAGTGCATCAGATGTGTGTGCTTCAGTGGGTAGTTGTAAATCTACATATGGAAAACTGTATTCAGAAACGCCTGACTCCAGCACTTAAATTCCACAGCACACATGGAATGAATTGAGAAGACAGCCAAACTTCCAAATATTCCACCCACACTGTGTAATATGGCATCCTGACGCATTCAGGAAATCGAAGAACAATGTGGTGGGACAGCCCCTCAGCAGCTAAACGTGGACACCTTGAGCATGGAGCAGATTCTCCTTTTTTTTGAGATAGAATCTTGCTCTGTCACCCAGGCTAGTGCAGTGGTCTGATCATGAATCACTGCAGCCTCAAACTCCTGAGCTCAAGTGGTGCTTGCATCTGAGCCTCCCAAGCACCTGGGACTAGAAGCCTGTGCCACCATAATTGACTATTTTATTTTATTTTATTTTTAGAGATGGGGGCCTCATGATGTTACCCAGGCTGGTCTTGAATTTTTGGATTCAAGGAATCCTCCCACCTCAGCCTTCTGAGTTGCTACGATTACAGGTATGAGCCACCATGTCCAGTGGACTGGATTCTTTATGAAATTTTGATATCACTAAGTATTTGGCCAATATCTTCATTTTCTTTTTTTAAGTTTTATTTTAGATTTGGGGGTGCATATGAAGGTTCCTTGTATGGATAAACTCATGTCACAGTGGTTTGTTGTACAGATTATTTCATTACACAGGTATTAAGCCCAATACCCAATAATGATTCTTTTCTGCTCCTCTTCCTCCTCCTATCCTCCACCCTCAAGTAGACCTGACTGTCTATTGTTCCCTTCTTTATGTTTATGAGTTCTCATCATTTAACTCCCACTTATAAGTTTGAACAGAATATACATCCGTTCCTGTGTTAGTTTGCTAAGGATAATAGCTTCCAGCTCCATCCATGTTCCTGCGAAAGACATACGCTTGTTCTTTTTTATGGCTGCATAGTATTCCATGACGTATATGTGCCACATTTTCATTATATAATCTGTCATTGATGGGCATTTAGGTTGATTCCATGTCTTTGCCATTGCAAACAGTGCTGCAAGGAACATTCCTGTGCATTGTAATAGAATGATTTGTCGTCCTCTGGATATATACACAGTAATGGGATTGTTGGGTCAAATGGTAGTTCTGCTTTTAGCTCTTTGAGGAATCACCATACTGCTTTCCACAATGGCTGAACTAATTTACACTCCCGCCAAAGAGTATACATGTTCCCTCTTCTCAGCAACCTCAACAACATCTACATTTTGTCTTCTTAGTAACAGCCATACTGACTGGCATGAGGTGGCATCTCATTGTGGTTTTGATTTGTAGCTCCCTAATGAGCTTGTTTTCATATGCTTGTTGGCTGCATGTATGTTTTCTTTTGAAAAGTTCATATCCTTGCCCACTTTTTAACGAGGTTTTCTCCTGTAAATTCGTTTAAGTTCCTGATAGATGCTGTATGTTAGACCTTTGTCGGATGTGCAGTTTGCAAATATTTTCTCCCATCCTGCAGGTTGTCTGTTTATTCTGTTGACAGTTTTGCTATGAGAAGCTCTTAAGTTGAATTAGAACCCATTTTTCAACTTTTGCTTTTGCTGTGATCGCTTTTGGTGTCTTTGTCATGAAATATTGCCCCTTTCTACGTTCAGGATGTTGTTGTATTAAATCCTACGTTCAGGATGTTGTTCAGGATGATGTTGTATTAAAACCCTTCCAGGGTTTTAATATTTTGGGTTTTACCCTAAGTCTTTAATCCATCTGGAGTTCAATTGTATCATTTTCTAAAAAGAAATCATAGACTATCCCCTCTGGCCATTTAGAATGCTTTGGAATATCCATTGTTTTGAGGAGCTAAATGTTGCAGATAACAGAGGGTTTATCTTTTTTGATTTCCTGTCTGCTTTCTGACTGAGTTCCAGATGGATAAGGTTCTTAGACAAATTCTGGTTAGATCAGGCAATGATACTAATAAAAATTAGCCATCATTCACTGATCATTGTAATGCTAACTGTGCTAAGCATTTAACCTACAGTATCATTTAATCCTCACTCCGTGAGGTAACTATTTTATTTCTAGACTGGAGATGAAAGAATCTCATACCTTGCCCAAGTTCCCAAAGCTAATTAGCTGCAGAACTGGCCTCACTAGGCCTGGCTGACTTCAGAGCCCAAGCTCCTGTCACAGAAGATGCTGGGGTCCTGTTCCTGCTCCTTCAATGTGACCAAAGTCCTTTTAAATGTCTCCAGTCTTTAGGATTGGAGCTAGATCTTTTTGAAGGAGAAAAAGAGGATAAAAGGGGAAGGGAGAAGAAGGAAGCAGTCGTCAAGAATCCTGGTCTTTCAATGAGAACACATGGACACGGGGAGGGGAACACACATACCAGAGCCTGTGAGGCCTGTAGGGGAGGGACAGCATTGGGAGAAACGCCTAATGTCGACGACGGGTTGGTGTGTGCAGCAAACCGCCATGGCACGTGTACACTTATGTAACAAACTTGCATGTTCTGCACATGTACCCCGGAACGTAAAGAATCCAGTTCTTTAAAAACCTCAAGGACACAACAGTGCCAGAAATAGTGTTATTTTATATTGGTAAAATTATTATTTTAAAATAATTCATATTATTATAAAAATGTTTGTTCAGTGGTTCAGAAATAAGCAAGGTTTCCCTAACTGCTAGAGAAAGAATCCTTTCTTCTCCTTTCTGTCGCTGAAATCTCTCATCTCTGCCGACTCCACCTCCAAATGCGCGGCAAAACCAGACAGGAAACCTTTCTCACAGAAAGGTGAAAGACTTGGATTTGGATTGTGTAATTTCCCTTCAGGCCATCCTTAGGAATTGCGTGTGCTTTTCGTTTTGAAGAATTTTTGCCTCTGGTTACCTGACATCTGAATAAATGCTTAGATCTCACCAGTCGGTCCACAGAGTCCATTGTTTCTATGCTTCAGCTGCAGTGGGAGACAGAGGCTCCTGCTTGCAAAATGCTTTCCATCTCATCCAGCAGAGAACCCGGCCTGAGAGGGGCAGCAAGAATGTGTCTATTCTATAAGGGAGCAGAGGCCAGAAGCCAGCAAGGCTGTGGACCTAACCCGCTGAAAAGGCAGAGAAGTTTTAAACAGAAAAGGCTGCTGGGCCTTGGCATGTATTTTGCAATGGTTTATGGTGTGAGGGATGTTTGGAGCAGCTGTAAACAGGAACTGCTGTGTCCTTATTAGGAATAATCACTTCTCCAGGCAAAGAAGGGGCTGTCGAGCGTTTTAAAGACGTTTTGAGCTTAAGGTTTCCTTTCTCCCTCCTAGCCAGCCTTTTCTCCCCATTCCTCCTGCAGGAACTCACTGAAGCTGTGCTGTATGGTTGCTCTTTGAGACTGCTGCTTGGCAGGACCCAAGAAAAAAATCCAGGGGCTCCATCTGGCTGGATTCACCTTGATCCTACCTGCTCACAAGAGCTATTTATTCCCCCAACACTGAGCCTAGTATACTTCTCCTTTCTACAGAGCGGCCTTCAGAGCTATCCAGCAGGCCTGATGAATTTACCAAAGTCAGAACACTGGGCAAGACTCAGGGGATGGGGATGAGTACTCAGCAGCCTGCATTTGGAGAGCCAAGAGCTCGGTAGAAAGTAGGGTGTATGGAAAGAACACATTGGTGCCTCAGTTTCCCTGTAGGGAAGGGCGGATAAACTCTCGGGGCCTTAATGCCCGCGGTGATCGCCCAGGGGCAGCTTTGGTCCAGTATCACCTGTGCAGAGGTGATTAAAACATAGGCTATGACAACAAACAATGAGTCAGAATTCTGGCTCTGCTTCTTCCCGGATGAATCTGCTGGGAATTAAAGTGAGATGTGGCAAAAAGCTGAATTTAGGAGGGAAATGAAGAGCCTTTTAGGAGTCTAGCCCTAGGCCCGACCACCTTGAGGAGGTGAAGACCATTTACAAACATTTGGGATTAAGGAGACTGAGCAAATGTGAAGACAAAGGTAAAGTCAGTTTTTCTCATTTTGAGAGTCAAGAGTGAATGAAATATTCAAGTGAAGATGGCAGCGGGCAGTTAGAAAAACAGAAATAGAGTTTAGAGAGAGGTTAGAATGAGATTTTCATCATTAATGATCCATTTATGATCCTATTTTATTTAATTTTTAATAATATGAAGAAAACTATGAACCAGCCGATAGCACAAGAACCATTACCAATAACTCAAATCTACAAAGTCTTCATCCATACCCCTGCCCCTCACCTCAGAGAAACCATGATTTGGAATTCTGTGTCTATCATTCCTTTTCTTTGTTTTCTGTTTTATTACAAATATATTCTTGTGTAAAAAGCAAATTGATTTATTTTTCTTGTTTTTGAACTTTATAAAGAGGTTATACTATAATGTCTGCTGGGACTTACTTTCGTCACTCTAATTATGTCACTAAGATTTACCCATGTTCAGTGCAGCTGAATATCATTAATTTTCACTACTGCATAATATTCCATTGCATTAATATATACAATTCATTTGCCTCTTGTCATTGGTCATATGAGTTGTTTCCAATTTTTTGCAAGCTACGGAAATTTTTTCATATGACTCCTGGGACATATATGCAAGAGTTTCCCTTTGGCATATACCTAGGAGTGGAATTAATCAGGGAGGTGACTCAAAGTTTGTCCAGGGAAACCATGTAAAGCAAGAAAAGAAGCAGGCTGGGGTCATATTCTTAGAAACATATACATTCAAGTATGAGGAAGAAGAAGAGGAGCCAGAGAAGGAAATTGAAATGGGTGGCAGAAGAGAGGACGTGCACTCAGGAGAGAGGAGCGTTTCTTAAAGACAGGTGACCAGCATCAAAGGATGCTGCAGAGACCATTTGAGGAGAATAAGATGGAAAAAAGGCCAGTGATCTTTGACAAAGCTGTTTGTGGCTTTGTGGACTGCTGAGGGTAGAAGCCAGATATCAAGGAATTAAGGCTGAGTTGCGAGGGGAGAACGGGGTGTAGAATAATACCGTCATTATAAATACCATTTAGATAACTTGGCAGTGGATCGAGGGATAGAAACAGAAAGTTAGAGGAGACAGCAGAGCTGACACATGATTTTTAATGTTGGTTTTTTTTAAGGATGGAGAAGACTTATGTTTATAGATTCAGAAGTAGAAGCCAATGGGAAGGTAGATGAGGAAGCAAGAGAGGTTCGCTGTAGAGGAAGGTCCTTTAGGATCTGGAGAGGACAGAATGTGAAGCACAAGTTTTTTCTTGACAACGAGGAAGAGCTCTATGTCTCTGAGATAGGAAAGCTGAAGAAGAATGCATCAAAACATTATCATCATCATCATCATAGCAAGTTACATGTATGGGGTGTATCATGTAAAAGATCCTAAACTCATCCATGAACAAATATTATCTCAATCCTGTAAACAGCCCTGTGGCATGAGTACTTGTATCATAGCTGTTATCATCTTCATTTTACAGAAGAGGAAACTGACTAGACCCAGCCAGCTGGTTGAGGGTATGTGCTGTCAGTCAGTACATGCAAGCTGAGAATTAGGAAAGCAGAGCAAGCTTGAGCTAATGGCCCAAGCTCAGAGCTGAAGGAAATCGGAAATGTTAGAAGAATGGAAAGGCTTGGACTAGGCACTCTTGGGAATGTGACAACACATCAGAAAAGGGAAGTAAACATATTGGGCTCCTACTGGGTTTCAGACTAAGTGCTAGGACCTTTACATACAGCGACTTATTTTAATAGAGATAAGTAAGAAGATGACTAAGGAGTAGCAAGGGCCCAGCAGTGACTGGGAGGCATCCAGATGTGCTGGAATCAAACAGTCTGGGCTTTCTCCAGTATGCTCAAGTGCCGAGGACAAGAATCTGGAAAAGGCAGTGTGGTTGAGACCAGGCTGGGGAGACACATAGTGGGAGCCAAGAGGCAGGGGTGTCGAGGAGGTCAGAGAACGCTTTATTGGTTGACCATGAGGAGGAAGGTGAATAAAGTCATAGAAAAAGGGACCGAGATGGGGCTGGAGGAGGATCAGTGGACTAAAGCTCACAGAGTGGTACAAAGCCAATCACTGGCATGAGCAGGAGGCAGGTGGAAAGGCAAGTGCTTAAGGCATAGAGGACGTTCATGATTTGGAATCCTAGAGGTGGAGGAGCTGAGGGCTGAGAGATTTGCAGTGTGGTCATCCAGGCGGGTGCTGAAAGAGAAGAGGGTGTAGATGAATGCCACTGAGACCGAGGAAACAGAAGGCTCAGGTACACACAGCACGAGTAGTTTTGTTATTTTATAATCTTCATGGCCGCCCCGTGGAGTAGGTGTTCCTGGAGAGATGACATAGACAACCAAACTGAGGCTCCCCCAGTTCAGAAGAAGGAGCAGAAGGATGTGAACCAAACTTCTCTATCCTCGTTCCCCTCTTCCTCTTCTTGGCAGACTATTTTCACTCACCATTCAAGAATCAGGTCAAATGTCATCTCCAAGAAGGGTTTGCCATTCCCAAGACGGGGTCCAATACCCTGCTCCTAGGATTCCACGATTCCTTTTTCCACCTTTGTCCCAAGTACTCATTTACTTGTCTCTTGCTAGTCTAGAAGAAAGTGACTATGCCTCAGTTTATTTCCAGGGCCTGGCACCATGACCGAGCCAAGATGGACTCAGTAAATGTTTACAGAATGAATGAACCTGTTGGAAAACAACAGACTGGGCACATACCAAACCTACGAGCCTCCATTTCTGCTATTTGGACATACAGTCCCTGTACGTTTGGTATGAGGAAAAAAATGGTTATTTATTTTAAAAATAATAATAATAAGGTCAGCGTGGCAGGGGTAAATAGAAGAGCAGCCAAGAGACGCAGGAAGGGGTGGGCTCATCTGGATACGAATGACTCTAGAAAAGAGAGCAGGAAATACAGTTAGACCAGCACAGAATACATATTTGTTGAATTACTTAAGTCATTAATCAAAAGCTCCCAGTTTCCTTGGAGGACAACTAGGGTTTCGTCTAGTGTTCTCAGATAAAGGTCTAGCTAAAACTAGATAGAACTACATAAAACCTTTGTTACTCTCCAGAAAAATCCTGCCTTCATCGCTCACTCTTCCTCAACCCCAGAAGAATCCTCCTCCTCTCCTCAACTGCCCACCGCAGCCTTGCTTCATTCCCCATTCTTCACACCAACCTTCCCTTCCAACCCCAACTCCCCCAAACCTCCCAATTCCCTCACACATGTCACTGCCTCTACACGCGCGTGTGCACACACACGCACACACACATGCACGCACACACACGCACACACACATGCACGCACACACGCACACACACATGCACGCACACACACGCACACATGCACGCACACACGCATGCACGCACACACACATGCACGCACACACACGCACACACACATGCACGCACACACACGCACACACACACGCACACACACCCCCTATATCGTTCCAACCCCAGATGACCATCTGCACTTGCTCTCTCCCTGGCTGTTTCTCCTCCCTCATTCCCAGACTGGGAGAAGAGAAAGCCTGTTTTCAGTTAGGGCTTCGGTCACACACAGATGCGTTTTCCATGACTCTTGTTTCTCCTCTTGAAGGGTAGCATTTCCAGTTAATGCTCCACAGGGGAGGCAGCCATACATTACCACCCCACATGGGCTTGTGAAGAGGGGAAGGGAAGCAGGGCCCTTGGAGGCCTGACCTGGACTGTCTGCAGCTGACCCCTGCACAGGCTGCAACAGGAGCTTCCTGCGGACACATTGCCTATCTCTGTGGCTACGGTCTGTGAAATGACACTCTCCTAATACCCTGTACTGACCCTCCAGCAGCCTAAAGACACGAAAAAAACCTTGTCCAGTGAGATCCTGAAATTCATCTTGCTTTATCCTAAAACTCTAGTGAAAGACTTAGAAAGCAAGGACGACAGCAGACTCAGGAAAGTCAACGAGGGTTTGTCCTCCGTGGATCTCCTGTTTTGTTCCTAACTCTAGAACATGTAGTTTCCCCCACAAATGACGGTGGGGTGTAGGTGAAAACATGGAGGAACTCCTCTGCCCCTATGGAGAGCTTTGGCACATGTGACATAAGGAAATACACAAGGTTTCTCTGGAACCTGGATGCTGAGCAGTTGATTCCGCTCTTGTCACTAGTCCTCACCCGTCAGCTGCACACACAGGAAATTCAAATTTGGGTCTTCAGAAAATGAGAGATTGACATGTCATGGGTCCCGAAGTTTCGTCAAGAATTGTCAAAACTATGAGTATTTTACTTGTAAATGCCAAGTGTTGTGATAACAGCCCTTGGTGTGATTTTTGTGAACTGCAGTAAGCCAGGCCTGGGGCTTCATGATCGCTGTGATGTGAGCCAGGGGTTGACTGCCACGGTCGTGTGATACACCAGGACTGTCATGGAGAAACTCCATCCTCACAGGGGCCCAGACTCCATTGCTTTGCCCGTTTGCAGCTCCACTTCAAGAATCCTTAATGATGGGTTTCACGGCTGGAGATTCATCTGATTGATTCTGGGGTTGGTGAAGGGATTGGGACAGTCCTTTTCAGCAGCAGGAAGAACAAAGGCCATGGGAAATGAGTGGTAGGAAAGAGCAGGGGTATGAGAGGTATTTGAAAGGAGGAACAGAAGATTACTGTCGGATTTCAGTCCCAGAGAGCTCTAACAGTGGAGGACACATGCTCTTTATAATTGTGGGCGAAATAGGCGTGATTTCACCGCGAAAGCCTTGGGGCCTGTCTCCTACACACCAGGTTCCAATTATCCAAAGTCTCATCCACCTAGGACACAAGGTGCATCCCGCTCTGATTCCTACCCTACTTATCCTCTCCAGAGTCTCATCTACTTTCTGAAGTGAATTTAAAGGAACCCGGTGGAAGAGGGGATCCTGGTTAACCCACACACGTAGAAATACGTCACTGTTTCATGTTTCACATCGGCCTCGAGTGTATCATCAGCAACTTATTTGCACAGTTTGTACTTGTAATAACTTTTACACACCGAGATGCTTATTTTCAGAACATATCTTGTAGTCAGAAATTCTTAGGAATGGAAATATGATTTGAGAAATACAGTCAGCAATATTCATCGCATATATCTTACCTTCAGATTACAGGAATGGGCACTTTGGAGATAAAATACAAAAGTTATGATCCTTGACCTCTAGAAGCAAACCATCTCCCTCTGCTGTGGTTTCAAGGGTTTTGTCCCATCAAAACTCGTATTACAACCTAATCTCCTATGCAACAGTGTTGGGAGCTGGGGCCCAGTGGAAGGTGCTTAGGTCATTAGGGCTCTGCCCTCATGAATGGACTAATGTCACTATAAAAAGGGCTTTCTGGAGCGGGCTCACCTCAAGGCCTTCTGCCACACGAGGAAGAGTATTCCCTCCTCTGAAACATGCAACGTTCAAGGCACCCGTCCTGGAAGCAGAGAGAGTAGCCCTCGCCAAATATCGAACGTGCCAGCACCTTGCTCTGTGACCTCCCAGCCTTCAGAACTGTGAGGAATAAATTTCTGCTTTTTGTGAATTACCTCAAGTACTCTGTGATAGTAGCACTGACCAACACACTTCCAAATGGGGAGACGCAGAACTCGCCGAAGGGTAATCAGGGGAGACGCAGAACTCGCCGAAGGGTAATCAGGGGAGACGCAGAACTCGCCGAAGGGTAATCAGGGGAGACGCAGAACTCGCCGAAGGGTAATCAGGGGAGACGCAGAACTCGCCGAAGGGTAATCAGGGGAGACGCAGAACTCGCCCGAAGGGTAATCAGGGGAGACGCAGAATTCGCCGAAGGGTAATCAGGGGAGACGCAGAATTCACCCGAAGGGTAATTAGGTGAGAGGCAGAATTCGCCCGAAGGGTAATCAGGGGAGACGCAGAACTCGCCCGAAGGGTAATCAGGGGAGACGCAGAACTCGCCGAAGGGTAATCAGGGGAGACGCAGAACTCGCCCGAAGGGTAATCAGGGGAGACGCAGAACTCGCCGAAGGGTAATCAGGGGAGACGCAGAATTCACCCGAAGGGTAATCAGGGGAGACGCAGAATTCGCCCGAAGGGTAATCAGGGGAGACGCAGAATTCGCCCGAAGGGTAATTAGGTGAGAGGCAGAATTCGCCCGAAGGGCAATCAGGGGAGACGCAGAACTCGCCCGAAGGGTAATTAGGTGCTTCACTACTCAGACCAGTCGGGGAAGGGACCTGATCTACTTCTCACAGGATAGTTTCAAAAAGCTTCTCTAAAATGATGCATTTAAGCCAAGACCTGAAGAATGAAAAAGAGCCACCCTTCGAAGAGCAGGTGAAATTCTTTCTGGGGAGGGGAAGCAGAACATGTAAAGTCCCTGAGGCTGGAAAGGGCTTGTTCAAGGAAATTAAAAATAGAACTGAGGTATTATTACACAAAGAAATTTATATACTGTAGGTCTACTTAGTACGAAAATGCATTTTCTATGTTATTAATTTTTTAAGTTTCAATGATCATATGTAGTCTATAAATGTAATTTGCATAACAATACCCTTCAAGAATAGTTTTCAACTTTTTGCTTTCACAGAAAATAGCAGCACAGCTTTATACATAAACACATAGAAATACACATATATATAAATATTTTCTGATTTGCTTATTTTCCTTCAGGAAAATTTGCCAGGAGTGAAACTATCATTTGATGCATAAACATTTCCAATTAAATTACTTTCCAGAAAGTTGCCCATATTACTATTTTACCAGCAATATATGAAATCCATTCTAGAAACAATGATTATTTGAGCAGGATTTTAAATATAAAATATTAAACAAGTTCTTAGTGTGGAAAATAATTTAAAATTATTGAGAAATGTTAGGAATGGGAGTTGTTTCAAAATATGTAGACTCAAATGTACATAAGAATCCGTTTAAGATAAAAGTATTCTCAAATCATTAAATATCTTTGGAAAAAGTTTTTATTTGGAAAAACATTTAAATTATCTCCTTATCTCATACCATAGACTGAATTATACAGTGCTCAATTAACTTCGTTGATACGTTCTTGGAAACTGAGACTTTAAGTGAAATGACGTAGGACAAAACCAATTTTATCATAGGCTAATTAAAATAAACAAGAATTAGGTTTCTACAGCATATTTCCGGTTACAAAAACATCTAAACAAAGACCCAAAACACTTATAATACTAAACATTGAAGTAAATTTGAGCTATACATATATTTAAGAAATATGAATGAAAACAAGAATTATTAACCCAATTTTTGGTGAATCAGTGAGTGATGGTCGTCACCACAGTGGTGGTGGCTTAAATCAAGAAATGTTTGAGGAACAAAAATTGTAAGGAGCACCTCTTAACACCACACAGTCCAAAAACAAGCAGCAATGAACATGGTGGCTCAGAGCACTTTCATTCCACAGTGCTTATCGTCAAGCATTTGTGTGGCTATCATAGACTTGATGAATTTTTATTTTATAATAATTTCCATTCATTCATAAGCACATTCATTTTCCAACCTGCTTATTTCCATTCAGAATTGCAGGAGGCTGAAGCCTTTCCCAGCAGCGCAGTGCACACGGCCCCGACAGGACTCCGTTCCATCACAGGTGTCCTCACACGCACCCGCAATCACTCAGACTAGGACCACTTAGGCACACCAATTCATCTAGCATGCGTATCTTTGGGGTGTGGAAGGAAACTGGATTACCTGGAAAAACCCCACACAGACATGGGGAGAACGTGCAAACTCCACACAGATAGTGGCCTGGTGGGGAACCCCTTTTCTTTTAATCAATGTTATAATGAAATGATGCTAAACTAAAGGACCTGCCCTGCATTCCAGATGACTGAAAAAGTAAACGTAAAAAAGTATACTCACAGGGGAAGAGAAGCGTAAGAGTCAGGGGAGAAAAGATTAACTGCATGCGGATTCAAACTTTTGTATTTCAAAAGTCCTGTAGACATAAATTCGTCCTCTAAGGTATAGGAGGGTTCTGCATAGTAATAGCTAACATGTATTGAATGCTTACCAGGCACTCTGCCATTTACTTAATTTACTTATTATTATTTAATTATCGCAAGAATCTTACGATTCTCCTATGGATTGTTTTCTCTCCTATCATTCGGTGATAATTTTTTACTCTAACAGATGGACACTGTAACTATCTACCTCTGGCTCAGAAGTGCCCGGGATTTTACAGCCAGCATGGAGCTGAGCTGAACCGGGTGGTCTCTCTGAAGCCCTCATCAATTTACCCGGGATACTCACTCGGCCTTCTCCCTTTGCAGTGCTTCCTCAGCCATAAGCCCGCCTGCTTGGCAGCCATTTGTCCATCCATTACCGTGGAATTGCTTGTCTCATTCCTGTCCCACTCATCCCAAGGCCAAAGACCACAGCTTCGTGAACACTGATTCACTCTGACTTTTCCTCTATTGTCTAAGCCAACCCAGGAAACGGCACCGTAGAAACAGAAAATATTATTAAAGCTCACGTCACAAATCCAGGGATCATTTCCACTGGGCTGAGACAGAAAACCGATAAGTTTATCAGGAAAGATAACACTTGTCGACAGAGAGCTTTCCAGGCCGTAGGATAAACGGGGAGCCGCCAGCTTGTCCTCTACGCAGAGCATCTGCGTGAGGCTGGGGACCCGTGCTCTGCCCAACACAAACAGGCTGCTGACTTCATCCGGCTTCCAGTCCTCTCCCAGACAGTTCCCAGCTCTCAGCCACAGGCATCTTCCTCTACGCATTTTTATTGTAAGAAGATATTCAAGAATAATTGACAAAGTAGAAATAAATAATTGCTCAGAAAATATCTAAAAGGCTAAATACACATAAGGTAATTAAACAGTGACGAACACTGGCCCCTTCAGCAGCTTGGCAACTCCCTTGGCGAAGGCACTGTTTAGGCTGGCCTGGGGCCAAGGATCAGGAGATGGCTCACCCCAACGTGGGCCTCATTGGTCGGATGCCTCTTCTCCATTTACTTGTGAAAACAGCACAGACCCAGACCTGACTTCAAGTCCTGACTCTGCCACGTATTAGGTGTGTAGTCTAAGACTTAGTCCAAAGTCTCAGTTTCGTTGCCTGCTAAATGGCAATAGTATTTTCTAACTCTTAGAAATGTTTTGGTGATTCATGATTATAAAGTATTCAATAAACGTTATTAACCTGTTTTCAGAATTGAACTTATTATTTCCTCATTCCTACTATTTTTCCTGACTTCCCTTTCTGCTCCTCTCTCTCTTAATCATAGAAAATTATTATAGTAATAAATTCAGGTGGATTAAGAAAAGCAAGTAATACTAAAGGGCAGTGATGAAAAGCAAGACTCACATCTCTCACTCTTCTCAAACTGAGTCTTACTCTACAAAAGTAACTAGTTTTAACATTTCCTCCTGGTCATTATCTCCATATTTCTGATAATAAGCTTATAGCATTTTTTTCATTTTTAAATAGAATGTTTACATGCTAAAAAAAATTTCCAAGACTGCAAAAAGAACCATGTGTGCCTGCCATGAACACGTGCCTCTCAGGTCTTGGAGAGATTGACCGAGGACCCCAGACCTATACTCTGAAATCCATCCCCACACACAGACGCCATGATTCGAGGGTGCCGGGGATGCGAAGGCAGGACCATTCCCGGGAGATGACGGACTCCTTGGAGGAGCAGCTTAGGCTCTTCCTGAGATTGCACCACATCGAACATTTTTCCTCTCCAACCTTCCTTCCTTCACAGATACTTGGCCTCATGGGCTCTTCCATCTCCCTCCCCATTTTCCCTCACAGATGTGCCCCAATAAATCTCTTGCCCTTATCCTGCCTTGACATCAGCTCCTTGGAAGACCTGAACTAACACAGTAGTGCCAAGAGTGGTCTGAGAATGGGAGGCAATAAAATGAGGTTCTGAGACTGACTCCCAAATGACAAGTAAGCAAAGAGAACACGGTCCCGAATGATGCACACGGCACAGACGGCCTTCGACATGCAGTGGTGACCACAAAGAGAACACGGTCCCGAATGATGCACACGGCACGGACGGCCTTCAACACGCAGTGGTGACCACAAAGAGAACACGGTCCCGAATGATGCACACGGCACGGACGGCCTTCGACACGCAGTGGTGACCACAAAGAGAACACGGTCCCGAATGACGCACACGGCACAGACGGCCTTCGACACGCAGTGGTGACCACAAAGAGAACACGGTCCCGAATGACGCACACGGCACAGACGGCCTTCGACACGCAGTGGTGACCACAAAGAGAACACGGTCCCGAATGACGCACACGGCACAGACGGCCTTCGACACGCAGTGGTGACCACAAAGAGAACACGGTCCCGAATGACGCACACGGCACGGACGGCCTTCGACACGCAGTGGTGACCACAAAGAGAACACGGTCCCGAATGACGCACACGGCACGGACGGCCTTCGACACGCAGTGGTGACCACAAAGAGAACACGGTCCCGAATGACGCACACGGCACGGACGGCCTTCGACACGCAGTGGTGACCACAAAGAGAACACGGTCCCGAATGACGCACACGGCACGGACGGCCTTCGACACGCAGTGGTGACCACAAAGAGAACACGGTCCCGAATGACGCACACGGCACGGACGGCCTTCGACACGCAGTGGTGACCACAAAGAGAACACGGTCCCGAATGACGCACACGGCACGGACGGCCTTCGACACGCAGTGGTGACCACAAAGAGAACACGGTCCCGAATGATGCACACGGCACGGACGGCCTTCGACACGCAGTGGTGACCACAAAGAGAACACGGTCCCGAATGATGCACACGGCACGGACGGCCTTCGACATGCAGTGGTGACCACAAAGAGAACACGGTCCCGAATGATGTACACGGCACGGATGGCCTTCAACACGCAGTGGTGACCACATCACTGAAGATTCCTCTGGTGCTGACCTGGGAAACTGCCTCGTGATGGGAGATGTCATGGCAGCTGCAATGAGTCAAGCATCTGAAAAACTCCGGGGGAGACATTGTCTACAAAGACAGTGGGGTGTCTGCTTATAGCTAAGATGTATCGACTCCCTGCAGAGAGATTATGAGGAACCGAGGGCCGTTAATAAGTAGCTGAAGACTAAATGTGAGAGCCAGAAGGCCTCCTTGGTAACTTATAAAGATGCAGCTGAGAATAGAATGAGGAAAAGACAAATCTGGTAGTTAAAGTTGCAGAGCTTCAGATCATTTGAGCATTAAGGCAAGGCAGGACTGCTATGCTAAAGTCAGGGCCCTGGCCCTGGTGGGAAAATACCAGGACCCTGAGCCATGGAGTGGGATCATCAGGAAAGATTTCTCTGAAGATGTTGATTCTACAGCCACCTCCCCCTTAAACCTTCAGAGTTTGCAGACATGGCTCGGTATTTCCTAGTGAGGGAAGATGCTGCCAATATCCCTTTCCCAGAGGACACACACTCCCTAGAACTTCCCGCAATCCTCTCTCTAGACTGACACCCCAAATCCCAGCGTAACCAGGCTAGGGAATTGCTCAGCTTGGTGAAAGAGGAGCCAGATTATACATCAAATGAGCTGTAAAAATTAGCCAGCATGTCCCACAAGAAGCCAAGGGAATATAACTGTGACTGGATTTTTTTAGGGCACTTAATTAAGGGAATTAGAAGATGAAACAGGATTACCAAGATTTTATTGACTTTGGGACACTTTTTTGGGATATAGGATTTAACATTTTGGCGAGGACTCTAGGAAATGAAGAGAACTTGCATCTGGAGTGACTCTTTGGGGCTGGAAGGAAATGGCGGCCTGTGCTGAGTGGAGAACAAACGCCAGGCTCAGGAGGAAAGAAAGAGGCCAGGGAAAGTGGGCTTGCAGGGATGATGCACGCCTTAAAGTCAGAGTCTTCTTCTTTCTCTTTTTCCTTCGAGTTGGAATGTTTTAATATGAGTGATATCTACAAATGACATTATAAAATGCATATGTTCTCTTCACCAAACAAGACATTTATAAATGTATTTGTTGGTAAATTTTGTTTTGTTTTTAAATTTTTTTAATTTTGTTTTTTTAATATTTATTTTTATTTCAATATTTATGGGGGAGCAGGTGGTGTTTTGTTGCAAGGAAAAATTCTTTAGTGGTGATTTCTGAGATTTCAGTGCCCTTGTCACCTGAGCAGTGTACACAGTACCCAACGTGTCATGTTTTAACCTTCGTTCCCCTCCCACCCTTCCCCCTGAGTCCCCATATCATTGTGTGTATAAAGCCTTTGTGCCTTTATAGCTTAGCTCCCGCCTACACGTGAGAACATACGATGTTTGGTTTTTCATCCTAAGTGACTTCATTTAGAATAGTGGTCTCCAGCTCCATCCAGGTTGCTTCGAATTCCGTTATTTCATTCCTTTTTATGGCTGAGCAGTGTTCTATAATATATGTATATGCCACGTTTTCTCTATCTACTCTTTGGATGATAGGCATTTGGGATGGTTCTACATTTTTGCAATTGCAAATTTCACTGCTATAAACGTGTGTGTGCAAGTGTCTTTTTCATACGACTCCTTTTCCTCCAGTAGTGGGACTGCTGGATCAAACGGCAGTTCTACTTCTAGTCCTTTAAGGAATCTCCACGCTCTGGTCCATAGTGCTTGTACTAGTTTACGTTCCCGCCAGCAGTGTAAAGGTTCCTTTTCACCACACCCAGGCCAACATCTGTTAGTTTTTGATTTTTTTAATTATAGCAAAGGCTTATCCTTTGTTTACTTTATTCACAACACAGCTAAAGTGCTACTTCCTCCTGGAAGGCTTATTCAGTTCTTTGCATCCCTTCCTCATTCCTCTCCCAGGGTCCTTGAAACTCAGGGTCTCTCAAAACACTGGCTGAGCCTCTCTCAAAGCATCCGTTAGAAAAAGTCCTATGAGCTTCCTGAGGGCAGAGGCCTGCCTATTCACCACACGTCTCCACAACTGAACAGACTGGCTGGTAAAAAATAGGAATTCAGGAATTATTTGTTCAAGAAAAATAATTGAATGTGTTTTTCTGTCTTTTTAAGAAGTTTCCCCCTTCTAACTTTGTCTCGTGGTCTGCATTTAGTGATCGGTGCACAATAGCATTCGACAATTATTTGGTGAATGAATGGAAGTTATTGCTGCCTTGTTTTTTTCCAGGGAAACTTTAAAGCCCTACACATCTTATCACCTTAGAATCAACCAGCTAAATCTGATAAACTCTTCATGCTAAAGTACTAATAGGAAAGGGCTGAAATTCAGGCTCTCAGGAAGTGGTGAGCACTTGAACTGAGGCTGTTTAGAAACCTAATTTTTATTAGTCCTGAAGATCCCAGTAGACTAATGGGCTAACCTGACTGGGACCCCTGCCTACCTGATAATGGAGGTGGAGAAACCAAAAATCATGGAGAGAAAGAGAGAAACAGAGACAGACAACACCAGTGGGGGCTGTGTTTAAATGACAAGACTGCAGCCCAACGAGACAAGGACATTTGGCTGTCCAAATGGAAGCAGTGACTACGCTTGGAGCCCAATTGGACAAGGACATTTCGCTGTCCAAACGGAAGCAGTGACTACGCTTGGAGCCCAATTGGACAAGGACATTTCGCTGTCCAAACGGAAGCAGTGACTACGCTTGGAGCCCAATTGGACAAGGACATTTCGCTGTCCAAACGGAAGCAGTGACTACGCTTGGAGCCCAATTGGACAAGGACATTTCGCTGTCCAAACGGAAGCAGTGACTACGCTTGGAGCCCAATTGGACAAGGACATTTCGCTGTCCAAACGGAAGTAGTGACTACGCTTGGAGGCTGTCAGGATGAGAAATGGGCCTACAGAAGAAAGTCCAATGGGAACAAAGTGTAAACGTGAATTAATATTGGGAGTCATCCTGATTTTCATACCTCCTCTCCAAAGGGGCAGCAGTTATTATATGTTTGGTTAATAGATCAACCTGGGTACAAATCTGTGGTGTTTAGTAGACCAAATTCACTAGGTAATAAGCCAAATATGATTTCTCGTCCTCCATACCCACGGAGTCTGTGGGTATGGAGGACAAGAAATCTTTTTTAACTGAATGTACTTGGAAGGGAACTGAAATCCAAATGCACATCTTCATGCACACACACGTCACCTGTCTGCATACATCCTTGGACGTCGAGCGAGACACAGCACTTAAGAGATCTTTTTTTTTCTCCTTTTTGCTCATCTTTCTCTCTGCAAGGCAGAAGTAGGTTACTCAGTCTTCTCTCCCAGGATGGCTTACAGCATTCCTTTGATTCAATTATGCAATTTAGGGCATAAATCAAAGTTTGTGGCCACTCACAGTTTTAACCCAGGGTCTTTCAGGTAAACAGCTAGAGAATGTTGGCTCTGAGGAAAAGTTTCTTGCATGGGGTGCAAGGAGGCAAAGAGACTTTCTAGTTTCACCATTTTTCTTCGTTTCTTCTAGGCATGATTCTGTTGTGGGGCCCGGGGGCCTGAAGCCAGGAGAGGGTTAGCAAATGTTTCCCGTCAGTGTTTCTGAGGATTCCTGACAGAGCCCGTCAGAGTTGCCTTTTATCACCACTGCACGCTTTAGTGCGTCTGTCCTGGCTCGCAGACATTGTGTTCCCGGCTGGATTAATCCTGCCTGCATTCATACTCAGGATGTGGGCCACAGGGAGGAAGCGGGGCAGGGAGAAGAAAAAGAGGGGAAAGAGACAGAGGGGGACAGTCAGAAGAGAGGTGAGAAGAGAAAAAGAAACTTTGAAAGTGTCAAGTGGCAGACCGAGGAAGAAAAAATAAAGAACTAATTTGAAAAATTAGAGCAAAATACAGTTTGCACAGATTAAAGCTAAAAAAAAAAAATCTAAAATGGAAAGCAAAAAAGGGACCCGAAAAAAGGGTAAATCCAAAGTCCCAGAATGTGAGAGGCATTCAGCACCAGCACAGACAGACTCAAGCTCCAGGCTGGCACTGCCAGAGGAGAGTCATTCTATAGAAGTTTATAAAGTAAATTGATCACTCATTGGCCACATTATTGAAGCCCTTCTATGTGCAGGCTCCATGCTGTGACTCACTGGAGATGTTCTCACGTCCTCAGTTCTGCCATAAGCTTGTTCTAAGGCATAGAGAAGGATATTTCATACATCAGAATCTTGATTTTGCTGTCAGTAAATCTGGGACCCAATTCCAACCTACTAGAAAAGCACTTTGGCATTCCCTTGGTGAAAGATATTTTGGAAAGAAAACGACGACTAGCTTGGCACACAATAAATTGTAGTAGGAAGGTGCATTTGCATCTCAGCGCCACAAAGAGCATTCCTGTCTGCATCGGCTGACACATCAGGCTCTTCCAGTGCTGTGGTTCTGAAAACCTAGCTTCTCACTAGAGAGAGTAGAGGCACAGATTCATATGGTCTCTGTCACTCTGAGTGAGCATCTTGGGGACAAAGATGAAATCCAGTTCGTTTCTATGTTCTCTCTGCATACCTGATGCTCAGGAGGTGCTCAGTTAATTTTGTATTGAGAAGAATCAGGAAAGGTATCAGAGAAGCTGTAAATAAGAGCTGAGCCTTGAAGCCTTAATGGACTGCCTGCATTTGGTATACAGAAGTTAATCGGTAAAAGAAGCTTAGTGAGCTTGTGGAGAGGAAAAGAAAAGTCAGACAGAAGTTCAGAGGAATAAAATGCGTGCTAAATTCAAGGGACAGAGAGGTGGTTACATGTGGCCAGGTCACTGTCCCCCAAAAACTGCCGGAGGAACTAGTTTTGACATGCAGATTCCTGAGGTCTCTACCCCCAGAAATTCTGATTTGGGAGCCCTGAAGCCCAGCAATGGCATCTACATTTTAAACAAGCACTGCCAGTGTATTTTGTTACAGACAGTCTGCAAACTATACATTGGGGAACGCAAGCACAGAGACTGGAGGGCAGAGAAGGGGGGTGAGTGGCATGAGTGCGTGGAAAAGTGAGCCCAGGCTTGGTTGAGAAGAGTTTGGAGTCTGTCCAGGAAGGGAGCCCTGCAAGGTTTCTCAGCAGAGTAGAGCCAGAGCCAGATCTGTGATGGAAATCACCCGTTCTCTACTAAAGCTCAGGTCATTTTCTCTTTGCTTCTGCTCCATTAGGTGTCATTGCTTCAAGGGCCCTGAACAAATAGCATTTCATGAAAGCCTCCAGGTTTTGTCGGATCCAGAGTTCCAGTTACCAGTGGAACGCGAAGTTCACAGGCCGTGTTCGGGCTTGCAGGGAGAGGATTAATTAGGTAAAAAGGCAGTTGCACACAGAAGTGGGTGCCCACACCCCAGTCTGGCCTGCTGTTTTGGTGCACTCATTCAGGCGTACAATACTCTCTTCAGCTCTAAGCGCCACCTCTTGAAACAAGTTAAAAAGCAAGTTCCAAGTGAGATGCCCAAGTGCTATGTTTTATACAGACTAATGATCAACAGCTTTCTGTTTTTATGGGCCTGGCAACCAGACTGGGCTCACACTGCTAAGGACACTACAGGAAAGAGTGCCTGCTTCCAGCATCTGAGTACACAGCCAACTGCTGGAAAATATGTTTTTTTTTAACTAAAATTATTTGTTTCTAAAAATGTATGCCTTGTGGGGTTGTTTTACATTTTAAAATGCTGTATGTTTCATTTTGTATTGGGGCAGCAAAATTAAAATAAATATTTATAATGTGTCTTAGTCTTTTTTTTTTGAGACAGTGTCTTGCCCCGTTTCCCAGACTGGAGTGCAATGGTGCCATCTTTGCTCACTGCACCTTCCGCTTCCCAGGTTCAAGTGATTCTCCTGCCTCAGCCTCCTGAGTAGCTGGGATTACAGGCACCTGCCACCACGCCCGGCTAATTTTTGTATTTTTAGTAGAAACGGGGTTTCCCCATGTTGGCCAGGATGGTCTCAAACTCCTGACCTCAAGTGATCCGCCCACCTTGGCCTCCCAAAGTGCTGGGATTACAGGCGTGAGCCACTGCATCTGGCCTGTGTTTTAGGCTTTAATAAACATTTTCTCATGTCATAACACCTTTGATTCTCAAAATAATCTTGTGAGCTAGCTGTTATCATTATCTTCATTTCATAGAAGAGAACACTGTTAGGTTTCAAGACATGTTTAAAGCCACACAATGAGAAATTGTGGGGCAAAAGCCAGTCTCAGGTCTTCTGATCCCAAGATCCATAATTGCTAGAGGAACCCTGGCCATCAATGGGAATGAGGATATGTCAGCTGTCACCCTCATGCCTCCACAGTATGGTGTGGCTCTGCTCCACTGCTAGTTGCCTCAACATTTTGTTCGTTTCCAGTGCCCATGACAGAGAATGAGGTGGGTAGGGTAACTGGTACCATGCATGCATTGATGGTTAACTAGATTGTTTAGGTAATGATGGTGAGAATCTCACTTGGGGAGGCTTGTCCAAATACTTTGTACTTAAAGTATCTCTCAAAACCCTGAAAACAGGACTGCCTGTAAGTAAAATATAAAGTTAGCTCTAACAGACAATAAGAGCTATTCCAAGTCACCTTAGAGGCAGAATGTCTCTCAACGTTGTAAGATGTGCATATCTTAATATGTCTAAGAAAATGTGGTAGCGTTCATGTGAGCTCTGCATAGGGAAAAACATTCCAACAACTTGATCCTTGCAGACCCAGTGACATGGACATTTTCCCCATAATAATAGATGCCATTCAACGGTCAGACCAAAAATACTAACCTCTCTGGGTTATTTCCATGCGAAGAGAGACGATTCTGGAACCTGACCTCTCTGTTTAGGATGTCTGTGAGACCCTGTGACATACCAGCCACCAGACTGTCCAGGCAGCTCCCAACCTGGCTCCTGCCCAAGCACTCGCTTCTTTGGAAACATCCTGAGCAAATCCTGGATGTGATGCTCATAACTCTGCATTGGCCTTTAACACGTGGCAGGTCAGCACTCGCCCACGGCTGCTCGAATGGTCCTCCAGTTCTTAAATGCGTGATTGGACATGAGAAATGGTGATTTTTCTGCTTGGATTTTCTGTACGATGTTTTTCTTTTCATTTTTTTTTTTACGTTTTCCATCTCTCTGTTACGTCGCACCTTTCTGACCTCTGTTCTGCCCTTCTGTGAGTTTTGTCCTTCGAGGAATTTCAGACATGCCTCTGCCCTTCTTTCTCCTTCCAGTCTCCCCCTTCTGACAGCATGGTCCCCATTCCGTTTTTCAACTTTGTGTTCTAAGTAATTTTAGACAGAAAAGCTGCAGTGAGTTCCCACATGCCCTTCACCCAGTCCCCTGTTGTTATTATCTTTGACAACCAAACCCAATAATCAAAACTAAGAAATCGTTATCATTACAATACTGTTAACAAAAATACCAGCTTTTCTATCAACGTCCTTCTGTTCCAGGATTCAACCCAGGCCCCCATGTTGTATTCAGCCGTCATCTCTCCTTGGGCTTCTGTCCACGAGAAGTTCCTTTTCTTGACCTTCACACTTCTGAAGAGGATTGGTCAGTTACTCTGCAGAATGTCACTCAATTCTAGTCAACGTTTTCCACTTTGGGGCAAGAATATCACAGAAACGATATGCCCTTCTTGGTACTAACAGAACCTAAAGTCAAGATGCCTTCGTGCTTTTTGTTTGTTTTCAGAGACAGGGTCTCACTCTGTTACCCAGGCTGGAGTGCAACGGCATGATCGTAGCTCACTGTAACCTCGAACTCCCAGGCCCGAGCAGTCCTCCTGCCTTAGCCTCCCCGGTAGCTGGGGCTGCAGGTGCATGCCACCACGCTTGGCTAATGTGTCTAATTACTAGTGATGTTAACATTGGTCATGTGGTTAAGGTGGGTTTCCTCATTGTCAGGTAATTCTTTTATAAGATTTGTGGTTAATAAATATCTTGGGGGTGATACTTTGAGACCCCTGAAATTTTAGCATTGATCAATGGATCTTGAAAAATTATTGCTGTAGTATTCTAATAAGTACTTTCTATTTCCCTAACTCCTTCTGTATTTATTATTTGAAAGTCTTCTTTAAGGAAGAGTTGCCATTCTGCTGTATTTATTTATCCAACTACTTATTGACAGCAGTAAGGATTCATAAGTATTTATTGTGTTCTATGGGCTATCATCTGATACAGTTGCTACGTATTTTACTGTTTCTTTGGCTGGTAAGGTGCAGTGGGCAAAGAGGTTAGGGGATCTAATTAGCTAAGTGAGAGCACCACATACACGAGGCCTGGAGACTAATTATCCTGGAACATTCCTAAGAAGTTCTGTATGGTGAGGAAAGGAATGGAGTCAGGTGGGGAAACGGTTGGAGACCACACTGGGACAGCACTTAATAGAGATCAGCGTGAAAGGGTTCGTGTGCTTTGCTAAGGAGTTTGATTTTACCCTAAAAGTGGTCAGTGATGTCAGTGAATAATTTTAGGGGTAAGTATGTGACATGATCAAAACTGCCATTTCTAAAGATGTCTGCATCAGGAATGCGGACATGGACCAGTGAGGGAGGCAGATGGAAGGCAGGGAGATTAATCAAGAAGCTGTTCTAATATTCCACCTGAGAAATGATGAAGGTCTGGACTAGGACAGTTGCAGAAGAGACTGGGCACAGGTTCTGAAGAGATCTAGGACGTGGCATTATAGGAGGTAGTGATGACTATTGCCTGTGATGAATGAAGAGAAAGAGGTGTTAAGGATGATTCCCAGGTTTCTCTCCCAGACAATATAATCGTGTTGTTACTAAGCCTGTTTGATTTAAAACTAATTTGTTTGGCCGGGTGCAGTGACTCACGCCTGTAATCCCAGCACTTTGGGAGTTTGAGGCTGGTGGATCACTAGGTCAGGAGTTGGAGACCAGCCTGGTCAACATGGTGAAACCCCGTCTCTACTAAAAATAGAAAAATTAGCCAGGCATGGTGGTGCGCACCTGTAATCCCAGCTACTCAGGAGGCTGAGGCAGGAGAATCGCTTGAAGCTGGGAAGCAGAAGTTGCAGTGAACCAAGATCGTGCCACACTGCACTCCAGCCTGGCAGTGGAGCAAGGCTCTGTCTCAAAAAAGAAAAGAAAAGAAAAGACTGATTTGTTTTTAAACATCAGACATGGTGAGAGAAGCAGATTGCTTTTCTTCTAGACAAGAGGGCTTTGCTAATATTACACAAATTCACTGAGGAGGGGTCAAATATAAGAAAGTTTCACTGTTCACTCCCATCATTCCTCGATCACATTGGAGAGTAAAGGAGAGGATCCCAGTCCCAAGGAGTTTAGAGGGTTATAATTGCAGATAGGGTTGAGTTTGCTGTGTCCAGCAGCGTCATGACTTATACAGCCAACGCCTTGCACTCCGAAGGGCACTGTGCTCAATTTTAATTTCTGGGGCTACCATTGTGAAGTCTTTCATTAACTCATCTTTGAATTTGTATTTTGAAAGTGAAAGTCTATGAGATAATAGAACATTCACTGGAGGTTTGGAGCCTCAGCTCCTGTGTGGTCCTGTCTGCCCCTGCCTCCTTCCGCCCTGGGACAGGTTCTCAACTTCTCACTCCCTTGCCCCCGGTACCCTAGCCTCCCGTGATCTCTCCTTTTGCACCCCCACTCCATGACCTCAGTCGCTCTCTGCCACTGGCAGGGTCCTGGGTGTAAGCATGAGGAGGTTCAGGGTAAGACTTGTACCCCATTCACCTCAAAGAAGGGCAAGGCGGTGGCTGTTGCCACCCTAAGCTGGCAGCTCTTGGGCGTGTTCAGCCAGTGACTTGGCAGGGACCTCCAGCCCACCCCTTAGCACGTCTCAGTCTGGAGGTTATAGTCTCTTAGGGATCATCTCTCTTCTGTGGGTTATGAGAAATGGAAATTGACTTCTCCACTCCTTCTGGGACCCTGCATTTTTCTTTTACACCCTGCAAATCATGTAAAAAACCCTAGTGTTGGCTGATAACAAAAAAAAGGTGGATGGAATTGTTCTAACTCATTGTATCTTTCAGGAAATGTGATCCTTTCTTGTCCCATCAGAAGAGGAACAAGACATTCTACCATGAGATCAGAGAGGGTGTAAAGCAGGGACCAGGTCAGGGACAAACTCTGTTGCTGTAAGGTTTCTGGGAGAGACTCAAGTCTTTCTTTTATGGGGTCAGCTGAGCATAATTCTGGTTCTTGTTGATTATGGCTATGCTGGGTATGGGCTGCACCTACAGGATAACTCACAAATCATTTTTTCATTCCAGTAAAAAACGTAACATTAAATGTGTCAACTTAATCATTTTTAAGTGTATGGCTCAGTAGTGTTGAATGTATTCACATTATTGTCCAGTGGATTTCTAGAAAGTTTTTATCTTGCAACACTGAAAATCTAAACCCCCTAAACGCTACTTCCCCCTGTACTCTATCCCCAGTCGTTGGTAATCACCTTCTACTTTCTGTCTCTGTGATTCTGGCTGCCTTAGATAATTCATGTGAGTGGGATCATACAGTATTGTCCTTTCATGACTGGTTCAGTTTTTCAGTGTAATGTTCTTCAGACTAATCCATGTTGTAGCATGTGAAAGGATTTCCTTCTTTTTTAAGGCTGCATAATATTCCATTTTTGTATGGATATACCACATCTTGTTTATGCACTCATCTGCCTAGGGACATTGGGGTTGCCTCTACGTCTTGGTTATTGTGGATAGCACTGCAATGAACAAGGGAGCTCAGATATCTCTTGAAGATGCCGATTTCGATTATTTTGGATCTATACCCAGAAATGGGATTGCTGGATCAAACAGTAGTTCCATTTTTAATGTTTTGAGAAACCTCCATACTGCTTTCCTTAATAACTGTACCACCTTAAGTTCCCACCAACATTGTGCAAGGTTCCAATTTCTCTGCATCCTCTTTAACACCTAATTTGGGTTTGTTTTTTGAGAGTTGCCAACTTGTAACGTGGCACTGTGGCTTTGATTTGCGTTTCCCTGATTATTAGTGACGCTGACGACCTTTTCATACACTTATTGACTGTTTACGTAGCTGCTTTGGGTAAATCCCTATTCACATCTTTTGTCCACTTTTAAATGAGGTTACTTGGGTTTTTGTTGTTGAGTTAAAGTTTAGCTATTCTGGATATTAACCCCTTGTGAGATATATTACTCACAATTATTTTCTTTTTTCTCGAAGTCCCAGGATACCTGTGCAGAACGTGCAGGTTTGTTACATAGGTACACACGTGCCATGGTGGTTTGCTGCACCCATCAACCCGTCATCTACATTAGGTGTTTCTCCTAATGCTATCCCTCCTCTAGCCCTCCACCCCCTGAGAGGCCCTGGTGTGTGATGTTCCCCTCCCTGTGTCCATATGTTCTCACTGTTCAACACTCACTTATGAGTGAGAACATGTGGTGTTTAGTTTTCTGTTCCTGTGTTAGTTTGCTGAGAATGACGGATTCCAGCTTCATCCATGTCCCTGCAAAAGACATGTACTTATCCTTTTTTATGGCTGCATAGTATTCCATGGTGTATTTGTGCCACATTTTCTTTATCCAGTCTATCACTGATGGGCATTGATGGTTCCAATTCTTTGTTATTGTGAACAGCACTGCAATAAACATACCTGTGCATCTGTCTTTTTAGTAGAATAATTTACAATCTTTTGAGTATATACCCAGTAATGGGATTACTGGGTCAAATGGTGTTTCTGGTTCTAGATTTTTGAGGAATCACACCACACTGTCCTCCACAATGGTTGAACTAATTTACACCCACATCAACAGTGTAAAAGTGTTCCTATTTCTCCACATCCTCTCCAGCATCTGCTGTCTCCAGATTTTTTAATGATCGCCATTCTAACTGATGTGAGATGGTATCTCAATGTGGTTTTGATTTGCATTTCTCTAATGACCAGTGATGATGAGCATTTTTTCATATGTTTGTTGGCCTCATGTATGTCTTCTTTTGAAAAGTGTCTGTTCATATTTTTTGCCCACTTTTTGATGGGGTTGTTTATTTCTTGTAAATTTGTTTAAGTTCTTTGTAGACTCTGGATATTAGACCTTTGTCAGATGGCTACATTGCAAAATTTTTCTCCATTCTGTATGTTGCCTGTTCAATCTAATGATAGTTTCTTTTGCTATGTAGAACCTCTTTAGTTTAACTAGGTCCAATTTGTCAAGTTTGGCTTTTGTTGCCGTTGCTTTTGGTGTTTTAGTCATGAAGTCTTTGCCCATGCCCATGTCCTGAATGCTATTGCCTAGGTTTTCTTCTAGGGTTCTTACGGTTTTAGGCCTTACGTTTAAGTCTTTAATCCATGTTGAGTTAATTTTTGTATATGGTGTAACGAAGTGGGCCAGTTTCAGTTTTCAATTTGCAATTATTTTCTACCATTCTGTAGGCTCCTTTTCACTCTATTTCTTTCGTTGTGCAGAAGTTTTTAAGTTTGATGTAGTCCCCCTTGCCTATTTTAAAACTTTGTTCCTTGTCCTCTCAATGCCATAGTCAAGAAATGGTTTTTAAATCTAATCTCCTGTAGTTTTTCTTCTAGGAGTTTAATAGTTTGAGGTCGTACTTTTAGGTCTTTAATAACTTTGAGTTAATCTTTTGTAACGATGAAAGGTAAGCGTTCAGCTTCGTTCTTTTACACGTGGTCATCTAGTGTTTCTAATCACCATTTGATGAGCAGACTGTCCTTCCCCCGTAGTGTAGTCTTGGCACACTTGTTGAAAATCATTCAGCCCGACATACAATGGTTTGTTTCCAGGCTACCTATTCTATTGCATTAGTCTATACACGTATCTTCGTGACAGTACAACGTCCCCTTAACTACTATTACTTTGTAGTGTGTTTTGAAGGCAGGAAATGTGAGCCTTCTGACTTTCTTCTTTTTCAAGATTCTTTTGGCTGCTCAGGGTTTCTTGAGATTCCATGACTTTTAAGATGATTTTATTTCTGTAAAAAAAAAAATGCCTTTGGGATTTTGGTAGGGGTGAATCTATAGACTGCTTTAGGTCCACAAATGATTTTTAAGACATAAAAACACTCACAAATAAGTGTGCATATAAAACTGGCAAAATATGAATGTGGCGGATGAGTTTATCAATGTCAAGTGTTTAAGATATTGTACTACAGTTAGGTTAGCTATTGTGCTACAGTCAGGGGAACTGGATGAAAAATACAGAATCTCTCTAAGTTGTTTCTTACAACTCATGTGACTCAGAAGGAAAACTGAAAAACAAAACATTTAGCTACAAATCAGTCATATGCTGTCATTTCAAACATACCATTAGCATCTAAAGGCATACGGTATAATACACATACAGCTTTACATCTAAGACAAACCAGGCTTTCCCTGCTTTAGGCAAGGGCCTGTGTGTAGTTTTAAAACTGTAATTCCACCTCAGGCCAGTATCAGTTACTGGTATTCATTTAACCTTTCGAACCATGTTGATCCATTAGGGTTCAGCTGCTGTAATAAGGGTACTTGACTTTGCTCCTTCTTCATCACTTGATACATTTATACATTGGGCATCCACCGTGTTTCATTGGTGGACAATCGGAGTTGGACTTGAGTAAGTCTTCCTAGAGAAAGTGATGTTAGAGAAGACTCTGAAAGGGTAAGTAGGAGTTTGATGAATAGAAAAGAGGAGAAAAGGCTGAAGTCAGAAGGAAATAAAGTGGGCAGGTGGAAAGCACGAGAAACAGTGGTGCTTTGAGGAAGGGCAAGAAGATGCTGGAGCACAAGATACAGTTTGGTGGGGCTTAGGAGCCGGCCCAGGGAGTCCCGCTGGACCAGACCCCAGGAGCCGGCCCAGGGAGTCCCGCTGGACCAGACCCCAGGAGCCGGCCCAGGGAGTCCCGCTGGACCAGACCCCAGGAGCCGGCCCAGAGAGTCCCGCTGGACCAGACCCCAGGAGCCGGCCCAGGGAGTCCCGCTGGACCAGACCTCAGGAGGCACTCGCGCCATATATCAAAGGAAGCGGGGAGCCATCCAAGAAAGGGAAGGACATCCTCTCTCCTGGATAAACAAGTACAGGGCTTATAGATATTGCTTTGTAAATAATTAGGAATCAGTGAACTGTGAGATCAACTTTCCTGGTCCTTCCTTATCCCAGGCACGGGTTCATATGCACTTGTTAAATTGGGACCACCGACAAATTCCATGTTCTAGTTGATGAATCCGACCAGTACAAGGCAAAGAATATACAACTGGTTTCTGATTCTCAGTGGGAGAGGTGGCAGGGAGGCTCCTACAATACCCCCAGCCCCAGAATCTACCTTCCTGTCGATTCCCCTCCCTTCTCACGGCTCTGCCTGCAGGTCAACGGAGAACAGAAAGGCTTGTCAACCTTCTCTCCATGCTCAGGACAGCAGAGCAGCTTGGGCCTCCTTGTGAAATTCTGCTTGTGAGCGCAGGACTTGAAGAAGTGGGACAGGATGGAGTAGGGTCAGACATAGTTGGTTCCTGATGCTGTGGCCAGAAGTCTCAGAGAATCCCGGGTATCCTATGAAGGAGAGGGAAAATAACATATGCAGAACAAAACAAGGCAGCATGATACCTGCCTCAAAGCTCGCAGTGGCAGCTTCGGCATTAGATTCTGCCCCGCTCAGTTCCCAGAACATGGACTCCCGCCGTGGAAGCATCCTGTTGCTAAAAACCCTTACAAGATGTGTGAGAAACTTCTTCCCTCCTAAATGGCTGACTGAACAAATTTAACAGAGGCTGTTACCCACTGAGGTTGGTGTCAAAACTCCGAGGTCCAGTTCTCTTTGAGTTTTTGCTTTCCTTTGGAATCTCGCACCCCTGCCCTCTTGGCTGCCGTCACTGCACAATATCAGACAGCTGGAGTCTGGGCAGCTCCAGAATCCAGCTTTCTCAGCCGAACAAGTGAGGGGTTGGGGACGAACCCACGGCGGGAATGGAGGAAGGTGGGGTTTCATAGAGGACGAAAGGGGGCTGTGCTTGCTTTAGAGAATCTGATATCTGAGAAAAGTGGTCTCACGTGGAATTCAGTGTCAACAGGCTCTATTTGTCTAGGGCTTCAGGACTGCGCAAATCAAGCACACAGAAGTGGCCTTGGACTATTCTGTTTTTAATTTCTCTATCCCAGCTTCACCTCTCAAACTTTTACTAATATTGCTGCCGTTTATCTCTCTCTCTCTCTCTCTCTCTCTATATATATATATATATATATATATATATATATAGAGAGAGAGAGAGAGAGAGAGAGAGAGAGAAATAGTACATTTCTCTCTATTTTCAATTTTCACAGAAACTAGGGTTTAGAGAGATAATTAACTTGTCCAAGCTAATGCAGCTTAAGACTGGATGCAAACCCAGATTTGTCTTGATTCCATAATATTCCTTTTTAAAAAAATCTCATCCTCAGCTGGGCACAGTGGCTCATGCCTGTAGTCCCAGTGCTTTCAAAAGATGAAGTAGGTGGATCACTTGAGCCTAGCAGTTCAAGACCAGCCTGGCAACATGGAGAAACCCCATCTCTACTAAAACTATAAAAATTACCTGGGCATGGTGTTGTGCACCTGTAATTCCAGCTATCAGGTGGCTGAGGCAGGTGAATTGCTTGAACCCATGAGGCAGAGGTTTCAGGGAGCCAAGATCGTACCACTGCACTCCAGCCTGAGCAACAGAGTGAGATCCTGTCTCTAAATATATAAATAAAATATCATCCTCCCTGTAGGGAGCCTTGTGGGGATCTGGTGATTAATCTGTAAAAGTCAACAGAACACATGGCCAATAGGAATGCCTGAGTTGGCAGCCCGGGGATAGAGAAGTCACTCCCAACCAGTTCAACCTGTATAAGGAATAGATGGCATCATACCAGGCTCACCTGTAATTCTGCCTGAACCATGCAATTTAGAGTTTAATTATACGCTTTCTTGCATTGTTTCTACTAATTGTTGCATAGGTCAATCTTACACTTTCATTCATCATTCTTCCTTCAGTCGACAAATATTTTAGAGAAAGTGGGCTCATTTCTCTCCCACAGCTCTTGCAATACCCAGCATAGAAAGGTAAGCCAACTCAGATAACTAGGTAACGGCCCAGTCAAGAGCAAATGAGGGCTAATTTTCTTAATTATAAATTAATGGATTATGTTATGCATTTTGAAATTGTATTGAGATATTGCCTTAATAAATAGACACTTTATACACTCAAGATCTTGAATTGTAAAGCGGAAAGTTGGGTTCATGAATATTTTGTTTTCAGTACTGTTTATCAAGATAAAATGTCTTTATCCAAATATAACCTTTGGGAATAGTTATGTGTACAAAGGCCAATTTACTAATTACTGTTAAAACTGTGAAGGTTGGTATTTCATTTTTAATCTTAACCCATACATCAGAATTCCATTCTGCTGCTGTGTATAATATCCTTAGACTCTTATATTAGTCACAGTTAGTAAGACACCTGACTTCTTGGAATGACTGAATGTCTCTTTCAAAAAAAGGAAAACACCTCTTGGAAAGGCCATAAAATATTTCTTAATGGGTAGACAAAATTCGGGCATTTTCTTTTTCCTTCTTTCTTTCTTTCTTTTTTTTTTTTTTGAGATGGAGTTTTGCTCTTGTTACCCAGACTGGAGTACAATGGCACAATCTCGGCACACCGCAACCTCTGCCTCCTGGGTTCAAGCAATTCCCCTGCCTCAGCCTCCTGAGTGTCGGGGACTACAGGTGCACGCCACCACGCCCAGCTAATTTTTTTTTTTTTTTGTATTTTTAGTAGAGACAGGGTTTCACCATGTTGACCAGGATGGTCTTGATCTCTTGACCTCGTGATCCACCCGCCTCGGCCTCCCAAAGTGCTGGGATTATAGAAGTGAGCCACTGTGCCCGGCCAAATTTGGGCATTTTCTAAACAGATTTTTACTCCAAGAAGTAGCCTGCAATTCACAAAATAGTTGTGAAGTAGTGTGTTGCACTGGGAAAATGTTGGGTTTTGGAATTCAGACCACCATTTGGTTGTTGGGGATGTCAGGCACCTTACTTAATTTTCCTTATCTGTAACATGGAGATAATTGAACCTCTAGCACAAGGTCGTTATGGGAACTCAAGATGGAAGGTACACAGAGAATCCAGGAGAGAGACTGGGAGAGGAAGATGCTCAGTAAACATTAGCTGATTTCTCAGAGGCTTGTTGAAAAGATTGAATAGAATCATAAATATGATTGAGTTCATAGAGTAAGCGATGAGTGTTCAGCTCTTTCCACTAAAGTGAGTATTTGGCAGTTGTTTTAATTATCATTCAGTGTAATCATTCAAACTAGATAATTCAATCAAGTCTTCACTTGGGACCTGTGTTTGATGATCTCACTGTGGCTTTTAATTAAAATAATCTGAGAGATGGATATGTACATTGGACCCACTGGAGGGCAATTTTCTACTACCAACTAAAAGCATTTAAAATGTTATACCCCATCCACTGATCCCAAACTCCCACTTACATGAATTACCCTTAGGAAATAATCAGAACAATAAAGATTTATAGCGAAATGCTTAGCCAGCTGCAATATGGGGTAATAATAAAAATGGGAACAATCTACATATGTAAAAATAGAAGAATGGTTGAATAAATAACAGTCTTTCTCTTTGATGGAATAGTACACAGCAGTTAGGTCAAATGTTGAAGATTAGATGATATGGGGAAAATAATTATTAAAATGTTAAACTTAAAGGCATGATAACAACCTGTATATACGATGAATCCAAATTTATAAAATATGAAAGTACCAGATAAATCAATGAAGAAGTTGACTCCCACCCAAATTACCAAATGCATTAAAAAATTGTATGAAATAGGCCGGGCACAATGGCTCACAACTGTAATCCCAGCACTTTGGGAGGCCGAGGTGGGAGGATCAGCTGAGGTCAAGAGTTCGAGACCAGCCTGGTCAACATGGTAAAACCGTGTCCCTACTGAAAACACAAAAATTAGCCAGGTGTGGTGGCGCGTGCCTATGATCCCAGCTATACAGGAGGATGAGGCAGGAGAATTGCTTGAACCCAGGAGGCAGAGGTTGCAGTGAGCCAGGATCTCAATACTGCACTTCATCCAGGGGCAACAGAGCAAGACTCCATCTCAAAAAACAATTGTATGAAATATTGAATAAACAGCCACCAATTATTGTTTTCCAATTCTGATTCAATTAGAGTCATATACTCAGTGTAGATAATGTGTGTATTTGTACTGATGAGAACAAAAACAAGAAATAAAAATGACTAGAAAAAACACTCCACTATGTTAATAACAATCTGATCCCCACATAGTAAGTTTAAGTTGATTTTCTTCTTTTTTGTGTTTTTCTGTATTTTCTAAACCTCTTTTTAGTACACATATTTTGTAATCAGGAAAGCCGATTTATACTAAAACAGGAAAAAATCATCAAGTCCTTCTTTCTTGTCTACATTTTAATAATTTTCTTGGCATAATCCTCTCCCAGATATTCTTCAGTCAAGGAGGTTCCTGTTTATGTGATACAGGTAGAGTATCTACAGCATACTGAGAGGAAGCACATCTTTTCATGTCACTCCCTGAATTCCTTCCGATTTATTCTGCACAGCCTAGCAACACAATGACATATAGACCTACAGTCCCTGCTTACCTCCCCGTTCCCCCCACCAAGCATTATAAATTAACGTGATGATCACTTTTTTATGCTTCCTTCTTGGTGGAGGCCCCTAAAGCTTCCAAGAAAGCAAGGTGCTAGAGGAAAATCACCATCAACAGAATGGACGGTAGCAAAAAGCCCCTTACAAAATTCAGACTCCACCTAACTGTTTTGAAATGGCTAGGGATGCTGGAGTGGGTGGGGTGGGTTCGGATACAGACACTAATTGAAAGGGGAGGAGAGAATTAGGCAAGAAATACCCTCCAGGCAAAATGGCTGGGGAGAAAATTCAGAGATGTGTTGTTCTTACAGCACCAGTCGTAATAAACATAATCGCATTAATACAAAGATCGATAAAAACAATCCACGTATCTGAGGTCCCAACAGTGTGCTTGATGCTGCCAGCAGAATTAAGTCCTCTTTATTAAGTTGTGATCTGCATTCTGCCTAAACCATAAGAAAGGTTCTCAGCAGGCTGGGTGCAGTGGCTCACGCCTGTAACCCCAGCATTTTGGGAGGCTGAGGTGGGCGTATCACCAACACAGTGAAAACCCGTCTCTACTATAAAAAAAAAAAATTAAAAAATTAGCCAAACGTGGTGGCGGGCACCTGTAATATCGTCTACTGGGGAGGCTGCTCGAACTAAGGAGGAGGAGGTTCCATGAGCCAAGACTGAGATCGTGCCACTGCACTCCAGCCTGGGTGATAGAGCAAGATTCCGTTTAAAAAAAAAAGGAAGAAGAAAGAAGGGGAAGGGGGAGGGGAGGGGAGGGGAGGGGAGGGAGGGGAGAGGAGGGAACAAGGGGAGGGGGAGGGGGAGGGGAGGGGGAAGAGAGGGGGAGGGAAGGGGGAGGAGAGGAGGAAGGGGGAGGGGGGGAGGGGGAAGAGAGGGGGAGGGAGGGGGGAGGAGAGGAGGAAGGGGGAGGGGGAGGGGAGGGAAAGGTGCCAGTAGGGACTGTGACATTCTTTGCGTTCTGTTGTGTTCTAATGCTTTAACTCAGAGCCCATAGCTGTGTGGACCCAAAGACCAGAGTAAGAGAATGGAGAGTCCTAGGAGAAAGATGACAGAGGGGTAGAGGATAACTTTGAGATGTCAAGCATGAATAGTATATGCAGGAATATAGAAGAATGAATCTGAGACCTTCAGGCATTCTCATTGATTGAGTAGTAGTAACCTTTGAAAAACAAAAGGCTGGATAGCTGCTTGGGGCCTGGGGAGAGAGTGTTTTCACTGCAGAGGAAGCTGGCGGACCATTCCCTTGGGGAATTGAACTTTCTGTACCCAGGGTGGACCCCAGGCCTTGTAGTCCTGGACAAAAGAAAGTGGAAGCGAATATAGTCACTGGCTGGGAGTAATAGGTCTTTGAGACTGTTGGAGATTAAAAGAGAAGGAAAATTAGGGTGATTAAATAGGAAAAGAAAATGTAGGTGGGTCATTCATAGAAGGAGTTCAGTCCTTTTCACCTTCTTGCTGAAAATGGATGGTCCTCCAGATCCATTTTGCCACAGGAACACGCCTAAGGATCCAAGCACAGAGCTGCAAGTATTTGATAAATCAGTAAAGAAATTGGCTTCTGCCTGAATGACCAAACACAGGAGACAAAATAGTGCAACATATGGAATAAAGTATTTGTTTCCTTTGTAAAGGTCTTTTGGTTCAGATTAATTACAGTCATATACTCAGTGTAAAGTATATATTTTTACTGATAGGAAACAATAAAAATCAAAGCAGGGACAGGCACAGTAGCTCACGCCTGTAATTTTAGCACTCTGGGAGGCGGAGGTGGGCAGATCACTTGAGGACAGGTGTTGGAGATCAGCCTGGCCAACATGGTGGAAACCCCATCTCTGCTAAAAAATACAAAAATTAGCCGGGCATGGCGGGGGGCCCTGTAATCCCAGCTACTTGGGAGGCTGAAACTAGAGAATATCTTGAACCCAGGAGGCAGGCATTGCAGTGAGCTGAGATTGCGCCACTGCACTCCAGCCAGGGGACTCCGTTACACACACACACACACACACACACACACACACACGCCGGGTCCGGTGGCTCACGCCTGTAATCCCGGCACTATGGGAGGCCGAGGCGGGCGTAACACAAGGTCAAGAGATCAAGACCATCCTGGCCAACATGGTGAAACCCCTTTAAAAAATACAAAAATTAGCTGGGCGTGGCGGCGCGCGCTTGTAGTCCCAGCTACTCGGGAAGCTGAGGCAGGAGAATTGCTTGAACCCGGGAGGCGAAGGTTGCAGTGAGCCGGGATACACACGCACCCCAGAGGCCCTGAAAGGTTAATGACTTCAAAGTCACAGTGACCTCCTGACTCCCAGTGCAGCTGTCCCGCCACACAGGGAAGGCAGCGCCCCCATTCACCCCACCGGCCTGCCTGTCTCATTTCCAGGACAGCTTCCTCGCCGCCTTGGCACAAACTCCCAGTTCACTTTAAACAAGTGGCTTAGCCCTGCTGGGTCTTGGGTTTCTCAGCTGCAGTGAAGATACGGAATGGATGACTGTTCACAATCTGTAGTTCATTCCTAAAGAACAAGAAGGGGACCCAATTTGCCACCAACTCAGCATTTGCTTTCTCACCGGCCTGGAAAAGTAGCTTTTAAAACGTAGCCCCTGACCAGCAGCAGCAGCATCACCTGGGAACCTATTAGAAATGCAAATTCCCAGGTGCGCCTGACGAATCAGAAACTCTGGGGGCGGGGCCTGGCAAAGGGGTTCAACAGGCCTTCCGGGGAGGAGAACCGCTGCTTTGAGTGTTTTCCGACCGACCTGCGCGCGCGCACGGACGCGTGGGTACCTGACTTTTCCGTGGCCACGACCGCTCCCCACCGACGACCCAGCCCCAGCCCCAGCCCCAGCCCCAGCCCCAGCCCTCCCTCCCTCCCCATTCCCCGCGGCTCCGTCCTGGGATGGTGAATGGAGGTCAGGGCGCTGTCAATGGAGGACGCGGCAAACCCTCCCCAGCCCACCGAGGGGTCGCGGGAAGCTGCGTTAAGTCCTCCCGAGACTGGTTTCCTTGTCATCTTCTCCACGGCCGCTGCCCCATTTTCTAATGAGTTTGCTTTTAACGATGTATCCGACAGTTTGTTTGCAAAAGACCGTTGAGAGGTGGGTGTCAGGAGAGTGTTGGGAGAAGAGACGGGGTGGAAGGAGGGAAGGGTCGTACACGGAGGAGCGAGGGTGCGGGGTGACGCCCAGGTGGAGGTGGAGCCTCCGGAGAGCCGCGGGTTCGGGAAAGCGGCCGAAGATGGTGCTTTTGGTCTGGGAAGGAAAGAAGCTGGAGGAGAGCGCGGGTCTGAGGCGCGGCGAAGAGCGGGTGTTAACGGGAAAACTGCCCCAGAGTTTGGGGGACTTTTTTTTCCAGCTTCCTTTCCAAGACTGACTTTGCTCCGTTTCGCTCCTCCCCCCCCCCGCTCCCCCCCTCCCCCCCTCCACTCCCCCCTCCACTCCCCCCCTTCCCCCTCCCCCCTCCCCCTCATCCACTCCCCCTCCCCCCCTCCCTCTCCCCCCTCCCTCTCCCCCCTCCCCCCTCCCCCCTCCTCGCGCGGTAATGGGAGGCTCCTAGGCAGGAGCAGCTAAAGGAGGAATTGTTTGCGAGTTCAGTCATCCAAAAAAGCTGCTTCCATATGGAGGGACCGGGTGCGCCGGGCGCGGCGTCCCCTGCCTCGTCCTCCTGCTGCCGCGGCCGCCGCTTCCTGCCGCGGGGACCCTGAGCCCCGGCCCGCCGGTGTCACCGCCGCGCGCGCGCACAGACTCACACACGCAGCCGGAGACACACACGGACTCACACGGACTCACACACACGGACACACACAGACACAGACACACGCACCTAGAGACACACACGGACTCACACACGCAGCCGGAGACACACACGGACTCACACACACGGCGCACTCTGGCGCCCGCACGCGCCCTCCCTCTCCGGCCCGGGCTCCTGTGCTGCTCCCGCCGCCGCGCGCCCGGGTTGTGTGTCCGCGGTGTCACTGCGCGTGTTGTGTGTCCGCGCGGGCGCCGCTGTGTGTCTCTCTCCGCGCCCAGCACGCCGGCCCCGGGCCCCGGCTCGCCCTGTCCAGGCGCCGGCTGCAGCCGCGGTGAGTCACGTCGCTGGAGTTTGTTTTCTTTTCATAAAAAGTTGTGTTTATTGTTGGTTCGGGGAGGGGGCGGGAGACGGCCGGAGGCCGAGGCAGCGCCGGCGAGTGTCCGCCGGGTCCGAGCGCTGGGAGAGGAGGGCGGCGGGGAGGGCGGCGGGGGTCCCGGGGCTGGCGGCGGGGAGGGCGGCGGGGGTCCCGGGGCTGGCGGCGGGGAGGGCGGCGGGGGTCCCGGGGCTGGCGGCGGGGAGGGCGGCGGGGGTCCCGGGGCTGGCGGCGGGGAGGGCGGCGGGGGTCGCGGGGCTGGCGGCGGGGAGGGCGGCGGGGGTCGCGGGGCTGGCGGCGGGGAGGGCGGCGGGGGTCGCGGGGCTGGCGGCGGGGAGGGCGGCGGGGGTCGCGGGGCGGGCGGCGGGGAGGGCGGCGGGGGTCGCGGGGCGGGCGGCGGGGAGGGCGGCGGGGGTCCCGGGGCGGGCGGCGGGGAGGGCGGCGGGGGTCCCGGGGCGGGCGGCGGGGAGGGCGGCGGGGGGTCGCGGGGCTGGCGGCGGGGGTCGCGGGGCTGGCGGCGGGGAGGGCGGCGGGGGTCGCGGGGCGGGCGGCGGGGAGGGCGGCGGGGGTCGCGGGGCGGGCGGCGGGGAGGGCGGCGGGGGTCCCGGGGCGGGCGGCGGGGGTCGCGGGGGTCCCGGGGCTGCCGCCGCTGCGGGGCGCACGTCTCGTTCCTGCGGGGGCGGCGGTTCTGCCCCCGCGGTTCCCGGAAGCTTCTTGGGTGGGAGAAGGGCCCGGCCGGCCTCCCAGACCGCCCCGAAGACTGACAGCGGCGCCCAGGCCCCCGGCGCCCGGCCGTGGGGGACCCGAGGGGTGGCGGCCAGTGCGGGGAGTCACTCGGCCTCTTCGCGGGGTAAGCGTTTCTCGGAGTCGGCGTTTTTCTAAAGGAAAAGCGCTGAAATGAGGGACTCGGCGGGCCGGGCGCGATGCAGCCGGAGGGAAGCATCCCTAGCAGAGGGCGCAGAGGGCGAGGCCGAGGCCGAGTGAGCCGAGCTGTCTGCGGGGCTGCGGCCGCGGTGTGTGTGTGTGTGTGTGTGTGTGCGTGCGCGTGTCTGTGCGTGTCTGTGTGTGTCTGTGTCTGTGTGTGTCTGTGTGTGCGCGCATGTCTGCGTGTCCGTGTGTATCTGTGTGCGCGTGTGCGTGTCTGTGTGTGTGCGTGTCTGTGTGTCCGTGTGTCTGTGTGCGCGTGTGCGTGTCTGTGTGTGTGTGTGCGTGTCTGTGTGTGTCTGTGTCCGTGTGTGTCTGTGTGCGCGTGTGCGTCTGTGTGTGCGCGTGTCTGTGTGTATGTGTGTGTCCGTGTGTCCGCCCGCCCGCAGCGCCCTCCTGGGGTTGTGCTCGGGGTGTGTCTGTGTGCGTGTGTGTGCGTCTCTGTGTGCGAGTGTGTGCGTGTCTGTGTGTGTGCGCGCGCGTGTGTGTGCGAGTGTGTGCGTGTGTGTGCGTGTCTGCGTGTCCGTGTGTGTCTGCGCGTGTGCGTGTCTGTGTGTGTGTGCGTGTCTGTGCGTGTCTGTGTGTCTGTGTGTCCGTGTGTGTCTGTGTGTGTGTGTGTGCGTGTCTGTGTGTGTCCGTGTGTCCGCCCGCCCGCAGCGCCCTCCTGGGGTTGTGCTCTTGGGGTGTGTGTTGGTGTAACTGTGAGAAGGTGTGGGAAATGAATCTCTGGGTGGAAGGGGGCCGTGGGGAGGACAGGGAGCCCAGGAGGAATTTTCTGCGGGGCTTTGGACGGGCCTGATGGACTTTCAGGATGCTCGATGTGAATTTGCTTTTCCGGGGAAGGCAGAATGCTGAGGGGCGGGAGGCAGGCAGACCCGAAGGAGTTAATGGAGCCTCCGGGGTTTGTTTTGCTGAGTTTTGTTTTGGGGATGCGGTGGCAGTGGCGGAGTTGCCTGAAACAGAGTTGTGCTCCTCCAGAGATGTGGCCGTAGAGCTAAGAATACCCAAACCACACACCAGCAATCCCAAACGGGCACTTTCTGGGTGTGGTGGGTGTGCTGCTCCCCTCATCACTTCTCTGCAGGTTCAAATGGGTTCGCGTGAGTTTTTGACCCAGAGTTAACCCCTTGCGTGGACCGAGTGAAGATTATATTTTGGTTTCAGGCCTTTGTGCCACCTCCAGATGCACGCGTTTGTCCCCTAGTTCCTTGTTGCCCAGACCTCTGCACACGGTGACCACTGGATGAATGTCATTTTAAAGCTTCTTCAGTGTGCAGACATTTCTGATTTATTCCACGCCTGGGTTCTAAACAGGCAGCCCAGCTCTGGGATTTTTTTCATACCTTTGGTTACAGCCCATAAATCAATCTTCGTTTTCTCAAGGGCAGCATGGGAAATATTAAACCACAGTCTTGGGCTGGGTGCGGGGCTAGCATGCCCGTACATCTGGGTGACCTGCTTTCTGAACTGAAAGTAAATCTGAGGCGAGAGGTTAGCCATTTTGAGGTGTGTAACAGGTTTCCCAGAAACATTTCTGAGGCCTTATAATTGGTACTTTTTAATGGTCTCGTAATTGAGACCCAGAAGCTTCTCGTGGTAATCTTGAAGCACCTTGGGGTCAGTGGGACAGAGGCCGGGTAGAAACGGCATTAGAGTTATTTTCCTGCTGTATGAGTTTTGCAAATGAGTTTGGAATTTGGCCCTGGAGGAGGCTGGAGGCTGTCTACATACCTATGAAGCCTGAGGATTGAGACGTCAGATACGGTCTCTTTTATCCTCTATCGAGATACTTCAGAAAGGCAACATTGCAGGAGACGTTCGCTAGGGAGAAACTGTCTCCCGTGCTGTAGACCATCGGCCTTACTTGGACAAAGAGGTTGCTAGAAGCCAGGATGGTTGGTTCTTTACACCTGGAGAGGAGGACCCTGTTTAGCTGTCATTGGTCAGCCCACCTGTGACAAGGAGTGTAACGTATGTTCCTTTCTACTCTCCAAATGGCTCTGGAGATTTTCCTTTCTTTGAAGTGCTTTTTCCAGTGTTTGGGATCCCAGCTCTCTTCAACATGCCCTAAGAATGAATAAGAGATTTTACTCATGAAACAATTCAGTTGACTTCCACATGGTCCCGCAGGGTTTTTAAAAAGGAGGGCAAGAAGTGACCCTGATGTGTCGTAGTGTTCCATGTGCCCTAGGGGATCTAGGTTCAAATATCAGCAAAGCCGCTAACGTGGCTAATGAATTAGGGTTTGTCACTGTGTCTTTTAAACTACAACAGAAAACAGGTGCACCAGATAATTGCTATCCAGCACCTTGTGGCTTCTGAATAAGAAAACACTAGCACCAAAAGATATTGTGTATTTGGGATTTGCTTTCTTTCCCCCAAACTTTAACCCTCTTGCTATCTGGGAAAACACCTTCCCAAGTTCACCGGCTCTTTCCTGCCCATCCTTTTATGATTCCACAATCTTTTTCGTTCTTAACACCACACTTAGTGATGCCCTTGACAATTGTTGCTGGCACATGGCTGGGCCCTCCAGTGCCAACCTATGACCATCCCACCCATTCTCCGAGTCTTATAATCAGATTACCACCCAGCTTGAAAACAACCTAGGTTTAAAATCCAAACTTCTTTTCTGTCTTTTTTTTTTTTTTTTTTAGACAGAATGTCACTCTGTCACTAGGCTGGAGTGCATTGGCACGATCTCGGCTCCCTGCAACTCCCACCTCCCAGGTTCAAGTGATTCTCCTGCCTCAGCCTCCCACATAGCTGGGACTGCAGGCACATGCCACCACATCTGGCTGATTTTTGTATTTTTAGTAGAGACGGGGTTTTACCATATTGATCAGGCTGGTCTTGAACTCCTGACCTCAGGTGATCCACCTGCCTCGGCCTCCCAAAGTGCTGGGATTACAGGCATGAGCCACCTTGCCCAGCCTAGAATCCAAATTTCTTAATGCTCTGCTGTGTGGCTCTGTCCCACCTAATGATAATATGACTTCAGTAGGAGCCATCTTCTCCAATCTAGTAGCTGACCCTTGATTTTTGCTGAGTTCATTCCTTGTCCTCTCTTATCACCCCAAATCCCTTCTATGTAAGCCTGACTCATTTTTTTATGAGGCCTGCTTATAATGTGTTCTTAAGAAATATTTGATGACTATTGATGAAAATGGACTACTGAACACAAAGGTAATGGTTTTGTAAAGTGCAATCACTGTTCTTAATCCGTTTTTCATTTCAGCAAGGAGCCAGGAAACTGGACATTTCAGGAGGCCTCAGGTTTTAGAAAAATCTCTTTTCTTCTGTTTTCTTACTTATAAAATGTACTGATAGAGAATTACTAGGGTTTATAACGATTCACCTTGTAAAAAGCAAATACTTCAGAACTGTTTATTTTGTTCAAAAGACGAGATAATTTTCTTTCTCCTCAGTTTCAGAACAAGCTTCCTGGAACCCATGACCCCTGAAGTCTTGTCAACATTCATACCGTCTGAGGGTAGCAGCTGGAAAGTAGAAGAAGTAGGTGAGGTTTTCTGTCCGGTCTGATGTCTCTGGCTATTAGGTCAGCCGTTTGTTCGTGTTTTGTTACCACTTGAAGACTGTGCTGCTTATCCTCGAGTGTCGGGAGTCCACCTTCGAGGGGAATCTGGAGCGAACCTCAGCTTAGTTCCAGTTTGGTTCACGTGCTCTTAGTCAAAGCCTGTGCTGGCGATGTGAACCCCCTTGCTCTGAGGCAAGCTCCGTCAGACCTTAAATACAAACCATTTCTATGGGATTTGGAGTCCAGGCTTTCTGTGAAAAGGTCCTGTGTAGGTTTGGATGAGGAAAGCCATGTGTTGGTGTCTGTCAGTGGATCACAGCGAGTCCTTGTGGTCTGATGTGCTGGGCAATGTTCATCTCACAAACATCGGCAGGATTGTGCTTCTTCCCGTCTTCTGAAATGATTCCTCTTTTCCTAATGGTGAATTTGGCCTTCTCTTCAAAGAAGGCCTTTGACGTTTGGGGCAGCATTATTGGGCAGTAAGAGGAAATCCGAGCAGAAAGACACAGTTAATATAATTCAGTTGCCAGAGAAAATGTGGAGTAAAGTCTCAGCCCATTCTCCTGGTTAGCAATAGGAAAGTGCATCATATGGGTAGGGAGGGTAGGGCTGAAGAAAAATTACTGGAAGTTGAGCAAAAGCATGTTTATTCTCCAAAGTGAGTTTGGACAGTGTTGGACAAGAGGAAGGTGATGAGGTACGTGGAGGTTGGCGCCTTCATCCTTTGAACAGCTTTTATTGAGTGTTCGCTGTGTGCCTGGCGTCAGGCATGGGCTGGCAGGAATTAGTACCTGAGCCCATGCCGTCCAGAATCCTCTTACTGATGGGAAGGGAAACAGCACTGCAAGGAAACTCTAGGGTCGAAGTACTTGGAATGGATCCATTAAGACAGACTTTTTGGCCTGGCGAGGTGGCTCATGCCTGTAATCCCAGCGCTTTGGGAGACCAAGGTAGGAAGGTCACTTGAACCCTGGAGTTCCAGATCAGCCTGGGCAGCATGGCAAAACTCTGTCTTTCCAAAAAAAAAAAAAAAAACCCCAAAATTAGCCAGGCGTGGTGGCATGTGCCTGTAATCCTAGCTGCTTGGGAGACTGAGGCGGGAGGATCACTGGAGCCCAGGAGGTTGAGATGGCACCACTGCACCCCAGTCTGAGTGACAGGGTGAGACCCTATCTCAAAAAAAAAAAAAAAAAGAAACAAAAGGAAAAAAGAAGATTGGATAACATTGAAAGGTCAAATTGTGGGGGGAAAAAAAGAAAGAAGAAAGACTTGTTGAGAGAGAGGAGTTGCTGCAATCTCAGGCAAAGTCTTCTAAGCAGAGATGGGCCCAGCAGCACCAAAACATCCTTTCATCTCTCTGTATGTGTTGTTCATTACGTTCTTCCTTAAAACTCCTTTTTTTTTTCTTAGTGAATGGTTGGCCTGAGTATGCTGGAGACACAACATTTCACATTCAGAATAGTTGTTTTTAAAATACGTTTTGGAAAGTTAAAACTTTGTATCTGCATTGACTGTGCAAGCTCAGAAATCTGGGTCTTAAGTGCCTAAGACCAGTTATTGAGTAGCTTCCTGGGAGAAAAGGAGAAATGTGTGATTTTTAAAACATTTCATCTACATGAGATTTTAGCTGAGAACCCTAGAAATACGTGCCTGAATTCAGCTTTGTACCTTTCCGTTCCATTTGCCATTTGTGTGACCGTCTGTGGCTCTGAAAGCCTTCCCGGAGTACCAGGTGGGGGACATTTATTTTAAGGACATGAAAGTTGCCAGGCTTGCAAGTTGCCCAGAAACCTCTAAGACTGTTGAGGGGAAAATAGCACACAGGATGGGAGCTACGGTGAGGAAAGCGGGGCCTGTGGAAGTGGCTGGCCGTGGAGGCCTTGGAGCCCCCTTCCTTCCCCCACTAAGTCTATGGGACTTTGGAAGAGAGCCCTCCCCCACCTTCCCTGGCTCTGCCAATATTTTTCCAGATTACTCCCTGCCAAGTGCCTTTACTAGTCTGAGCTCACCTAATAGTACAATCCTAGCCGGTTTATTAGGTGTGGGTCACAGTTAATTGGAGAGGAAAATTGGGAGGTTCTGGGTTTATTCGTTTTTCTATGAAAGCAGAGGCTGCTCTTTCAGATTTCAGAGATCATCTTCCCCACCCGTCTTTCTGTTTTCAGCCTTATGACCATCATTCCACAGTGGTGTTAGGACAGCTCTTCCCTCTTACGTAGCTGTGCCCAAGTGAGAGAGACTTAGTAATGCAGTCAGCACAGTGCCCTCTTTTGCAAGTGACACCACATAAAGTGATGGAAATTCACAGCTGTTCTGTAGTGAACACGTTATGTGACAAGTTATATACAGCGGACTGCTACAGCCGAGAGTTGGAGTCTAATGGATCCTCCGACGCACAGACCTCTGAATTAATCACCTGCAGCCCTGCCGTGAGAGTCCTGGTGGTCTCCATCTGGGAACGCCCCGCAGTCAGGTGCTTTTCATTCTGGAGGCTTCTGCTGCAGAGCTGGAGGCTGGGGAGTTAGGCCTGGCTTTGCCTGTCTGGACTGTGGCAGCTTGCCAGCAAGTTTCACTGGGTGGTCTTCAACAATGGGAGAAGGCGGGTGGGGGAGCTCAGCTCTCCTCCCCAAACGGGAACGAGGTAGCTTTCTCTAGGTGGGTTTCACATTGGCAAGCAATCCCTTTGTCATTGACACACCATGCAGGTCTTGAGTGTGGGTGAAAAGAATTGAACAGGTTGCCTGAAGGTGGTACTGTGATGGGTTAATTTGTGTTCCCTTGATTTTACAAATGAAGCCTTGTGTCTACGTGGGGAGCCTCCCTCCCAAGAGAAGGGCACACGCAAGCAGCAGGTGCTCCTCATCGTGTGAGGAGAGAATGAATATTCTCACTTGTCATGGGAGACGCAAACCTCCCAGTGCAGCCTTTCACCCCGTCGCTTGGACGATCAGCTGCAGACCTGGGGCACAAGCTGAGGTCGGCCGGTCTCAGTGCCGAGGAAGCAGAGCTGCCCGCCTGTGCTGCCCTTCCAGCGTGGAGAGAATGATCACTGCCATTCCGTGAGCACCTACTGTGTGCCAGTCCTTGTGTTAAAATACTACAAGTATTGTGCGTGCAATTCCCCAGCAGTCCTGTGAAAATGTGCGTCATAACCTTATTCTGCAGACAAGGAAGCTGAAGCTTAAATAATTGTAGCGGCTCGTTCTGGCATCACGGCTGGTAACCGCCAGAGCCAAGATGTCATTGCAGGTCTGCTGAGTCCAAAGCTCGAGTGTTTTCACGAAAAAGAAACGAAGCAAGCTTTCTCTCAAAGCAGAGCTCTGCTAGCCCGGGAAAACTGTTTCTTTTGCAACTAACAAAGTGTAAGGGGTGGGTGGAGGTGTTTATGAGACTTAAGTTTAAAACTGGGACTACGGCTTGGAGATTCTGAATGGCTCGGCAGCAGCCCCGTGAGAGCCCGGCTTTGTGGCTCAGCCAGTGTCAGACTGCAGCCAATGGCTTTGTGGCATCGCTGGTGTCAGATTTTGCAGCTACTGGCTTTGTGCCACAGCTGCCAACGTTACAGGCAGTGGTGAAAGCCACCTTCACCTTAGGTTTCATCTTAGAATATGTCTGTTGATTTTTTCCCTTCCCCTGCAATGTTGTCTGAATTGGCTGTCCCGAGTCTGTGCTTCCACTGTACCTGCCAGGTGAATCCTTTTGCTCCTAGGATCTCTGCAAGTCTGATCAAGCAGGTCCTCCATGCTCTTGGTGGGGTGAGGGGGAGAAGGTATTTGGCCCAGTAGCTACTTTTTTACTGGTCAGGAGAAGTGGCAGCTTGTACAGAAAATACCCTGGGGAAGGAAGTAGCCGCTTTGACAGACAGGTAACTGACAGAAAATGCTACCTTCCAGGCAAATACTCAGAGCAGCCACCAGAAAGAATTCGACAGGCAGTTACCTGCAGAACAGCAAAGCAGACCTCTCTGCCGGCTTGGGAGAATGATGGCAGTTTGGCTGCAGAGGACATGTAGTTAGTTCTTCTTGTCCTTGTTTTTCTGTAACCAACAGAAGAAAAAAGGCGATGACAAAACAAATGCCAAAAGGCATTTTGGTCGAATTGTTAGACACTCCTGGATCTTCAAAACTTGAAGCCAAGGTGTTCTGGGTTTGGGGTCACACAGGACGCCTGGGCTTAAGAGACAGTTATGTGACCAGCTACTTGGGTAATGGAGAGGAAGTCATGGGAAGTCAGTGTGCCTCTATGTCCCTGTCGTTATACGCTGCCTCCTCAGAACATTATGAAGAAGCAGTGAAAGCTGAGAAGTTTCCCTCTAATGTGAGAAGTGCCTTCTCACCCTCAGAAGCCCAAAGCCGTTGGCCTCTGTGCTTACCCAAGATGAGTCAGGAGATGAGAAATTCTAGGGAATTGGCCAGAGGTTAGTCTGGGCACAAAGGATTCGTGTGCTTCTGTTTTTATTTTCTCAGGGCAGACGTCTGCATTGGAGGCATTTTGGTCACGTTGTTAGAGATGCTCCTGGATCTGGCCAGACAAGCTGCCTTTCCTGGCCTTGTGGGGCCAGGCAGTGAAGGATCTTAGGTCCGGGAGGAACTGAGAGAGGGAAAGAACTCATGGCCAGATATTTCTGGTTAGCATTCTTATTTGAGAGAGGAAGGAACAGAGGCATCTGTGGAGTTTCTGGAGCTCCCATCTGAGAGGACAGAAGTCAGGAATGAATCTTATCAGAAGGGCGAGGTGCTGGGAAAGGTGCTGTGTTGCAGGAAGGAGCCATATTTCTGGAGTCACTTCCAGGTTTGAGGTCGTGCAGCTTCCTGGTTGAGGGGAGGCTTTGGAACTAGACAAGCCAGTGTTTCAATTCTGGCTTTGCCGGTTGTTAGGTGTGTGACCCTGGGCAAATTACCTAGACTCCAGAACCGGATTCTTAGGATTATTGCAAAGGAGAGGCAAGATAATTCACATAAAACATATGAAATGTACTGGGAGCAACCAGTAGAAGGCAGCTGTTGTAGGGAAGGAAAGAGGAACAGAGTGAAAGGGGGTTACTGGTGGGATTGGGCAGCTAGAAGGATGAGCAGGTGGGAGAGCCCACTGATCGAGCCCCCACTGACTCAAGGTTTACAGAGAGGAAGAAATGTGAGGATGGAGAGAGAGGAGCATGCGGAGGGGCAAGGCCCTGCCCCAGGTGCACCGTTCCATACCAGTCCTTGGTCCTGCTCACTGGGTAGATAAACCCCCCAGACCTTCCCCATCTCAGTGTATCCCGTTCTCCCAGGTGTGCCAAAAATCTTGGAGTCATCCTTGACACTGTTCTCTCTCATGCTCTGCTTTAAATTGGCCAATAATGTTGGCCTTCCCTTCAGGATGTTTCCTGAATCCTTCGCCTTCTCACCGTCCTGTCTTCTATCCACATTTCTGACCTGGATTACCAAAATTAGCTTCCTAAGTGTTCTCTCTGCTTCCGCCCTTCCTTGACCCCATAGTTCATTCTTCATAGAAAAGTCAGCGTTGGGCTTTTGAAACAAAAGCTAGACAAGGTCACTTCTCTGCTAAGAACTCTCCACGGCTTCCCGCTTGATTCAGAGAAAACACCCAAACACCTCAGTGTCCTCACCTCACCCCGTCCCCCTTGGCCGCTCCCACAGCCACGTCAGCCCCTCGTTGCTCCTCAGGCGGGCTGGGCAGCCTCCTCCCAGGGGCTTTGTGCTTGCATTTGCCCAGTGTCTGGAAGGCTCCTCCCCAGACCCGCACAGCCCCTCCCTCTTTTCATGGTCAGCTGCACCTGGCCACACTTTGAACAGCACAGCCACCATCACTCTGTCCTTCAACCTCGTTTCTTTTCCTCCATGTTTTCACCTCCTGGCTTCTGTTTATTTGTTCTTTTCGTCATTGCCTCCTTCCCCTCAGCAGTGGATCAGGGACTTTGCCTTCTTCCTCACTGTCTTCCTGGTGCCTAGAATGGAACCGGGTTGGTAGGTGGTGCTCAATTTATTTTTCATTTTTGCTAGTTTGCAGCCCTCTTCTGAATCTCAAGAGGGATGTAATAGAAATTTCAAACAAAATGAAATAGTTAACATATTGATTTATGTAAGAAAATGCATTCTAGAGTATATGCGTATGTATATGTATATGTGTATGTGTATGCATATGTACGTGTATATTTATATGTGTATGTGTATGCATATGCATATGCGTATGTGTATGTGTATGTATGTGTATGTATATGCGTATGTGTATGTATATGCATATGTACGTGTATATGTATATGTGTATGTGTATGCATATGCGTATGTGTATGTGTTTGTGTATGTATGTGTATGTATATGTATATGCGTATGTATATGTATATGTGTATGTATATGCGTATGTATATGTATATGCATATGTATATGTATATGCGTATGTGTATGTATATGTATATGTGTGTGTATGTGCATGTATATGCATATGTGTGTGTATATGTGTATGTATATGCATATGTGTATGTGTATGTATATGTGTATGTATATGTGTATGTATATGTATATGTGTATGTATATGTATATGTGTATGTATATGCGTATGTATGTGTATGTATATGCGTATGTATATGTATATGCATATGCATATGTATATGTATATGTGTATGCGTATGTATATGCGTATGTGTATGTATATGCGTATGTATATGCATATGTGTGTGTATATGCATATGCATATGTATATGTGGGAAAATAAGAGAGGGGTGCTGAGAATGCTAACGTTAGAGCATCTGTTTCAGAGAAGCCAAGCAGCAGCGTGCAAGGCTGCGACAGAAAGAGCCCAGTGTCTTCTCTTTGCCTCGAGGTGACTGCCCTAGGGAACATCTGTGGGTGTACCAGTTGTTCCGTGTCAGGGATGTAAGCATGGATGTCCTGTTGGCCCTTCCTCATCACGTAAGAGGAAGCTGTTGCTCATCTGCTTTGTGCACAGCACTGTGCTAGGCCAGGAGATGCAGGGGCCCAGCTCCTGCTCCTACCACCAGAGGTCTGGCTCTTCATCTGGGATTTCCTGAGTGTGCCTGGTGCATCCACTTTGCCATTCTGCTCCCTTAGCAACATGAGTTGAATTGGACTTCTGTTGAATCTGGCTTGGAACCACAAGCCAAGTACATGGGGTGAGTTTTAAAACAGTTTAAACACCAGACAGCCTGTGGTAGGGCCAGCCCTGTGCCAGGCACACAGGTGACAGAGACGGTCGCTACCTTTGGAGAGTTGACAGGTTGTGGAAGTAAGGAACTGTGCATTTGGGTGGTCACCCAGAGGGGGACGGATCCGACTTAAATTGTGTCCCAGTCACTTCCGACTTGGTTCTAGATTTAGAAGCTGAGAAAAAATAAAAATAGGGATAAAGATCCCAAGAGGTTTTGTGCTGACACCAAAGGTGGACAGATGTGCCTGAGAAATTGCACAGGCAAATCCCGTACCCCACACGTCAGCCTCTCAGGGAGCCGGGGGAATGGCCCAAGCCTCTGCCTCCAGTTTTGTTTGCTTTTGTTTTTAATTAAAAGGCCTTTTAAGAAACAGTTTCAGGTGTATAGAAAAAGTTCCTATACAGACTGGCTGTTCCAGCTTCCCCCAATCACTTAACCCCCGCCAGAGTCCCCTACTATTAACATCTCATGTCAGTGTGGTTTATCTGTTAAAATCGATGAGCCAATATTGACACACTATTGACAACTAAAGTCCGTGGTTTAAATTAGGGTTCAGTCTTTGTGTTGTACATTTTCTGGGTTTGACAAAATGTGTGATTACCCATATCCACCATTACAGGATTACACAGAATAATAGTTTCACTGCCTAAGAATCCCCTGTGCTCCACCTGTGCATCCCCCCTTCCCTCCCCCAGCCCCTGGTAACCACCAGTCTACCGTTATCTCTCTAGCTCTGCCTTTCCCTGAATGTCATGCAGTTGGAATCACACAGCCTACAGCCTTTTCAAGATCAGCTGCTTTCAGTTGGAGTCCCCTTCAGTTTTAAGTACGGCTTTCTCTCCTTCCCTGCCCCATACACACTTCCAGCTGGGGAGCAGGGACTGGAAAGGGAGGAACCCAAAGCTCCCCCACCCCCAACCAGAGCCCTTCGGGTCTGCAGTGTCCCTTTACCGGCTTCCACTGAACGCGCCGGCCCGGCGCTACTGCAGTTTACCCCAGCCTGGTAAGCTGTCAGGAGCTGCCTGTGTTTGGGTTCCACATCTGGAAACGTCAGCTATGCAGACCTTCCCATCCCTAAACAGAAAGACACGAGGAGCACATGGCTGTTTGCCTTCCTCCTCAGGAGTTTGTTTTACTTGCTTCGGAGCTGCGGAGAGCAGTGGGGAAGTGAGCGTCCCCTGGGCAGGCAGCACTCTTGCATGCCTCCATCCATGTCCGGTGCTGGTGGCAGGCCACAGGTCCCTCAGCTTCTGGAGTTTCTGCTCTTGGTCCCGCCCAGATTTCAGCAGCGTCTGTGTTGAGCCCTGAGAATGACTGAGCACTAGGGCTCAACACAAGAATGACTGGTCATTAAGGAGGAAGACCAGTAAGGCATGGCAGGTTTGAGGGCATTTTCCCTGCAAAGAAGTGCCTCTTTCTTGAGTCAGCCTCGAATCCTGGGAGTTTGGTGACAGAACCCCCAGGATTCAGAACACTCACCAGCCACTCTCAACACAAGGCACTCTGAGGACAGGTGATGATGGTTGATTTTATACGGCATAGAATAAGGAAGCTCCTCCAAGCCCGCTCTAACTCTGGACTGCATTTAAGAGAAATGAAAGTGCATGTGAATTGGAGGGGGTCACCTGGACGATCTGATCCAGGCTGAAAGCTCTCAGGGCTGAGGAAGGTACACAGGACCCCAACCCTGAGGAGCAGGGCTTAAACTTAAAGCTGCTGGGCACAGTGGCTCATACCTATAATCTCATCACTTTAGAGACCAAGGCAGGCAGATTTCTGGAGGCCAGGAGGTCAAGGCCAGCCTGGCCAATGTGGCAAAACCCCGTCTCCACTGGAAACACAAACGTAAGTCGGGTGTGGTGGTGCGCACCTGTAGTCCCAGCTACCCAGGAGGCAGAGGTTGCAGGGAGCAGAGATCGCACCACTGCACTCCAGCCTGGGTGACAGAGCAAGACCCTGTCTCAAAAAAAAAAAAAAAAAATTAACCCCCAGCTTCTATTGCTTCAAGTTTGGAATAAATAGAGAGCTGAGGCCAGCCAGCGCCTTCTCAAGCTGAAAGACACTAGCCAGGTGTTTATTTCAGAGTTCAGTACCGAGGAGGACTGAGACTCACACAACAACTCAGAAGGTCACCTTTTGGACTCTGGAAATTCCACGCTGAAGATCCAAGTCCACCCCACCCCCTCCTCTGGTTTTCTTTTCTTCCCATCCTCCAATCTGTAGCCTGGCCAGTGTTCACTAAGAGCACTGGCCTGCCATTCAGTGGCTCTGCCTACCCCACGTAAGTGCAGACTCATAATACGTGCCCCAGGTTTGTCCGTGAGACTGTGAATGCTGATGCGATGAACTGCTGAAAGCCCTTTTAGCCCTTAGAGAACCTCACTCTACTGGCGAGCCGGCCTTGCTCTTGTTAATTAGGGAATCGGGGTGCAGTCTCCTGGGGCTTGTCTTTTTAGGTTTATGTAGAGACTGGGAGGGTGTGACAGTGATTACTAACCATCAGCCCATCTGGAAGCCCTGGCTCTTGCCTCAGTTTACCTGGAGAGGCAGACAGTAAAGAACTCCTGAACTGTGTAAGTGTGGGACCCGTGTTCCCTTCCAGATCCAGCATTCACTTCTCAGTCTCCCCTCTTCCATTCTGCTCCCGGCATAGGTACAGTGATCGTCCCAAGAAAGAGTCCCACACTGGCTTCCGTAGGTACACACCAGGCAGTGTGTTCATGAGTGGGGGGCCACGTTTTCTGAAACGGAAGACAGTGTATGATCTGACAAAGCATTTGTTTCTTCTGTTTTTTCCTAATGTTGCGGGGGGGGGGTGGAGGAATCTCAGAAAGGCTAATTTATAAATATCTTGTAATATATGAAGAAAAACACTTTTATTATAAGGAGTGGCATTCTGTACAGTAGGGCTGTCCAGAACCTCCCAATGGTGTGGTCAGTGAGCACAGAACGGGTCTTTCTCCGCGTGGGGGGCTTTACCGAGTGCTGGTGGAAAGAAGTCTCTGGTGTGGTCTGGGTCTTCTCTAGTACTTTCTCTCCTGTAGAGCAGGAGGGTGGGCTATACAGGAGGGTGGGCTCCTGGATTTACTGACCACCATCCCATGCCCTTCTCCAGGAAAAGCCAGCCTCCAAGGCATTGGAACAGGGAGGCTCCTTAATAACTAAGTTCCAGATCCCTTGAAAGTCAGGAAGTAAAGAGGAACTGTGTGTCCAATTGTGATGGAATCTTAAGCAGGCAGAGCTGACTTTCCCCACATGAGAAATTAGCCAAAATGCCAATGTTAATATCCTTAATCTGGATAGGGGAGTGGTAGACCTTATTTCTGTGCATCTCAGCCAAGATGAACCTGGCTAGGGGTGGTGACCTGTCTCCCTTGTGGGAATAAGGCTGCCCACTAAAGCTTGTGATGCCCATGCAGCCTGCCTCTCCTCTCAGTTTAGCACTGAACTGTGCACCTGGGAATCGCAGAACCTCAACAGGGGATCGAGCCTAGGAGCAGGAGGCTAGAATTATCCTCACCCGCTCCGCCTCTTCCCTTCTTCATGCCTCTCCAGTTCCACACACTTGGCTCCTGCTGTTAGCGGTGGTGCCTGAGCTAGCTGGCAGGGCTCCATGCGTTTCCTGAGATGGCACATTCATGCCTCTTCAGTCAGCTGCCACAGGGGCCCAAACACATTTGCAGCCATCAGAGTTGCCTTTCAATTGACCAGTCAACAGATACTGAGCACTGAGCCTACCGCCTTCAGATAATCTGTATTCTGGTTTCTAAGTATTTCTCAGATGACAGCAAGAGGTCATACTGCCTTGAATTGCATGACCCATGTACTCATACAGGAGTGCGTGGCTTAGGGTAGGGGCTTTGGCGGTCTCCATCATCCCATTGTCATTATTATTAGTTTGGTTTGAGATGGGCTGCTGATCCATAATTCTCCCACAAGAGCCCATATTCTTGGAGAACGTGGCTATTTGAAGAGTTTTGGCAATTATGCTATGTTGTATAGACTGAGAAGTGAAGGCCCGAGGAAAAGTAATATGTTCATAAGCCCAAGCTGGCTTCCTTAATGGGTCTGCACCTGGGCCTCAAGGCCTCTGCGCACGGTTTGTTCTAAAGCAGTGAAAGCCAGAGTTGGTGACTTGTCACTGGTGAGATAGGCATAGTCCTGGGAAAAGCCCTTCCTGGATAGGGAAGCCCCAGAAAGATGAGAGTGGGGGGCTGCCAGATGGCTCCCAGTGTTGAGTCCAGAGAGCCAGGGAGATGGGTTTCCTCTGGCTGTGACCAGCAGCTCTCTTTTCAGGGGTAGGGCTGCCTCTTTGGCTCAACCTTGAAGAGCCCTCTTTTCCACCAAAACCTGGGCACTCACTGAAACCTGCCTCACAATGCAACTTGCCTTAACTGAAAGGACATTGGGTGGTTGGGTGAGTGGGGGTTTCTGCATGTTGGTGCAGGATTGGGAAGGTTTGAGAGGATCTTATTCTGGTTATCCTATTGAAAACTAGTGTTTTATTTTGTAATTAAAAAAAAAAAATCGAGTTGGGCATGGTGGTGCGCACCTGTAATCCCAGCTACTCAGGAGGCTGAGGCAGAAGAATTGCTTGACTCAGGAGGTGGAGGTTGCAGTGAGCCGAGATTGTGCTGCATTCCAGCCTGGGCAGCCAAGTAAGACTCTGTCTCCAAAAAAAAGGAAAGAAAAAAATCTTTAACCTTTAAAAACTCAGATACAAAAGCACAAAGCATAGTATGAACCCTGTCTACCCATCACCCAGATTCAGCAGTTATCAAGACAAACAAGTGTTTGGGTTTTTTAAAATATGATTTTGTTTTCATTACTGTGCTCTGTATGCAGGATGGGTCCAAGATGGATGCCCAAGGTTACTCTTTCCGAGAGGAGTATGTCATCCAGCTTCCTACCAACTTGCAGGAGTGAAGTGGAAAGGAAGGAGCTCTGGCCAGGGTACTAGGGATTGATTTGCGATTGCTCCCTGGTGCTCTGAGATGTTTCTGTGCATCTCCTTCACCAGATGTTGAGCTTGAATTTTATCCTTGGATTCCCAGGGCCTGCTATCGAATGGCTGTTCGATAAGCATTATTGGCTTGTGAGGCAAGTGATTTCATGAGATAGTGACTTTCCCCCTGGACAGGTTTAAGTAAGTTAGTGCTTAGCTCACCGTCCTCGGGGACGGGGCAGATGATGGTGTAGACTGGAGGCGGGGCCATTATTCGAACCCCTAGGGGACACTGAGAGGGAAGGACAGAGCCCTGTCAGTGCAGGGCTCCTGATTTTGCTGAGGAGGAGGAAGTCAGCAAGAAGGGAGAACAGGAGCGATTGGGGCAGATCTGTTCTCTATGCCCGGCCCTCAGAGTCAGTCAATTGCAGGCCCTGGGTGATGTGGGTCAGGAGTGTGAAAACCGAGACTCCATCTCTAGACCCTTTCTCTGGGTGGCCACAAGCAGCCTGCAAGCCTCCTGCACCACCAGGCCCCACGTGCCATTCCAAGGACTGTTTTACTCACTTTAGAGTTGGAAGGAGAGAGCAGGCAAGGAAAGGGGCTGTTCCAAGTGTTGGGGGAGTGGGGGCCACTTCCTGTCTCTGGAGCTCTGCAGTCTGGCCGTTCTGAGCTCCTCTGGGGCAGGGCTGGGTGGGGTGTGAAATGGGATGTGCAGGGAAAGGAGGGACCCTGATCCTAGGGTGTAGCAGAGGCCTCAGGCAGGGTGTCTCTAAGGCTCTGATTTTCAGCAGGCAACCTGCCCCTCCCATCCCTGCCTGGTCTCCCAGTTTAAACTTCCAGCCTGATCCTCTCCTCCCATCCATGCATGGTGTGTGTGTGTGTGTGTGTGTGTGTGTGTGTGTGTGTGTGTTCCTCTCCTCCCATCCATGCATGATGTGTGTGTGTGTGTGTTCCTCTCCTCCCATCCATGCATGATGTGTGTGTGTGTGTGTTCCTCTCCTCCCATCCATGCATGATGTGTGTGTGTGTGTGTTCCTCTCCTCCCATCCATGCATGATGTGTGTGTGTGTGTGTGTTCCTCTCCTCCCATCCATGCATGATGTGTGTGTGTGTGTGTGTGTGTGTGTTCCTCTCCTCCCATCCATGCATGGTTGTGTGTGTGTGTATGTGTGTGTGTGTGTTCCTCTCCTCCCATCCATGCATGATGTGTGTGTATGTGTGTGTGTGTGTTCCTCTCCTCCCATCCATGCATGATTGCGTGTGTGTGTGTTCCTCTCCTCCCATCCATGCATGATGTGTGTGTGTGTGTGTTCCTCTCCTCCCATCCATGCATGATGTGTGTGTGTGTGTGTTCCTCTCCTCCCATCCATGCATGATGTGTGTGTGTGTGTGTGTTCCTCTCCTCCCATCCATGCATGATGTATGTGTGTGTGTGTGTGTGTGTGTGTGTGTGTGTGTGTGTGTTTTAATTTTTATTCTTGGCAGAAGTTAAGACACAAGATGGATTTGGAAGGAGATTAAACCAGTCTGGGTACATGTTGGGCAGCAGGCAGCCTCATTCCTGGAGTGGGAGGGCCAGGAGGGAGTGGGGCTGCAGCTCTGAGGTGGGGGTGGAGGGTTGTCTCCTCCCCCAGTAGGAACCGAACTGAAACTGGAAGCCGAGCTGTTAACCCTTTGGTTTGTCCAGCCGGTTTCAGCGAGCCAAAGCCCTCTGGTCTGGTCTGCTGTGAAGAGGATGTGGGACCCTCGGACGGCCTCCGTCACAAGCCCCTGGAAGCTGTTGGGCTTGTTAAAGTCGTCATTGACGGCTTCTCAGACTTTGATGTGCAGTTGCTTAAATTTGCACTTGGAAATTGTGCTTGGAAAACATCCCTCCTCTGCTAGGTCTGTCTTTGGTTCATCCTATCCCTGCCCCCAGTGGCAGTTGTTCCTGGCCCCAGTCAGCAGTAGTCACGAGTCACGATGGCTCAGGACCTGTTTGTCACTTTGCCACAGAAGAGGCTGCCCTGGCCCCCGGAGTGGGTGTTCTTTGCAACGGCGGCTGCCTCTTCGGTCTTTATTTCTGTGCAAAGAAGAGAAAATACCTGGGGAAATCTGGGAGAAGCTTTTTGGGAAACATGTTTTCTTCCTTAAAATGTATTAAGATATTTAATTTGTGAGAGAAAAATATACTTATTTTAGCTTTAAAAATTGTAAGAATTTCTTTAAAATGATACAGTAAGGAACATCTTTACGCAAAGTTCTCAATTTCAGCCACCGTGTCCAGTGCAGAGCATTTCTGGCCGATAGTCCTTACCAAAGTGATGCCAGAATCTGCAGCACAAACACTTACACTGCGATTCTCAACCCTGGCTGCATGTCAAGTTTCCAGGAAGGAGGGGTGAAAATAGTGATTCCAGCACCCCTCTTTCCAGAGAGGTGCTGCCCAGGCATTGTCATATTTCTAAGTGTCCCCAGATGATTCTCCTGTGCAGTCAGACTTGGGAGCTTCAGACCTGCTGTTATCGGAGAACAGAAGGAAGATGAGAGAGCCTGTGTTAAGAAATGAGAAGGATCTGCTTGTCTCTCAGTGCCTGGTAGTGCATGTACCTTGGATCCTAGATTCAAGGCACGGCTGCCAGTCTTTGGGCTGTGTTCATCCTCGGACACTCAGGATGACTGTAGGTGTGGGAGCGCATCTTCAGGAGTACGGATGCAGAGCACATTGTGGGAATCCGCCAAGCCAACTCATCTGAAACATGGTGGCTAGTGCATGACTCCAACTCAGACTGGCTGCTTTTTTTCTGCCTTTCTTAATTCCTGTTTTGAAAACAGTTTTGTTGTGTAACTCTTTTAAGGTGCCAAGGACACCAAGGCCAGCAAGCAGGGGAAGCAGACACTCTGGGCCGTGAATCCTTTACTTAAGCAAGTTCCTTAATCTCTCTGGGTCTCACTTGCTGCATCTGTAAAATGGGATGAGAATACTGCCTACCTCATATGGTTGTTTAGTGGTTAGACAAGATCATTCATGCGTATTAGCTCATTATCTTGTACATATTAATCCAACAAGTGATCAAATAAGATTGATAATTTCTTTTCGTTCTAAATATGTGCATCAATCTCATATTGCAACAAAAGCTAGTGTACTACATTCAGTAAATCTCAATGATTTTTAACTTGCATTTACAAATCAGTAGGAAATTAGTAATTTAGCAGGAAAAAAGGCAATCTTTAAATGTTAACCTGCTCAACATGACTTGTTCAGCAAGCTATTAGATGGAATATTTTGTATGACTTACTAAACAAAGTCGTTTCAGATCTGTAAAGCTTGTTAACAAAATAGTAAATGTGTTTTCATCTTTTTTTCCAAAATGCTTATCCACATTGCGTGAATACAACAGAATCCCGGCATTAGGGGAAGTGTCTCTGTAAGCTGAAGGAGTTGATTGCTGGAGATCAGACACAGCAAATCCCTCAGCTGTGAAAACGGGTCAAGGAACAGCATTTTATGGCTGAGGGTGGCTGGGAACCGAGGCCTGTGGGAGGATGGGAAGATGAAATGCCGGTGGTGACATGAGAATGTTTGAAGATGGCTGTTTTCAAATTTGCCTTTTTAATTACAAAAGTGATGCTACATACCTAGTGTGATTGTTTCTGAAGCCTTTAAGGCAAAAAGGGCAAATCCACTGATACTCAGCAATAACCGACGTTAAAATTGAAGGGTCTCCTGACGTGTTCCTGTGACAACCCAATAACTCCCACCACGTATTCACATGTAGCGGTTTTAATGATAAAAGTGGGGCCCTGCTGGTTTGTAAACTGCTTTAGGACATTCTCCTGGAACCTCGTAGGCCTGTATTCCTCAAAGTGCATTTGGCGAAGGCCTCATCACTAATGGTACCTGAGGGAATAAAGGGTAGCTTTGTCAAATGAGTCCAGGTCTGTGGTCAGGTGAGTGCAAGCCTGTGGGTACAGACTTCGGCGCGCGCTGTCTCCGTGTCGTGGGTACAGACTTCGGCGCGCGCTGTCTCCCCGTCGTGGGTACAGACTTCGGCGCGCGCTGTCTCCGTGTCGTGGGTACAGACTTCGGCGCGCGCTGTCTCCCCGTCGTGGGTACAGACTTCGGCGCGCGCTGTCTCCGTGTCGTGGGTACAGACTTCGGCGCGCGCTGTCTCCGTGTCGTGGGTACAGACTTCGGCGCGCGCTGTCTCCCCGTCGTGGGTACAGACTTCGGCGCGCGCTCTCTCCGTGTCGTGGGTACAGACTTCGGCGCGCGCTGTCTCCCCGTCGTGGGTACAGACTTCGGCGCGCGCTGTCTCCGTGTCGTGGGTACAGACTTCGGCGCGCGCTGTCTCCCCGTCGTGGGTACAGACTTCGGCGCGCGCTGTCTCCCCGTCGTGGGTACAGACTTCGGCGCGCGCTGTCTCCCCGTCGTGGGTACAGACTTCGGCGCGCACTGTCTCCGTGTAGTGGGTACAGACTTCGGCGCGCGCTCTCTCCCTGTCGTGGCAGTTCACGCTGCACAACGCACGCTGAAGGCTCTGAAAACTCCTGCAGGAAAGAAGTCTGATCAGCTTTTCTTAACACAGCATTCTCCTAAATTATTTTTGGTAATGTTTTAATATCTGGTAGGTTTTTAGGAAATTCCTCACTAACCTTTCTACCACTACACCCCCCTACCCGTCTGCCACCATAACCTTGTGAGATAGGCCGGAAAACAGCCCATCTGTTCATTTAATCAGAAAATACTTATGCACTCCTGCTACGTGCCAAGCATTGTGATTGATGCTGGGGATACGTGAGTGAGCAGGATAGAAGGCTCTCTGCCCTCACAGACTCTCTCTGCCTGCAGCATAGTGATGGTATTAGTCACATCCATCATTAGTCATGACGGATGGCTGTGCTCTGTGCACCTGGGAATGGCAGAACCTCAGCAGGGAGATCCTCTTTGCAACTGGTGGAGCCTAGGAGCAGGAGGCTGAAATTATCCGCAGCCCCTCTGTTCCTTCCCTTCTTCATGCCTCTCCAATTCCCCACACTTTGCTCCTGCTGTAAACAGTGGTGCCTGATCCAGCTGGCAGGGCTCCATGTGTTTGTTTTCTCTGTATGTGCCAGCCTTGCACCAAGGCCGCTGAGCTTCCCAAGGTGGGGAGTGCTGGCAGGGGTGGGGTGGGGGGCTTCCAGCAGAAGGCAGGGACTGATTGACAGACCAACTGGAGCTTGCTTCAGATTTCCAAACTGATATTTATTTAAGTTTTAGGTGATTTAAAAGGGCTTTGTAATTGAGAAAGGAAGGATTGGGGATGAAGTTGGGGACTGAATGTGTATATTTGGGGGTCAGGGAGGCGGCAAAGAAAGTGGGTTTGTATGAGGTCAGATGGGAAAAAAGTAAACTGTCATGACTCTAAAGCTTACTTAGCAGCTGGAGCTGTTTGCTGTACAAGTGTGTGTGGGGGCTGCGCACATGTGCACGTGCCTGTCTTAGAGGTGGAGAATGCACATGTCCAGGGCAGGACGTTGGGCCAGCCTGTGTGGACGTATCCAGCCCCTGAGATACTGCCTCTTCTTAAACCTCTTCTGTTGAAATACTCGGGATGAATTTGCAGTAAGCATTAGAGTAACGAAAATATTCCTAAAAGTAACCCTAGAAGGAGTTACTCAGTAAGTTGCCGTCACTTGTGGGATACCTACTTAGTCCCGGTCATTGCTATAGATCTTTACGATGTGGTCTGTTTTTCTTCAGCATCCCTGTGTGTTGATTTTGTTGGCCTATGCCAAACTGGTTCCTTTGAAAGGTCAGGGTAAGGGTTTCTTGCTTCCTAAAAGTCCAAGACAGATATTGCCCGTGTGCAGCCAGATGTGACCTGAGGAGTGGTAGCTTCTCATCTCCCATCTTGGCACTGACTTCAGCAGTTTAACTATTTTACCCCAAGGCTTAGCTTTTTATTTGAATGCGTCAGATTTCCTGCAAGCATGCTTAAGCATGTTAGGGGCTGGGGTGTGTGTGTGTGTGTGTGTGTGTGTGTGTGTGTGTGTGTGTGTATCTGTCTGTCCCCGGGTTGGGGCTGGCTTTGCCTGGCATCTGTTTGAATTAGCCCTGGAGAAAGGCCAAGATGAAGCAGCCTGATCCTCATTCAGTCCAGGTCACAGCACCTGAGACCTACTTTGAGCCATGTGGCAGGTATAAATGTGGGCCTAGGGCCATTGGTTGTTTAATTATCATGAGGAAGGGGCATAGAGAATGACTGCAAGTGACAGCTTAATTGGAATTGGTGGTAATTATGTTGCCTAACAGAGAAAATCAAAGTGAGTCTTTTTAACCCCTAAGCCTTCCTAAATGCCCAGCTTCTCATACCAAGAAAATAGCTTCTCACTAGTCTGTATGACTACAGTGCTCGCTCCTTCCCACCATGACCTTTCACCTTTGCATCTCAGGTGCATTCATTCACTCAACAGGTGTTTGCTTTGTAAGCAGAAGTGTAGTAGATGCTGAAGATGCCTTGTGAATAAGATCATCGCTATTCCTGAGCCCTTGGTCTAACAGTCAGGTGAAACCTAAGTACTTAACAGTGTGCTGAGCTCTGGGGGCATGAAGAGCTGGGGGCCTCACCACTGTCTTGTGGGCTGCCTGACATAGAGGGGGTACTTGACACCTGTCTATCAAATGGAATCGAGCTTCCTCAGGCACCTACTTCTGTTTATATTCTTCCTCTCCACATTCAGCCCACCCTCACCCACCCCATGCTTGGAAGGTCTTGTGTCCTGCCTGCCTTCTCCATTCATTAGGAACCACGGTGGGCTCTCAAACCGAATCCCTAAGGGAGATAGGAGCAGGGATATTAGACACTCATGTATCACCTTCCCCTGCTCAAGCTCCACTTTGCAGCCAGAGTCCCACCTGGGATTCATCAGGTGGGCTGATGAATCCATGGTCCGAACTCCATGGACCAGTTAGGCCTGGAAAAGACCTTGGCGGCGGGAGGTCTTTAGAGCTTAGCAGACATTCATTGAGTACCTGCTATATGTCGAGGAGGGAGACTTACAAACAAGGACGTTGTACCGTGTGTGAAAATGACAGTGTGAGTGATGAAGCTGAAGCTAAAGCATCTATAACTCTAGGGCTTTTTCCTGCCTTGATTGACAGACTGACATATCTTCCAGGACTATGTAAGGAATCAATCTAGATGATCTAAAAGGAAATTCTTTTAAAGTTGTGAAAGAAGCTACATTAAGAACTGACCTTAGTGTACTGAGGAGGGCCTAAGTGTGTGTGTGTGTGTGTGTGTGTGCGCGCGCACGCGCGCGTGTGCAAGGACATGTGCTCACAGGTGTGTAGGAACCAGGGAACATTTCTTTTCTCATCCTTCTGATGTCTTTGTTAGTGTTTCTGGCTTGACTGTTCTTAGTAAAATCTGGTTCATCTTGTAGCTTTTCTTGAGGCCGTGCTACACTTTAACTGTGGGATAATGGAATCATGTTCTCAAAGCTGATGGGGACCAGGTCCGAAGCTCATTGAAGACTGGAGGCTGTGCCTTGCTTTCCTCTCCATCTCCTCAGCCTTTTGAACAGTGCGTGGCACCTAGAGGGTGCTCAGTGTCAGCACTGAATTGCGCCCAGTGCCACCCCAGGGTCCTGTACCTCTCCTCAGGAGTGACTTTGGGATTGCCAGCTGTTCTGTGTGCTCCGCAGCATGAACACTAGGCAGAGTGCCTTGTTTTTATTCCACTTAGGAGCCAAATCCTGTTGCTCCTGGGAGCATTTCTTGGGGTAATACACCGAGTTTTTCTCAGGGCTCCATGGTTTTCCATAGGCACTCCCAGATGCAGTCAGCGTTCGTCTTCCTCTGAGCCCGCTTGTAATAGTATAGTAAGGTTTGTGTTCACACACTGGTTGCTGGTCAAATGGGATCCGTTTCCTTTGTGTTAAGAGATAGGACTTTAAGCTCCTAAGATCTGCCGTAAGTGCTGTGTGGGTCCTGGGCCTGTTTGTTTGCCTTTTTGTACTGTCTACAGGCTCTAAACAATTCTTTTACATGGACTTAGAGTTCACAACATATCCATGTCAACTCTAAGCACCTAAAGGTTGGGAAGTAGATGCCTGCATTTCCTTTCCAGCCACTATAGTAGCATTTTAGTTCATTTTACATGACTTGTGTGGGTATAGCCCTGGTCATATGTTGTAATTAGAAACAGGGAGGGAGGAAAAGAACAGGTGGTTTCGTTGTGGCTTTGTGCATTCACTAAACGAGGTCAGAGGTGAGCTCCTTTCTGGGGCTGGGAGTGGGGTCCAGGAGGGATTAAAGGGGTATGTTTTCCTTTATGTAAACACTTCTCCACAACGTCTTGACTCAGTTGACCTACTGTCTGATGAGGATATTTTCTTTTTCCCTCTGAACAAGTAGAGACACTGAAGAAATTATGATTATTATTGTCATTATCAAGAGTGCACAGAGGGCATACGTGGGGGAGGGCGAAGAGGTCATTAGCTTAAGTGATGTTAAATGCTGACTAGTGTTGGGTAGAGATGGAGACACTAGGAACTAAATCTTGCCACAGACTTGGGAACACTAGAGCATTCTCCATGGATCCCGATTCCACAGGGCTATTTCAAGGATCTGTAAAACATTATATAGAATTTATTTTTTAAAAGACAAAGAACATTTCTTGAACTTCCGATGCAGGTGTGTAGGTTGGAAAAGTCAGCCCATTGCTTAATTTTGTATAGGAAAGAGCAACGAGATGTTATCGTGTGTGTTTAGGGTTGTTAAAGTACATTATGTCTGGCAAGGATGTGGAGAAAAAAGAAAGCTTACATACTGTTGGTGGAAACGTAACTTAGTACAGCCCCTATGGAAAACAACATGGAGATTTCTCAGAGAACTGAAAATAGAAGTCTCATTTGATCCAGCAAGCCCATTATTATCTACCCAAAGGACAGGAAATCGTTACATAAAAAAGACACCTGCACCTCTATGTTTATAGCAGCACTACATCACAATAGCGAAGATATGGAATTAACATAAATGTCTATCAACGGGAGACTGGATAAAGAAAATGTGGTGTGTATATATACCCATATATATATATATATATATATACACACATGGAATACTGCTCAGCTGAAAAAAAAGAATGAAAACATCTCTTTTGCAGGAACATAGAAGGAATTGGAAATCTTCCTCTTAAGTGAAGTAACTCAGAATGTGTTCTCACTGGTAGATGGGGACTGAATAGTGTGTACACGCGGACGTAGAGCATGGAATGGTAGACATTGGACAGGTGGATGTAGAGCATGGAATGATAGACGTTGGACACGCGGGCGTAGAGCATGGAATGATAGACGTTGGACAGGTGGATGTAGAGCGTGGAATGATAGACGTTGGACACGCGGGCGTAGAGCGTGGAATGATAGACGTTGGACACACGGACGTAGAGCGTGGAATGATAGACGTTGGACACGTGGACGTAGAGCGTGGAATGATAGACGTTGGACACGCGGGCGTAGAGCGTGGAATGATAGACGTTGGACACGCGGACGTAGAGCGTGGAATGATAGACGTTGGACACGCGGACGTAGAGCGTGGAATGATAGACATTGGACACTGGGAGGGTGGGAGGGTAGGAAGCGGGTGAGAGGGCTAAGAAACTACCTAATTGGTACGATGTGCATAATCGGGTGATGGTTACACTAACACAATATTTCCATGTAACAAAGTGCACTTGTAACCCCTAAACCTACAAAAATTTTTTTAAATTGTAAAATAATAAAAAGTGAGCAATGAACATTTTTTTTAATAGCGCGTGTCTTCAGGTCTTAAAGGATGTTGATCTACAAGCCAAAAAGCTGGCAGTGCCACCGCATTAAATCGGCATCCGGTGAGTCGCTTCTGGAGGAAAAGTTTCATGACCCCTGCCCCCCAAATTCTGGCATGACTGGTATATGCCAGGTGCTTTTGCACATTATCTTAACACTTTAATTAGTTCATCGAAGTATTATCATTCTTACTTTCACAAAGTATAAACTGCGGCTCAAAGATGTTTAGTAACTCACCCAAGGTTACCCTTCTGTGAAGGGTAGAAGAGCTTCAGAAGCCCAGGCTTATGGTTCCTCAGCACCTGCTCCTGCTGAGCTCCAGGGCTGTCACTTGGTAGAGAAGCTTTGTCTGTAATAAAATTTGAGATGAGACCTAACGCCCTTACGTGATAGAACATCAGGACGGGTTTTGATAACATACAAAATGGGGCCAGTAACACGCCTTGGGAGGTGAAGATGAAGAGTGATCATGGAGATGAAGCAGGCAGCCGTGAGCCTAGCACATCAGAGGAGCCGGGCAAGACCAGGTGCCTTTCCCGCACCCCTGACCTCATCCCTCCTCCCTTTCTCATGATCTTCTTAAGCCTGAACCTGTCCTCTTTCTCACTCTAAAAGTTTCTTATTTCTCTTTCTTCCAACCCCCTTTGCCTCCCTCCTCCTGCCCAGCTTCCAGCTCAGGGCCATGGTGATAGTGGCACAGGCACGGTCTCATCCTGGATTAGATTCTGTTGCAGTCCAGTGGCTATAGGAAGCCTAGAGCCACAGCTCAGTTGGGTGTTCATTTTGGAAGATGAGATGAGAAGGAAATCAAAAGATGCTTTTGGAATGGAACCTCAAGGCACAGGCGCATCTGCAGAGGGACAGCCTTCTGTCCTTAAACAGCATAGAAACTCATCAGCATCCAACTGTGCTCCAGGACTGCCCACACTGATGTGGGGACCTTTCGGTTTTGAAAAATACAGGTCACATTTACAGTCATTTCCCTGCAGGAAAAAAAAATTGGTTCCACCATTAATAACAGTGTGTCTCTCTCTGTGTGCCATGCATGTCCTTGGTCAGGCTAACATTCTTTCTCAATCCTAGATTTCCAATCTGACCAAACTCTTCAATCCAACAAACATTGAAAAGGCACTGGCCGGGCGCGGTGGCTCAAGCCTGTAATCCCAGCACTTTGGGAGGCCGAGGCAGGTGGATCACGAGGTCAAGAGATCGAGACCATCCTGGTCAACATGGTGAAACCCCGTCTCTACTAAAAATACAAAAAATTAGCTGGGCATGGTGGTGCATGCCTGTAGTCCCAGCTACTCAGGAGGCTGAGGCAGGAGAATTGCCTGAACCCAGGAGGCGGAGGTTGCGGTGAGCCGAGATCGCGCCATTGCACTCCAGCCTGGGTAACGAGAGCGAAACTCCATCTCAAAAAAAAAAAGGCACCTACAGTGTGCCAAGGCTCTAGGTGCTAGGGTTACCAAGATAAACTTGACACATCCTTGCCTTCAGTGAGCTTACAGTCTGGGGTCAGAAGAAAGAGGTTAGAGGTGTGTGACACACATGTATGATTGAACCCAGAAATCCCTGTGGAAATGTTACATGAGCTTATTCGAGATGCTGTGGGAACCGGAACGAGGAGGTAACATTTGAGGTGAGATCTAAAGATAATAAGGAGGTGTTCCATGGGGGAATGAAGGGAGAAGGGAAAGGTGTTTTCGGTAGAAGGAATAGGGAGTATGAAAATGCAGCCTCCCCAGGTTTTAGGGCTTACAGGAGGCAGTCACAGGAAAGGTTGACTGGAACCCAGTTATAAAGAGCCTAGAAGGCTTTACATTGGAATTTGAACTTTACGCTCAGATGGAGAGCAATCTAGATGTGTCTATTCAATTTTTTTTTTTTAAACTGAACTGCAAGTAGGAAAAAGAATCATGAAAAAAAATTATAATTCCTCCACATTTTCAAATCAGCTGCTTTTTAGAATGTTGTAGGCGGATCCCGAAGCTCACTTGCTTTTTATGAAATGATCTCTATTATCTTTTAAACGCTTATTTTCATGTTCCCACTTGAGCTTTTTAATTATCATTTTAATAGCTGCCTAATAGTCCATCAATTATTATGCCACACTTTACAGAAAGCAGCATGGTGGAGTGAAAAGAACCAAGGTTTTAGGATCAGGCAGACCTGGTTCAAATCTTCACTCTGAGATTTACCGTCGATGTGATCTTGGACAAGATTTTAATCACTCTGAACTTCAGTTTCCTAATCTGTAAAATGGGTTGACCACACACACACCTTCCAGGACGACTGTGGGATTGTCAAATTCGATGAATTACGGCTATGGCCTATAGGAGGTGCTTGCCAAAGGAACAGTTGCTTCCAGTTACCATTTACTGTTTGAGCTTAAGGTTTTAGCAAGAAGGTAGATGGCAATGCAGAGGCAGATTCGATGGAGGGAAGAGGGAGCCTGAGAGCCAGTTTGAGGGCTCTAGACCTGTGCTCTTCAATGAATCAGCCACTAGCCCATGTGGCTGGTGTAAATTGGATGTGCAGTAAACCTAAAATACACAGAATGAAAAAATGTAAAACATTTCAATGTTTATCTTGATTACCTGTTGAAATTATATTTTGGATATATCATGTTAAAAGACATTGAAATGATCTTCATGTGTTTTTTAACATGGCTACTAGAAAATTAAACATTACATGGGGGCTGGAATTGTATTTGTTGGACAGCATGGCTCATGCCACGATCAGATACTGGGGCGGAGAAGCAGGGAGAAGCAGGAGACAAGATGCCTCCAAGGTCGGCAGCCAGGTAGGTCGAAAATCTTTTCATGGCTTTAGGGAAGGTAGGAGATTAGACACATGTATGTTTGTATAAGCAGGTCATTAATGGTGTCCTCTGAGCGGTGACACAAAAGGCAAGGATTTGGTTTAGACGAGAACTGTCCCTGCCTTCCTCATAAGCTGGCCATTCAGGCTTCTTCTGTGTCACGTACTGTGCCTGCTTTCATTCCTGCAGACCTGTGAGGGTTACCTCTTCCCACGCCTGTATGCTCACAGCCCACAGGAGGGTGTCACCAGGTTCAGAGCCTACTTGGTGCCAGGGGCTTCTGGAGTGAAAGATTACTAACCAGTGAGCTCTTCGCAGAGAAGGTTGGGAAGAGCTTGGCTGCTCTGCGGTGCCTCCAGAGAGCTCCAGATACTTCTGCTTGCCCTTTTGTGGAGCTCTCTTCTAAGCCCTGAAATATGCTGAGTCCCAGGAGCCCAGGGGAGGACTGTGAAGAAAAGATAAATTGCAGGGAAGGCTTCCACAGGGAGGCTAATTGTCCGAAAAGCTGCGTGAGAGCCAGCTCAGCGTGTGTCTCCACTACACTGGCGTTTCTAAGATTCCAGGACTCATCAGGCAGTTCATACCGAGGACGGAGGAGCTGAAACTGGCTTCTGGATGGCGTTTCAGGTGACCAAAGGATACTTAGGTTTGAGAGCCAGGCACTGAAATTGTACCTGGCCCCTGAAAGAGCCGGCGTACCATTCCCTGCAGGAGTGCTGGGGTATAGGGCCTTGGGTGGAGCGAGAAAACTAGACATCGATGATGCATCTCAGCAGCGGGTAAGAGCAAGGAAGGTAGAATGGACCAAGCTTGGAAGGCAAAACTCCACAACAGCGAGCACCGTGTCTGCCTTGGTGTCAGCCATTTCAGCCGGCTTTGCCCACCTGGCATTGGTACTGGAGGAGGGAGTCGCAAAGGGCACCTGGACATACTCGCCCACTCTGGCAGGGTTATTCCTGCACCTGCAGAGGGGCCTTTTGCTTCTCCTAAAGCCGTTTCCGTCTGCCCCAGCCCCACCCGTGGTTGTCAGGGAGCGTTTCAGGTTCCTCGTCAGCAGTAGGAAAATTCCAGGAGCATGTGTTCATTCAGAAACCACTCATGGAGCTCCTTCTGTGTGTTCGATGTACCATAGGATTAAAATTTCAACTATAGGGAAAGGTAGAGAGTACTTCCAATTTTCCTTTCCTTCTTTTCTGTTCTACCCTGATTTAAATTTGGGATGTTTTACAATCGCAGAACAAATGGTTTTAGGTTTTGCAAGTTATGAAAACTACTTATTTATCCTTTGAGGAATTCTGTCTTGCTTACGAGTTTTCTTTTTCTGGCAAAGATGGGAGAAATTTACTCTTTCCTTCCCACGTTCCCTGGCCCTCCTTTCCTATTGAGCATTGGGGGGAAGATGCCCTTAGACCTCAGGCATCCCCAAGCCTGACTTCCAGCAGATATACTTGTGAGAAGGCCCAGCCTACTGAAGAACCCACTCCCTCAATGCAGAGAGGCCCCTCGTGCCCGTAGCTTGGCTGTGGCAGACCGCAGCTGTCACCTCCTCAGCCAGAGGAGGAACCGGGCCACACTTGGCAGGCTGGTGGGTCCTCTGCCCCTACGGGGGCCCTTTATTTCTAAAGTGGTTTCATCCCAGCACCACATCTGTGATTTCTCAAGGCCACTGGAGAGCTGACAATTGGCCACAGGCCTGATGGCCCAGGAGGGTAGGTGTCAGTGGCCTGGATGAACTTGTGTGGACTGGGATTGTGTTGATAGGGTTGGGGGAGGATTCCGGACAGTGTCAGAAATACCTGGGATACCTGGGCATTCACTAACTATGCAGGTTTCTGCCCCTGAAGGCCCTGACGGGCGTGTGCTCTGCCGGAGACCATGCTCACCCATACTCTGAGACGCACGCACAGTTCAGACCTGCACAGAACACCAAGTGTTCGTGGCCCCGTGCGGATGCTGCACCCTCTGTCCCTCTGCCCTCCCGGGAAGTCCTACTTCTCACTCCTTCTCAGCCCCCACCACCACCGTAGCAGTCCTCACGCCTAATCCCAAAGTCCGGCCTTTCCACTGGCCCCAGCCTCTCTAGATTAGAGCTCTCTGGGGACCAGGACCTTTTGAAAGGAAAAGGGAGGAAAAACAGAAAAAAAGTAGGAAACAGAAGAATGAAACCGGGAAGGGGCAGTGGTGCCCTGAGCTGTCTCACTGCATCACAATGAATATGGACTCTATTAAGCTCCGTTCTGCCTGTTAGTGTTTCCCGGGGCAACACAGCCCCCATATGGCAAGCATGCAGCAGATTAGGGCAGGCCCCCGGCCGCATTGAAGGCCAGCGGCTTGACTGGCAGTTGAACCCCCTCCCCACCTCCCCCTACTCCTCACACTTGACACCGCCTGTGTTTATCTAAAGCAAGGAGGGGGGGCCATTTGAAAGGTTTTTGTTCTGGCTCAGAGAAGGGAGAGGAGGAGGCTGGAGGCAGGGTGGAGAGAAGGGGGTTAAGGGAGGAAGGAGGGTGGAGGTGGGGTCGAAAGGGGAGAGGCGAGGAGGGAAGGCTTCATAAATATTCAAGAGGAGCTCTGAATGGAGAGAAATAAAGCAGATGGAATTCGTGTTAAAGAACAGCACAATCACCCTGTTTTGAGCCCTCCAAAAACAAAAAAAAAGAAAAGAGAACGGCCTTCTAGGAGTGTAGAAGCTGCGTTTATCCAATTAGCAGGGCTGTCAGATTGAATGTGTGTGGAATGGGGTGGGGGAATCGAGCGGGGTGTAGAATAAAGGACGTGGTTTCCTTTTCTTTCCGTTTTCCAGTTTAGCAGTGAAGCCCCCACACCATGGGTAGATGTGTGGATTTTTTTTTTTTTTAAACTCTTTAAAGAAATGAGGTCATTACTGGGGAAAAGGTATGAGTGACAAAACTCCCCAGTAACTTTTTCCTCCATTGCTGGAGGTGGGAGAGGATTAGACGAGTTTTACCAAAAGCTCAGTGGGCAAATCAAGAGGTAAGACCTCTCCTTGACTGACTGGCAGAGGTGGCTTCTCTCTATGGGGGGTTCCTCCCCGAAGGAAGATGCTGCATCCTCCTCCTCCCCTTTCTGCTGGCCTCGATAGTGAGTGGAAATAGGCTCTGTGTGTCAGCACTTTGTTATAAATTCTGGGTTCAGTGAGAGGAACCCAGGTTTGTCTGATCTACCCAAAATGCCACTTTGATTATAAAATTTCCTTGCTCAAAAACTATCACTAACTCTCTCCTTCTGTGGCATGAATTTTAAACTCTTTTTCTCTGGACTTCCACAGCCAGACCCAAGCCCAGTGCCCTGCCTTGTCTCTCTTCATTCTGGGTGAGTCTCCGAAGCCGGGTGCGAGTGCTAAGGGGAAACATAAAGAATCCCATTGGGGCACTGTTAGATTACAGTAGGGATTCCCTTAATGTTTATTTCCGCCTAGAAAAGGAATAGGAAAGAAATTCAGCTTTGCTAATATTCAATATATGCTTTGGCCGTGGGCCCCGGTCTGTACATCAGGCTGCCATGTATCACAGCGTCCCAGGCATCTCCATGGGCAAAGGGCCTGACAGCGTGGGGGCATCACTTGTTCATTCACTCCCCAGTTTTCCTGTTCTGCCTTAAGTGGATTTACAGATTATATTATTTAGTTTAACTAAATTAACTCTCACAAAAGGACAAGTGGCTTAAAGAGATTGCTACAAAGAAACTGTGGGTTGAAGAGAAGGCTGGTAATCCAAGCACATGCAAACAGGAAGGAGACAGCAGAGCTGACCCTTTTCAAGCCACAGGAGGGAGTAAGAACAGTGATAATGGAATCATTTCTGATGAGAAGTCAACAAGATAATTAACAGCCGAGCAGACGACTTGAAGAGGTTACACCCATGCCATTAGCGGTGATGCTCATCCTAAATAGGCGTTCTGCCTCAAGCTATTACCTAACGATATTTTAAGACAGTCATGGTTAGGGAGTTATTAAATGTGGTTTCACCTACTCTTTTTAACGTTTTAGTCCTGCAGTGCTTGTATTTATAAGTAAAGCAGGATGCATGTATTCGGGATGTTTGCCCAGAATGTTTCACTGAGAGGCAGGAGGATCAGGGAAGTTGGAGTCCACTGCTGCAGATAAGCCCGACTGCTTGGCACACCGTGCTCAAACAAGACCAGCGCTCCCACCGGGTGGGCACCACCTTCCTGCTGTGCCCCCTCCTCCTTGCGGGCACTGCCTCAAGAGGTCCAGTTTCAAGTCCTGTTTCCAGAACATCTTCCCTTAAGACCTGAAACGGAAAACACTCTTCTGCCTCGGCTCTCACTTGCCGTTTCACATCAGTGACTGGCTGATTGGCGAACGTGTTAAAGAATGCTAAAGTTGTTACAGGAGAATAATCACAAAATTTCAGTGGTTCTGTGCGACAGGGTTTACTTCTCATCTCTGTCACATCTTGAGCTAATTGCTTTGATCCGATAGCTGTGCCTCTGAGCCATGTGACTGGAGGAGCAACGATGGAATCGTCTGTCAGCCTCTTAACCCCCATGCCCAGTAGCGACACGGGAAGTTCACTGACACTTCGTCGGCCAGCACCAGTCACATGGCCCTACGCTCACTGCAGAGGAGGCTAGGACATGAAGAGGAACTTGTGGGTATTCGCTGGGTAGTGGTGATACCCTAATTAAAAAACGTACGTCCCAAATGTTGCTTTAGGGTTCTAAGGACTGAACCGATCTTCTGCTCACAGTGCCTTGCATGCTGTGTTGTATGTGGTCAAGTATGGCAAACTTTTTCTTCCCAATAATATTAATAATTAAAAGTCACAGCACACATCTTTTTGTTAATAGAAGACTCATACAGAAAATCTGGATGAGGAATAAGGTAAAATATACTTAGAGGCTGGGCAGAGCATGGCTCGTACTTGAAAACATCAAACCATTGCTTTCTTTGCCCCTATTTGACATCAGAGTGTTCTGGGTGGATGTTCCAGGCGCTAGTCTAGGACTTCGCTGTCTCATTTGGCAACCGCTCACCCTATTTGGCTATTTAAATTAAATCTAAAGAAAATTAAAAATTCAGTGTCATAGTCACATTAGCTACATTTTGAGAATTTAATAGCCATGAGTGGCTAGTGTTTTAAGCAGCACAGATATAGAACATTTCCATCATCGCAGAAAATTCTACTGAAGAGGCTTGTGCAATGAACAACGGGAGATTTTTATAGATTAGAATGTAGATGATGAAAAGATACAAATGATCACACAGAAAGTTACTGTGATAGATAATGACTCAGGTAACATTATTCTTATGTAGAGGAAGTAAATTAGGAAACATTCTAAAATTGGCTCTGAAACCATTTCTAGCCAGTTGGTTAATGTGGTTCCAGAAACAATTTGCTAGGAAGTACTGTTGGTAATACAAGGAGCATTGGACTAGGAGTGGGAAGACCCGACTTGTACCCTTCAATCTCCCTTCCGAATTAGCTGGGAGGCCTACAAATCACTTCATTCATTCATTCATTCACTTGGAATTCATTCATGGAGTGTCATACATGACACTCAAAACACATTACTCATTACTCTAGGATACTTTTTTATTTTCTCTGAGGTCCCTCCTAATTAAAAAAAAATTGTTTTAATTAGGTCTGTGTGTCAAGTACACCTCTTTAAGTAAAAATGACCTTTGTTTTTTGTATGTCTTTAAGGTACACAACCTGATGTTTTGATAAACTTTGTTTTTTTTAGAGGCAGGGTCTTGCTTGTTGCCCAGGCTGGAAGGCAGGGCAGTGTGCATTATAGCTCACTGCAGCCTCAAACTCCCGTGCTCAAGGGATCCTCATGCCTCAGTCTTGTCAGCAAACCTCTTTCTTAATTCCTTTGCCTAAGTCTATCTACACTCACACTCAGCCCTCTGAAAATTAAATTCATTTATTTCCTCAATATTTGCCTCAATGCCTCTCTTCTTTCTTTAGATAGGGGCTGCAAACACTTGTACCCCCGACGCTTGGCATCACCTTCTAGGAGCAAAGCTTTCCCTGCCTTTAAGACAACTGGGAAACGTAAATCTTGTTCTACAAAATTGGGAGCATGCAAAAAATAAAAAAAGCAACTTGGAGCAGGATTTTTTTCTTTTTCGTGTAGCTAACCCCTCTCAACCAATGGAACAAAAGAGTTTGTCAGATGGTATTCTTGCCACTAGAAGAATGTTTTTAAGAATGTCTCTTTGTGCTGTCTGCTACGTCACACTCTCTCCTATTCAGCTCACCTTTGTTCTTGGTCTTAGGACATCCAAAGGACATGTTTTGTGTTTTAGATCATAGAAGCGTCCCTTTCTGAGACAGCTGCTGTGACATGGGTGTCCGGAGGATGAGCCGGAGGCTTTTTTGTGGTGTTGTCTCACTCTTGGTCCGGTTAGTCAGCCAGCCCTCTTGGGAGGAAGTAGAGCTGGCCTCCTCCTGATGATCGACTTTCAGTTGTCTGTAATTTTCTCAAAAAACAAATACTCTAAGGCTAGTTTCTCAGCATTGGTCTTAACCCCACAGTGTGTTTTGTTGTTGTTTTTAGAAAGTTTCAGAAACATCTGTTTGGAGGAGATTATTTTGGTGGGGAATATGTATGTCAGCAGTTAAATGTCTCAGACCCATTTTCTTTGTTTTTTTGTGTGTGTCCAAATAACCCTTTAAAATGTCAAGTACCTAGGCTTCTATAAGAAATCAAATGATTTTGATTTTTTTTAAATTTATCCCCTTTTCCTCAGAAATGCCAAAGGAAAATAAGAAGGATCTAGATACATTTTTCATTGCCAAGGAAAATAATAGGGCTTACTGTTGCCTTTGCCCAATTTTGAAATTGTACCTTGTTCATTTCACAATGGGACGTTATGCTGCAATTAGGTTCTCCAACTTAAGCCTCACTTGCCTTTTTCCCCTGAACGTTAAAGTAAAGCTCACAGATAACCGAATCTCTAGTATTATCTTTCTAGACCAAACTCACTAGCTAACTTGGTTCAGAAAGTAACTCAGTTTCCCCAGATTCTAAATAAAATGCATCGTACCTCCAGTGACCAATCCCCCAATCTCCCCATCAACATAGCCATATTTTTTGGTCACAGTTCTGCTTTTACATGAATAAGACCCCACAGATCCTGTTTTGGGGTCCTTAAAATGGTACTTCTTACAACTCTGTTGTGGGGATTAATGGGTTAACGCCGTACCCTCTGGATGCCTGCATCTTCTCACTCCCAAATACGTTCTTTTCTCCTTGTTTTGGAGCAGCGTGGTGGCTGACGCAGTGACAGGGTCTGTTTCCATTTTGAACCTTATAAATTACCAAGGGTGCAGACCTGACAGGAGTTGCTTGGCTGATCCTCGTTAAGCAGGAGGGGGTCTGGGCTGAATTTCCTCAGTAAAATCTTTGCTGCTTTTACAACCCAAACACCTCTGCGGCCACACTGTACTCACATAAGAAACAACCCTTCTGTTGCCCAAACACCTCTGTGGCCACACTGTACTCACGTACGAAACAACCCTTCTGTTGCTCTTCTTTCGCCCTTCATTACCACGAGTTCATTTTCTGTCTCCCTACCTCCCTTCTTTCCTTCCATCTTCCCTCCTTCCCTTCCTCCCTTCCCTCCTTGGGGCATGGAAGGAACACTTGCTTTCAATTTTCTTAAGGGGCTGGGGAAATTAGCGCATGTCTTCAACAAGCTAGTTCCCTAAAACCTAGGATGGGAACTCGTGCCATGTTCTATATACTTTATCTGATTGGGGAAAAGCAATTAAAGAATTAGAGAATTAAAGCAAGAATCTGGAAAATTGAGAGGAACCCAGAAGCTTACTTTTCGGTATAAACTTTCCCTCTGGAAATCACTGTTAAAATGCCCCACTGTTCTACATCATACTATTCCAACTCTGTTTGCTAAACACCCACTGGATACAGAACCATGATGGGGGGAAAATGGGGAAAAGGCTGCTATTGTGATTTAAAGGACAGAGCTTTGGAATCAGCCCACACTGGGTGTTAGTCCAGGCCTACTGTTACGCAATCCTGGGCAAGTTAACCTCTGGAACTCAATTTTCTCACCTGTAAAATGGGGGTCTGAGTCTTCGCATTGCAGGGCTGATGAGAAGATTAAGAGAAAGTACTTGTGTAGAGCTCAGTGAGTATCTGAGCAGTGATGTCCCCGTTCTCCACCTTGTATGAGACCTCAGTGAGTATCTGAGCAGTGATGTCCCCACTCTTCGCCTTGTATGAGACCTCAGTGAGTACCTGAGCAGTGACGTCCCCACTCTCCACCTTGTATGAGACCTCAGTGAGTACCTGAGCAGTGATGTCCCCACTCTTCGCCTTGTTTGAGACCTCAGTGAGTATCTGAGCAGTGACGTCCCCACTCTCCACCTTGTATGAGACCTCAGTGAGTACCTGAGCAGTGACGTCCCCACTCTCCACCTTGTATGAGACCTCAGTGAGTATCTGAGCAGTGACGTCCCCGCTCTCCACCTTGTATGAGACCTCAGTGAGTACCTGAGCAGTGACGTCCCCACCCTCCACCTTGTATGAGACCTCAGTGAGTATCTGAGCAGTGACGTCCCCGCTCTCCACCTTGTATGAGACCTCAGTGAGTACCTGAGCAGTGACGTCCCCACTCTCCACCTTGTATGAGACCTCAGTGAGTACCTGAGCAGTGACGTCCCCGCTCTCCACCTTGTATGAGACCTCAGTGAGTATCTGAGCAGTGACGTCCCCACTCTCCACCTTGTATGAGACCTCAGTGAGTATCTGAGCAGTGACGTCCCCGCTCTCCACCTTGTATGAGACCTCAGTGAGTATCTGAGCAGTGATGTCCCCACTCTTCGCCTTGTTTGAGACCTCAGTGAGTATCTGAGCAGTGACGTCCCCGCTCTCCACCTTGTATGAGACCTCAGTGAGTATCTGAGCAGTGACGTCCCCGCTCTCCACCTTGTATGAGACCTCAGTGAGTATCTGAGCAGTGACGTCCCCACTCTCCGCCTTGTTTGAGACCTCAGTGAGTATCTGAGCAGTGACGTCCCCGCTCTCCACCTTGTATGAGACCTCAGTGAGTATCTGAGCAGTGATGTCCCCACTCTTCGCCTTGTATGAGACCTCAGTGAGTACCTGAGCAGTGACGTCCCCGCTCTCCACCTTGTATGAGACCTCAGTGAGTATCTGAGCAGTGACGTCCCCGCTCTTCGCCTTGTTTGAGACCTCAGTGAGTACCTGAGCAGTGACGTCCCCGCTCTTCGCCTTGTTTGAGACCTCAGTGAGTACCTGAGCAGTGACGTCCCCGCTCTCCACCTTGTATGAGACCTCAGTGAGTACCTGAGCAGTGACGTCCCCACTCTTCGCCTTGTTTGAGACCTCAGTGAGTATCTGAGCAGTGACGTCCCCACTCTTCGCCTTGTATGAGACCTCAGTGAGTATCTGAGCAGTGACGTCCCCACTCTTCGCCTTGTTTGAGACCTCAGTGAGTACCTGAGCAGTGACGTCCCCGCTCTCCACCTTGTATGAGACCTCAGTGAGTATCTGAGCAGTGACGTCCCCACTCTTCACCTTGTATGAGACCTCAGTGAGTATCTGAGCAGTGATGTCCCCACTCTCCGCCTTGTATGAGACCTCAGTGAGTACCTGAGCAGTGATGTCCCCGCTCTCCGCCTTGTATGAGACCTCAGTGAGTACCTGAGCAGTGACGTCCCCACTCTCCACCTTGTATGAGACCTCAGTGAGTACCTGAGCAGTGACGTCCCCGCTCTCCGCCTTGTATGAGACCTCAGTGAGTATCTGAGCAGTGACGTCCCCGCTCTCCACCTTGTATGAGACCTCAGTGAGTACCTGAGCAGTGGCACGTGTCCCCAGCTGTCCACCTCCACAGCCCTTCCCGGTTGTACTCACATCCTTTGCAGCTTTCATGAATTTTACTTTGCCAGTAACATGACCCTTTGATTTACTGGATTGTTTCAAAAAAGAGCAAAAGCTCTCTCTCTACACCAATGGGAAATTAACTTGCCAGGAAGTAACTTTTGAAAAACTTCTTTAAAAATGTTCTTTCAAATCCCTCGTAGGAAATGTCCTTGTTCTGTCCCAGAATAGTGCTGAAGGTCCTGTAAGTCCTCTGATGCCAGCGTCCTGAGGCAGAGGGAGAAAATACAAACCAATGGGAAAGAACTCTTGGAGAACAGTCTGAGCACTCACAGAACGCTAGGGGCTGGGCTCCTCCATCTTGGGTGCAGGGGCGCTCACTGGGCAGTGTGGATCTGGCCCTCTTCACTCCCGCAGCAGGCAGAAAACCAAAGGACTGCACGTCTTGGGGAAGGGAAAGGTGTAGGCGAATCCCAGCGCTTCCCAGCACAGAGCAGCAGTCCCGTGTCAGATGTGTTGGGTGTCTCCTCTCTTTCCGCAGGCCGTGCAGGTAGCCTGAGCTCCAGGACTGGCCAGCGCAACACATCTCTCAGTCTAGAAGCTTAACCACTTCTCTCGATTTTTCAGTGGTGACTGTAAACCTTTGAGAGAGTTCCACTTAGGTAACTTGGTCTAGAGGAATTAACATTTTGAATATATGTGACACTCCTATAAATATACTATTACTATTGCCACAGGTGGCCGGGCGCGGTGGCTCACGCCTGTCATCCCAGCACTTTGGGAGGCCGAGGCAGGTGGATCACGAGGTCGAGATATCGAGACCATCCTGGTCAACATGGTGAAACCCCGTCTCTACTAAAAATACAAAAAATTAGCTGGGCATGGTGGCGCCTGTAATCCCAGCTACTCGGGAGGCTGAGGCAGGAGAATTGCCTGAACCCAGGAGGCGGAGGTTGCGGTGAGCCAAGATCGCGCCATTGCACTCCAGCCTGGATAACAAGAGCGAAACTCCATCTCAAAAAAAAAAAAAAAATTGCCGCAGGTGGGTGATCCACTGTGCGGATCACTGGAATGTTTGTTGCCTTCAGCATTATCTGAACTCAGCCCAGGGCCTCCCTGCCTAATAAGGCTGTTGTTGATACCCTGTCCATATTTGCTAATGTTCTATAAACCCCTCAGTGACAGAAGTGTGTGTGTGTGTGTGTGTGTGTGTGTGTGTGTTAGAATATACACTTGCCCATGTGATTTTGATAAGTCTTAAAAGGACCATAGCTTAAGAAAGGCGTACAAACTAGTGCCTTCTGGAATGGGAGATGCCGCTGTCCCAGGCAGAGGGTGGCTGATAGCTGAAGCGTGTTGTTCTGGGTGGAGATACATGTTGGGTAATCAAGAGCATCGATTTTGTAGAGATGGAAAAGCTCAAAATTTCCAGCACCAGGAGAAGAGAGAAGTGGGAGCCAGTGAGGGAAATGAGAACAAGGCTGTGTGTCCTGAGAAGGTGCAGTCTTGGCTGGCTTATGACTTTGGGCTGTGTTTGTTCCTGTGCGAGCAGATGTTACGAACAATCTGAGGAGGGTGGGGTGATTGTAGAAGTCAAAGGGAGTTCACAGGGGTATCGGCATAGAGCTGGGGTGAGGAGAATCAAAGCAGGAAATCTTCCATGACACTGAGACTTAAGATTCATGCACTTAGTAGCATCCCCTGCAAGGGCATTCGGTGTGCGTCACACACATGGCCCTGCTGCCCTGTGACAGTCTGCAGTAGCCACGTGGCTTGGCATGTGGCTGTGACCAGCTGGCCTTTGGCAAGCAAAGAGTGAGAACAGACTCATCTGTTGTAGCATCTGTGCCTGATAGTCACCGTGCCATGGGCACGGCTGCAAGCCTCTCAGCCTCTCTGTATCCTCTGCCCCTCATCCTTGTTGCTGTCCATCCACTGGGCAAGACTCCAGCATTCTTACTACAGCAAAATCGCCTTCTAGCTAGAGAAAGAGCTCAAGGGGGCAACTTACAAGCAGCTTCTTTTAGATGAGAAATGGCGTGGTAGTGTTCTGTGGTCTTCCGACAGCATGACTGGGTCTGTACTTCGAATGTTGCCAACAGGGAGCACGGGACAAAGCCAGGCCCCATGGCTACCACAGGTGCACCCCAGGCATCCTTATCATGGCCATTGCTCTCCCTTTCTCTCTTACAGTGGAGCGTTGCCCGGGACGGCAGTATCTCTTTGTGTGACCCTGGTGGCTTATGGGACGTTGGCTTCAGAGCTTTCGTGATACACCATGCTGCGTGGGACGATGGCGTGGAGAGGAACGAGGCCTGAGGCCACGCTGGCTTACCTCCTCTTGGCCACAGCAGGGTGCCTTGCTGACTTGAGTGAGTGCTTCCTTCCCTTTTCCTGCCCTTAGAGTCTAATGGAAACCTCCAACATTCTACAATAGCTCTTTAAAAAGGCCTTCTCTACCTGGATTTCAAAGAACACTTTATTCTCATTGGCCTTCAGGGACATAAGAATGCAGGATGAGCCATGATCACAGCAGCGTCATATTGGTTTCAGTTTGATACTTGACTCATTTCAAAGCTATGTCAAAGGAGGAGAAGTAATCATAATAACTGCTTTTTATCGTGCACTTGACACGGCAGGCAGTTCACACACATTGTTGGGAAGCCTCATGACGACCCTGTGAGGAAAACATTATTAGCCTCATTTTACAGGTAAGAAGCTGAGACTTCACAAGGCTGGAGTCACATGGCTTCGAAGTCGTGGCACCGGGATGAGACTCAGGTCTGTCCAAATGCAAAGCCCAAGCTCTCGCCTTTGCGATACGTTCTCACTCCAGATCCACTCTCTGGGGGCAAAGGCAGGTTGCAAAGTGGACAGGAGCAGTAGAGCTGAGCAAGAGCAACTCCCCCGGTGGCCGATTCTGGAAGACTTCCTGGGCGCAGCGCTTCTAAAACTGTGATGTTGTTTCTTGGGGCATCTGTTCATTGCTGCATCCTTGTTCTTCCAGATGATGTCCCTCAGGTCACCGTCCAGCCTGCATCCACTGTCCAGAAGCCCGGAGGCACCGTGATCCTGGGCTGCGTGGTGGAACCCCCAAGGACTAATGTAACCTGGCGCCTGAATGGGAGGGAGCTGAGTGGCTCGGATGAAGCTCTGGGTGTCCTCATCACCCACGGAACCCTCATCATCACTACCCTTAACAACCACACCGTGGGACGGTACCAGTGTGTGGCCCGGATGCCTGCGGGAGCTGTGGCCAGCGTACCAGCCACTGTGACACTAGCCAGTGAGTCTGCTCCTTTGCTGCCCTGCCATGGTACCGTCGCTCCTGGCGTCTCCCACCCCAAAGCGCCCACCATTCATGCTGCCTCTTACTAGTCTTAGCATACGGGGGCCCTTAACTGCTGAAATTTCAAATTAGAACGGTGGCTGCCTAGCAACGCCCAGTGATGGGGGACCCCTGTGTCCTTGGGAAACCTCACTCTGAATAGAGGCTGTATCTGAAGTGAGTGTCTGCAGAGAGGGGAACTGGTCAGTGCTCTTGACATGGCAGAACTATTTCATGGGCCCCAGAGCAGGGCCGTGCCATGCCTTCTTAGCTGGTCATCCTGTGGCTGTAGGTGCCTTGTACCAACTGCTCACCACCCCTGCCAGACCCTCACTCCACTCTCACCAGCGTTACAGTCGGAGCAAGGAGAGACAGGGTGCCAAGCGACGTGGGCATGGCCATGTGTAGTCTGGCAGAGCCCACCCAGTCCACACGTAGCCTCCTGTCTCTCTGTGACGGACAAGCGTCGTCCGAAAGCCTGGAATATGAATACTAGAACATAATGAAAAGGAAACTGGGCCGGGCGCGGTGGCTCACGCCTGTAATCCCAGCACTTTGGGAGGCCGAGGCGGGTGGATCACGAGGTCAAGAGATTGAGACCCTCCTGGTCAACATGGTGAAACCCCGTCTCTACTAAAAATACAAAAAATTAGCTGGGCATGGTGGCGCGTGCCTGTAATCCCAGCTACTCAGGAGGCTGAGGCAGGAGAATTGCCTGAACCCAGGAGGCGGAGGTTGCGGTGAGCCGAGATCGCGCCATTGCACTCCAGCCTGGGTAGCAAGAGTGAAACTCCGTCTCAAAAAAAAAAAGCGAAAAGAAAAGGAAACTGTGTGGCAAAGGGATAAAGGAGAAAAGAAACAGGGAAGAGATGAGGTCCAAGAGTGTAAAATGCTCACACTGCCTCTTACTTTCTGGTTCTCCATTCTTTTATTTATGTGTTATAGTCAGTATGGGACAGTTTACTAAAATCATCATGTCTGTAGACATTGCACTTGTGACACGAATTGTGTTACCTCCGACCTCTGTGTTTCCTGTTACCATGACAGGGAACACAGGTCCTCAGACTAACATGCGGAAACCAAGGGCCAAAGGCTTCAAGGTCCCTTACGGGACAGGTGTTTCTAGTTGCCGTTATGTTTATTCCACCTCATGAGGACCCATTGTGTGAGGCTAGATGGAAGTAAACAGGCAGCCTGCCTTTCCGTATGACTCCCACGTGGTGTGCTGTGTCCTGGGCACAACACATAATCTGATTTTCTACTCATTGTTCGTGTGGGCGCATGAGACTTGATGGATTACATGTACCACTGAGGGCTGGAGAGCAGTCCTGACACCCACTCTTCTGTGCTGAGCCTGTGACAAGGAAACTTAAAGAATGGCCTCCAATTTGGCCCCTTGCCTGAGGCCTGAGGTGTAGAAAATAGAGAAACTTGTTGAGACTTTAATGGCATTTGGATTTGAACTTTGAGAAGATTCCCAGGGCTTGTTCCCTCATTACTCAGCAGCACCTCCTTATCCATGAATGGATAAGGACCCCTGCTTTGGGGTCCAGGTCACCATCATCATCATCACCCTCGTGGGTGACGTGGTTCCAGGAGGTTGGCAGTGCTACGTCATGGGGCAAACGTTTGAAATGCCCTCTCTATCCAGGTCAGCTGGGGTCCCGGGAAGAGGGCAGGGAGGGAGGGAGAAGTAGTAAGGGAATGGAGGAAAGCCCCTGCATGCCCTCCGTCCCCAGATCCCTGGAGGAGCTTCACTCTGCAAGGCGGTGGAATGGAGGCTCCGGCAGGATCCCTCTTCTCTTGGGAAAGTCAGGCAGCCCTGCCCTTTTCTCAGAGGGAAGGCAGAGTGTCCTCGGCTGTCTCCCTGAGGAGCCAGGCTGACACTGGGCTGCATCTCGGGGCCCCCCTCACAATGGAGCCACTCCTCCTTGTGGCGGAAGGAGCACCCATGGAATCTGAGTGCCTGCCTCTGGGAAGCAGCCTGTGAGGGTTCAGGGAGGGAGGCAGGCCGTGGGTGGCCAGGGAGCCCTCCTTTCCGGCAGTGCTTGTTGGGTGAGGGCAGCTAGGAGGCTTAGGTGAGGGAGGCAGAGGGTGGGGAGGGGTCAGCTCATCACATCAAGAAGGGCTGAGGTCAGAACAGACTTCCTACCTCCACCTTTATATTTTCAAGTTATAATTGCATTCTATAATGTTTAGGATCTGTAGAATTAATCTCTCCTAAACCTGCTATCTTCATACAACCACCTGTCGTTTTGGAGTGTAACCTTCCAGTCTTTATCCCTGCTCACGTTTTTATATTGTAAAGATACAACAAATACATAGTTTCTGTTCTTTTCTGTCCCTTGATGTTGTATGATAAGCATTCTCCAGTGGCCATATGACCGTGTTTACTTTGTTTATTGTGTATAAAATGCATACAAGGCCTGGCATATAGACATCAGAGGTAATTATTACAATGTGGTTTACACTTGCAATCCTAGCTCTGGGAGTCTGAAGCAGGAGGATCATTTGAAGTTGGGATTTTTCAGAGCAGCCTAGGAACAGAAAATTTTTTCTACCAATTTTTTTTTAATTTTTTATTTATTATTATTTTTTTTGAGACGGAGTTTCGCTCTCGTTACCCAGGCTGGAGTGCAATGGCGCGATCTCGGCTCACCGCAACCTCCGCCTCCTGGGTTCAGGCAATTCTCCTGCCTCAGCCTCCTGAGTAGCTGGGATTACAGGCACGTGCCACCATGCCCAGCTAATTTTTTGTATTTTTAGTAAAGACGGGGTTTCACCATGTTGACCAGGATGGTCTCGATCTCTTGACCTCGTGATCCACCCGCCTCGGCTCCCAAAGTGCTGGGATTACAGGCGTGAGCCACCGCGCCCGGCCCCGTTTTTATTTAATTGCCAGGTGTAGTGGTGCGCACTTGTGTTAGCTGTCTCCGAGGTGGGAAGACTGCCTGAGCCCAGGAGGCCGAGGCTCCGGTGAGCCAGCGTCTTACAAATGAGATGTGCCCTCTTCTGGAGACCCTGCCTCCAACCGATGCATTTTTTTTCATGTACATCCACCCAGGTAATGAGGTCCCACATCCCTACATGCCCCTTCCTAGTTAATCCACCCTCCCAGCCCCCACCAGTACTAACAATTGTAATTACCAATGGTCTTAAAACATCCCCCACCTTCCCTTTTCCTGTCCCTGGGCAATTAGGGCGCTTCTGTTTGTTGTTACAAATGAGATGCGCCTTTCAGCAATGCGGGTGCCCTTAAAGAACAACACTGGAGGTTCCATCTGCAAACGGGCAGCACGAGTCTGGAGACACAGGACCGTAACCGTTCATTTGGCCTAATTAGGAGCCCCGCCGAACCTTTTATTTTTTGGAAAAGGGAGAGTTGGAGAGTGGATGATTTATCTTGGAGCTGTCCTTCTGCTTCAAGGTGTATCTGTGTGAGGAGAGGCAGTTTATTAGCCTTCGTTTTAATAATATTCCTGGCCGCTTCTCTCTCTAGTGCTTGAGGGGATCTGTGGTTGGCAGAAAGGACAAAGGACGTGTTCAGTTGCAACCCAAGAAGGTGCAGTGAGAGAAGGGCCCTGTGCAGAAGTGAGCTGGTCTCATTTGAAAGCCAAGAACTACTGGCTTGTCATTTAGACATGAATCAGAAGGAAGAAGTGCTGAAAGCTGAGAGAACAGGCCTGGGGGGCTGTGCCATGGAGCAGAGGGAGTTGGTGGAGTGGAACTGCAAAGCTTGGAGGAGGCAGCGACGAGGTGGCAGGAAGGCGGGTGGGGGCAGAGAAAGGGGGGATGTCTTTGGGTTAATGCCATCGGGGGATCTGGCCCAGATGCAGCCGTAGATTAAGTTTCTGAAAGCACATTCCTGAGCAGAATGGGGGCTGTGTTTTGCTGGTTGGCTGATGTATGAGGGAGGCCGAGTGGTAGCCGGGATTACCAAAGGCACGGTCTGCATTTCGAGGAAAGGCCGGGCAGCAGCATGCCGGTGCACATGCATGCACACCCACACACACTCAGCATGTCAGGCTTCCTTCTCCTCTGCCCCTTCTCCGTACTTTCCCGCGTTCATCCTCGCGCAAAGCAGCTGCCGCCTGGCCTGCCTGGCATGATGCCGCCTCCTGCGTCCAGCCTCTAGAAATCACTGGGAGCTATAGGTGATGGGCCTAGGACCTGGTTTGAGGATTCGGGGTGGAGAGGAGGCCTCTAGCAGAATTTTTCTGGTGCAGTGTTGGGAGCTGGGGGCTCCACTTGGACTTCACTCTGACCAGGTGACATCATGTTTTGATTTTCAGTACAATGGAGTCGGAAGGTGACTCACCCGAAGAGTCTCACCTGTGCACGCTCCCTCCCTCCACCCCAGGCTGTCCTGGCCACATGGATAATGGCTGCAGCGTGCTCTGTGGAGGTGCCCATCTCACTCTCCTCAGTGAAGGGTGTTTTCTTTCCTATTTAACCTAAATTTAAAAAAAAAAAATCAGTCTCTCTTGCTGCTAATGCCCAGCTTCAGATCATCTTGTCTGATTCTTGCTTTTTGAAATGCTTTTAAGTGTGTACTCCTTCCTTTCATTTCCTTCTTTTCACAAGCCTCACACCAGGCAGCCAACTGCTCCACAGAGCTCAGCTGTTCCCAGCCTGCTCCTGAACCAGCAGCCCCTGCCAGTGGGCACTCCACTCCTTCCTCCTGGACGCTGAGGAACTCAGGCCTGTTCTCAACACAGCGTGGCTAGGAGTCACAGCCAGCTCCCCGGAGCTGTCCTCAGCCTTTTACCTCTAACAGTCAACCACTAATAATTCTTTATTTTTATTATTATTATTTTTTGAGACGGCGTTTCGCTCTTGTTACCCAGACTGGAGTGCAAAGTTACCTTGGCTCACCGCAGCCTCCGCCTCCTGGGTTCAGGCAATTCTCCTGCCTCAGCCTCCTGAGTAGCTGGGATTACAGGCACGCACCACCGTGCCCAGCTGATTTTTTGTGTTTTTAGTAGAGACGGGGTTTCACCATGTTGACCAGGATGGTCTTGATCTCTTGACCTCGTGATCCACCCGCCTCGGCCTCCCAAAGTGCTGGGATAACAGGCGTGAGCCACCGCGCCCGGCCTAATTCTTTATTTTTAACTTTAAAAATTTTTCGAGAATTCTTCCAATTCTCACATCATCCTTAGGTTCCACTGGTAGCTGAAAATAGGTGTTGCCTGGGTAGCTACCTATAATTCTAAACTTGGGAATTTCAGTCCTCAAGTTAATGTGAAGTCCTAAGCTGCAGCTGGTGTAACTGAGAACAGATTGGTCACCGCTCCTTACAGCCTCCAAGTGCTAAGACTGGGCATATCCTCCTGCATGGCCCTGTCTCTGGAGTCAGAGATGAGCAGGAAGGGTGGCTGACGAGAAAGGAAGGAGTCCTCCCTGGCACTCATCCTCATGACTCTGTGACTTTGAGAAAAGGTCCAAAGTGACCAGGGACCCTCTGTTACCATAATTTAATTTAACCCATGAATACAATGAAGAGCCAACTGGTATAGTGGACAAAATTATAAAAAAAGGATTAAATTCTGGGTTTAAGCCTTACTCTGCCACTTAAGTGTTACATGACCTTGAGCAGATCACTTGGTCTTTACGTTGCCACAGCTGTGAAATGAAAGCAATAATTACATCACTGTCTCGTGGATTTTTTTGAGGATAACGGGGAGAATGTATGATGTTAGTATCTGGGAGCAACTTTATTTGTTAACCCCTGTGGCCGGCAAACATTTCTGGAGTGTCTCCTTTCTGGAGGCTCTGAAGCCCGTGTCCGGCCTGTGCTGCCCAGCCCCATCCTGGGAGTGCCCCTTAGGAAGACAGTCCGGAGGGTGGCAGAGGTTCCAATCAAAACCAGAACCAATAGAGGACAGGCTTGTTATAGGGAGAACTAACCCGTGTCCTGTGACTGCGTTCCTATGTACACGTGTTCTCCAGCCCAGATTCCCACCTCCGGCCCCTTCACGAGCAGCCACAGTATCACGGTGCCCTGTCAGTGCAGCCTGCAGACCCGCTCATTAATGCCCCTGTGGGTTCACTGCTGCCCCATCCAGACGGCTGTGGTTTTGCACTGACAGGCTGGCCTGACCCTGGCCTTCAGCATGGTGACTTCTACAGACAGAAGCCATGTCTCTCTGCTCAGCTCCCCTAACCTCTAATTCCCGTCACACACTTCACTAAGGTCATCTAGGTCCTGACTGTGAGCTAGAATAGTCCGTAGTCCATTCGGGACCGTTGTAGACATTTCTTTCTTAAAATACTTCCTGTATCTCTGTGTTAGGGTTCTTGAGAGAAGCAGAGTCAATACACACACACACACACACACACTACATTTAATTTTGTATACATAAAGTATAATTGTATATTATACAAAGAGTTATTTGAAAGAATTAGCTCACGCAGGCTGTGGATTCACGTTCAGTGTGAGAACTCACGTTGCAGTGCTGAGGGTAAACGGAGGAGACTCAGGTGGATTTTCTGTGTTGTCCTGTTCTCTGGAAACATGTCTTTGCTATTAATACCCTCGATGATCAAACGAGGGCTACCCCGTTAGGGAGTGTAATCTTCTACCCAAAGTCTGATTGTAAATGTTAATTACATCTTAAACATATCCTGACAGCATACCTCAATATTAGTATTTGAGCAAACAGCTGGCCCCGTTGTGTAGCAAAGTTGACAAATGAAATTAATCATCACAGCTCCCTACTGTCCACCTGAACCACCTGCCTGGGGTTGTTTTGAAACACGTCTCTTTGGAGGCAATGTGAAGAAATTAGACTTTCCATGGTCCAGCTCCCAGTGTCATTAACGATACCTTTAGAGAGAGATGTTTTCACACTGTCAGGACAATGGTTATTCCTTAACCTTTATGGAGCCACGAACTCCATTCTGGGTGCTTTGGGTTTCAGCCCTGGGTGGAGCTGCACCATTGGAAGATGCAGACACCGAGACGCTATTGCCCCAGCCCCTCCCAGAGATGCGTTCACTGGTTTCAGAAACAGCTTTGTGAAGCCCTCTCACCTCGCCACAGGCATATTGTTTGGACTCTCTTTGGCTACATTGTCTCAGAGCAAAACTGTAATTTCATTTGTGCAATCTTACTAAGACCATCCTTTCCTAATTTTCCCCTCGGCTTGATTTTAAACACACATAGATAATCTGTATCTTGATATTTTTCAAGTTTTTTTCCTCAACTCCTCTGTGAAGTGTAGGAGTGGAGAGGATGAGAGAAGAAAGAAGCAAGAACTCAATTAATAAAAACAATGCCTTTTATTTCCAACAGTCACTACAGTTTTCTTCGCAAAATATATTTTCTTCCTACAACTAACAGTCTACCTCTTTAATTTCCTCCTCAGTACTTTACAACTTAACAATGCATTCTGTTTCTGAAGACTTCTCTTAAATAAGACGAGGCCAAAGTTGGTGAGTCCCACTTGAAAAATAGCGAAGCACTCGCCCTCCAGTGCTGACCCCACATTTGGATGTTTTGGAGATCGGTGCCCTAGGAACTGGGAGGCGTTTAGGATTCCAACACTAAGGTCTGGTCCTGGCCGTTGAGCATCTCAGTCTAATGGAGAAGATGGACTTTCTTTTTTAACACAGTGTCATAAAGCAAGGTAGCCCCATGAGTTTCCTGACAGAGATGTGAACAGATGTTCCTGGGAGCTCAGCTAGCAAGGATTTATTTCCATTTCAGGGGATGGTGGAAGACTCAGGAGTTGATCCTTGAAGACTGTGTGCAACACAACCTTGATTTTTAATTTGAGTCTTCACGTACCGACGTGGGTTGTTAAAGGTCTGATAAAGGTACGTGAAGACTCAGAAATTAAACATTTCTCCTCTCAACACTGTGTATTCAGACCTCGGTGCAGTTCAGTTTCTGGGTCACGGTACGTTTCATTTCCACAATGAGACATTTCCATGGTGAACTCAATCCAATTCTTAATCTAGCTACCAAGTGACTGTCTTTCTCTCCATCCTGTTCCCCCCTCCGCTCAATTTCTCACTGTTTCTCATCTCTTTTCTCTTTGGGTATGAACATTTTCTGATTAAGGAAGAAACTTAGAATGTTCCCTCCAGTGGTTCAGTCAGCCAGGGACTCCCTGACAAAACAGGAGGAGCCATTCGCTCCAAACTGGAAAAACATCCGTGTGTTGCCTTGGGTGTCAGGGAATCCTGTACAAGCTTTTCGCTTTGGGATGAAGGGATGGCAGGGAGAAGAAGGAAAACACAGGTGGCTTCCTAAGCTGCCCGGGGAGGGGAAGGAGATTTGCAGCTGGGGCTGAGTGTGAGTCCGTCTTGGCTGGGAGGCAAAGAGACAGCTCCACACGGGGGGATGGAGTTGGAAAAGGAGAGCCTGCTTGAGCTTGAAATGTAGTTGTTCCGTGCCCTAAGTTCTGTGTATTTTACTTTGCCAGTTGGGCAAGAAAATGATCGAAAGATGGCCGAGATCCACAGGGTGCTGAGCAACTTGAGCTTCTTCATAGGAGGTGAATAAGGAATACCTTATTGCATTAGGACGAGGTTCCATTAACTCTTTGTTTTCCACTGGATGCGGGCAGACCCAGAGCTCACAGAATTCTCCCTGGTACTCTGGTGAAATCTTCAGATAGCGTTGGCCACACACATCCTGTTACCCCTGCAAGCACCCAGACAGATCTGTGGTGTAAGTGCTACTCAGAGCATCTTGGCAGCAAATGTCTGCCCCAAACAGCCAGGGTCCCATTCTGTGTTTACCAGAGGTCACCGCCAAACAGACCTCAAGTTCATAGTGCATCTTCTACCAAGGACACCCTTAAGGACTCTTAACCCACTCCACCCTTGTCCCTAATTGGTTCTTTGTACTCACAGCCAAATGGTTAAATAAAACCCTAGGTTCATTTTCTAAGTAAGAGAAAAGGGAAAGGCCATGTAGCATGTTGATTCATTCAGCCACAACAGATTGAGGAGCCTTTTCCAGAAGCCAAGGGAAAGATTGATTTGCTTGCTCGGAATCATCGGACTCTTTTAAGGAGCACGATGCAAGATGGTTCCTTTAAACCTTGAAAGAAAACCGAGAGGGCAGATGAGTCCTCAGTTCCCCGCTTTTTTAAAAACGGCTTCACAGCTCAGCATGCCCTGTTTCTCGTGTGTGGAAAAGTTTAGCAAGTTCTGCTTTGACTTTGTTTTTAGACTTTCAGCCATTTTTGGGGTCTGGTAATAATCTTGAGCTCCATAGAACAGCAAGTGTGTCCTGCAAATAGACGTCGTGTTCACATCCAAATTAAAGGATGATCACTTAATAATGAGAAAAAAATGTCAGCAAAAGAAAACCTCGGCGAGGTGAAAACAGCGTTTCTTTTCCTGTGTGATTGTAGTGAGGTCCTCACGGCCTCTCACCCAGGTCCTCTTCGTGTCGCGTACTTGCTCCTAGCTTTTGTAACGGCAGTTCCTCAGCTGGCAGCAGCATCTTCTCCACCCTCCTCCTCAGAAGGCTCCCCCCTCCCTTGTGTTACTAATTCCTTCTCAGTTTTCAAGGCTCGGATATCTTCTCCAGGAATGTGTCTTGACCCTCCAGCGTCCAAGTCTAGAGCAGGTTCTCTTCCTGCCGTCCGCTGTACCTTGGGTTTGCGTCCACAGCCCCTTCCTGCCTCTCTGCCTGGAGGGTAGGAACTGTTACGCATCTGTGTCCACCGTCCACACGGCTTGGCATAGCATAGGCCTTTTGTGAATATCTTGGAAGAGAAAGACTCCCAGATAAAACGTTTGAGGTCTAGAAGATCAAAAGGGCCATGCAGCGGGTAAATTAACAGTTTCTGAATTTTCTCTTCAAATTCTGATATATTAAAAGTTTTCAAGCAATAAAAAAAGATAAAGCAGGAACTCAGGATGCAAACAGGTTGAAGATACAAATAGATTCAAGAAAGGTCGAGAAAAATTGATGAATGTCAGAAGCATACAACAGCATTTGAAAGAAATTGAGGCGTTTGGAGGAAACTCTGGAACCTTAGGGAGAGGCCAGTGAATGCGGCTCCATGGCCTAACAGGGCTCCCCAGCCCCCAGGCGGCGGACCAGTACCAGCCCATGGCCTGTGAGGAACCAGGTTGCACAGCCCGAGGTGAGCAGTGGACCACAAGCATTACCGCCGGAGAGCCGCCTCCCGCCAGGTCAGGGGTGGCATCAGATTCTGTTCGAATAGAATAGACTAGAATAGGGCGAACCCTTCTGCGAACTGTGCACGCGAGGGATTGGGGCGGTTGCGTGTTCCTTATGAGAATCTTAACTACTGTCTGATGATTTGAGGTGGAACAGTTCTATCCCAAAACCATCCCCCCAGTCTCCCCACCCCTGGTTCATGGAAAAATGGTCTTCCCTGAAACTGGTCCCTGATGACAAAAAGGTTGGGGACCACTGTCCTAAGAGATACCTTAAGGGGCAGTTTGGAGTGGGTGGATGGGATTGGTGCCACCGAGGCTGATGGGGGTATGTAGTTCCCAGGTGTGTGGGAAGGAAAAACAGGCCCCAGTGTGGGCCTCACTGCCCTGTCCCTCCCACCTGGAGTTCTGTTCATCGGGGCCACACCGAAGTGCTCATCCCCATTCTCTGAGTTCCTCAGCCTCCGCTCTCTTTCCTCCCTCTCTTCCCGTGCAGGCCGCCAGCCCTTCCGAAGCCTGTGCCAGAATCCAGCTCTGGCTCTGATGAGTCCAGACCACCAGGACTCACATTAATTTTCCCACTGCTAAGTTTATATTTGGTTGATCAGAGAAATATGTGTGATGTGGGTTGCTGGCAAGTAAATCTTTTTTTCCTTCTCTCTTTCTTCAGTGTATTTTTTTCTAACTATTTCATTCCTTCATCTAGTCCAAAAGAAACTCCCCAGTTCTGCTAAGCAGCCCTAGCTCAGAGCAGCCCTGAAGTCGGGTAGATGAGACATGGCTCCATCCTTGACTTGGTCTTTGAGGATTAATCACATCTCTTGTTTTCTTATGTCTTTTTAAAAATAAAACATTTTTAATTAGTTCAAGCCAAGAAATTCCTGAAGCCTAAGGCCAATTCATTGCAAATGATTTAATGACATTGCAAAATAGGTTCTTTTTTAGTCTCTCTCCTCCTCCCTCTCCCACTCCTCCTGCCCACCCCCAGATTTCTGTCTCCTATCTTGACTTCCCAGTCTCTTTCTTCTCTTCCCCAATCTCAACTTTCTCCCACTGCTCAAACCTGGGTACAAATCCCACCTCAACTCAAAGGGAAAGAAAGAAACAAGATTTAACAACTAATGTGTTTGGCATCTACAAAGGTGTTTTTCTTCTTGGTCTTCTTTTTCCACATGGAAACTGTTTTCTTTAAAAGAGAGCATGCCTTGCTTTCCTCAGAAAGTGTGTTTGAGAAATTTCATGTCGTGTTTCCATGGTTGTCAGGAAAGAGCAAACATATTTATCCACTCTCCCGGCCTGCCGAGGGAGGAGCGGTACTGACTCTGCCAACCACGTTTCTAAGGTTCTCTGTAGACGGCGGTGTTGACTGGGCTGGAGTGCTGGTGGAGGTGGTGAGGACTGCACTGCAGAATACCACAGCACGAGTGTGAATTACTGTCCTTCCTTGTCTGTGCGATTAGAAGCGCCCTGTGGTTAGGAGCAGTGTCTTCTCTGTGTGTTTTCTGCAGTGCTTGGCATACTACACAATTCTGCAGCACCTAGCTTGCTAAATGAATGACTCGATGATGCCCAGAGGTACGGTATTTTACCGAATGCTGGTGTTGTCTGCTTTGTGGGCTGCAGGGGTCTGTGTGCCAGAGCTAAATGTCTTAGTCACTACCCCAAATGTGTGGCTTCTGAGACGCTTGCCCAGCCCACAGTGAACCCCAGCTACTCACCAGGCTTTCTGACCCCACGAGAGCGCCGTGAGGCTCCAGCCTGTCCTCTGCTTCTGTAGTTGGCCCACATCCTCAGCAGATAACTGCCATGGGTTTTCGCTTGCAGCCCATTTTATTTCGGAGGACTCACCGTGGGGTCATGCCGTGCCATGGTTCCTCGAGTGACTTGGGGGTTGAGAACCATGTTGGGAATTTTTATCCATCAATGAAGCAGTTTGGGACACAAGAGAGACCCCATATTGGCCAGAGGCAACATAATGAGGAGTGTCAAGGACCCTTCATCTTCTCAGACTCTATAGCCAAGTCCATCTGATAGCCATGAGCCAGAGGCTCAGCCAGAGAAAACCCAGTAACTTCACTTCCCCTGCACCTCAGCCATCTCTCAAAAAGGGACTGCGGTGCAGGGAAGGACCAAAGGATCAGCGTGCCACCGAGTAGGGCTTCATTACGGCAGAATCCTCTGTGCTTTGCAGCATTAGCCACAGGTGCGGCAAGCTGCCACAGGGACAAGCTGAGGCTTGGAGGTCGTGACGGTTGGGTAATAGAATTATCCACCAGCCCAGAAACCTGCTGGTGGCCCTGAGGCTGCTAAGCCATCCTGGGAGCATTGCCACGTGAGTCCCATGCGGAGTCCCGTGACCCGGTGGATCCCATCCAAACCTCTGTAGAGGAGTGCAGGCTTGTCCCATGATCCCCAGGAACAGGCAAGAGGGTAGGACAGGACAGTGAGTGAGAAGCATCTGCATGTGCAGAAGGCCAGAATTTGTTGCAGCATTCAGTAGAGCTCATGGATATGGGGATATTGATAACTCCATGAAGCATCCAGCAGACAGTGGGGTCTTATTCGTCCTCTTCAAACACAGTCAAACCCTGATTTGCAGCCTGAGGGAGGATGCAGGGGAAGATGGAATGAAGAACTCTCTTGGAAGTGATTGTTAGGTTTATGGATTATACCTGGGCATTTAACTGAGACCCAACACACATAAAGTCCATGAAAACTGGGGGATGTGCCTGCAGGGAATACTTGACAGTTTGTGTTATGAGTGCATGAACACACACCAAATATTGTAATGTCATTCATAGCTCTGCCGAGCCTTCTATTAAGAAAGGATGGAGGCCAGAAGGTGGTGAGAAAGAAGTTCAAAAGACTCAAGGTAGAATGTGCCAGTTTGCAGTTTCACATGTGATCATGCTGACGGCAGCCACATCCACGTGCCTTTGACAGTCTTTAATTTGCTGTGTTTTTCCCGTAGCCGGAAGGATCTGTGCCTGATGTACCTTTAAAGGTGAAGAGAAAGCGCAGACTACATCACATGATGTGTGTCTGAAGACATCTCTGTAACCTGTGTTCAGGCCTCCTACAGAAGTGATACATCAGAGTGTACATCTTCCCTTTGGAAACTGAGCTCGCAGAAGGAAGGGACTGGGCCAGGTTCTTATGGAGCATAATATATGGGCTTTCTCAGAAATCACAAAGCTCTGTGACAAGTAAATGAGGTCAGTAAACTCAGAGATGGCCCCAAAGACCAGGACTTCTGACCTGTTGGGAGCTGAGAAGCAGGAGTGGGCCAACCTGCAGTTTGATTAATGTGGACAAGTTAATGAAGTAGCTGGAAAATGCACAAAGAGAGGATGTGAAAGAAGGGTGCGAGGGGAGGGGCGGTAAGAGGATTAAAGCTGCAAAAACATTGCTCTAATGGGTTTCTCAAACACCCCAGCCAACAGGCAAGGGCAGGTGTCCTGTCAAACCATTTCCCCAAGAAACCTGATCCATCTTTCTGCAGTGGAGGCCTGCTAACCCCATTTGTAATTGAAGGGCCTGTCCCTTATTTCCAGTGAAGCACACTCAGCAGCCCAGGGATTCGGCCAGGAAATGGGCTTCCCAGACAAAGGCGCCTGGGAACAGGCTGGTTTCCTTCATAATGCTGGCACGCACAGCTCCTCTCTGCATCTGCCCCTTCTGATGGCTGATTTGGCTCTTATTGATCATGAACTCCCCACCCCTCCCTGGCCCCCTTCCTGTCCAAAAACACTAGAAAAAGGGGGTCCTCTGATTTTCAGATCATTCCTCACTTCATTATTCTGCCTTTGATCCCTCAGTGAAACCCAGGTTTTACTTCGGCAGCCGAAAATTGGGAGCGTTTTAAGCTGAGGCTTAAGCTGAGGAGGCACAGGGAGGGGCGGGGCCAAGGACCAAAGTGCTGCTTATCTGCTGTGAAGCCAGGAGGGCCCTTGTGGGGAGCTGCACGCCCAGCTGAGTGGGCCCTTGTGGGGAGCTGCACGCCCAGCTGAGTGGGCCCTTGTGGGGAGCTGCACGCCCAGCTGGGTGCCCTCGGTCCTGCCAGTGGCCCCTTGTGGGGAGCTGCACGCCCAGCTGGGTGCCCTCGGTCCTGCCTGCACAGGCCGTTGTGCACATACTGGCATCAGAACAGAGGGGCTGTCTGGCCACATGGCTGACCGGTGCCCAACTTCATGCTCCCCCACTGCACAGCCTTCTGTCTCCAACTGAGCAGCTGTCAGACGGTGCAGCAGGAGCCAAGAGGGGATTTAAAAAGACAGTGTTTTCTACCACTGGGTTGCCGAGGTGGGTGCCTGGTGGAGCGCGTGCCCCGTGCCTGGGTAAGCCTCAGTTACAATGGGCAGGAGCCTGGGGAGATGGCGTCCTGGTGCCACACTTCCTGTAGTTGCTCACATCTTTCTTGCAAAATTATCTGCCAGGTTTAAGTATATTCTTTGCTTGAGGCAGATTCCTTGGAATGAGGTAAGAAAAGGAGGAGGAAAAAAGCTTGGTGGAGTAGTTCGGGATTTATTTGACTGTGCAGGAGAGTGCTTCACAGCGCCTGAGGAATTTTCCAGATGGCTGTAAGCTCACAAGCACTCAGCTCACTTTGTGGGAAGCCTCCTGACTTGGCAGGTACAGGGCGTCCTGCCCTGAAGGAGGATTAAGGCCTTTGCGTTTTTCAAGTGAATTTCTTTCAGAAAACAAAGTTGCCAGTATTTAGCCAGAACGTGTTGAGCTCAAGCAATCCCCTCCCCATAGTCCAACCTTCCGCTCAGAGAGAGCTCATTAGCTGTCTTCGCTGAGAGGCTCAGCCAGGACTGGCTAAATAATTTGTGGGACCAAATGCTCAGTGAAAATGTGGGGTCCCTTGTTGAAGCATTATTAAGAATTTTAAGGTGGTGAAAGCAGAACATTAAATCAAGTGTCATCCCCATCAAGGGCAGGAGCAGGTTGCACACCCATCAAGCTGGCCTTGGGCTCAGCCTTCCAAACTGTATTTATTTAGCAAGGACTTAGAAAGCATTTGCTGTATCCTCAGTACTATGCAATAGAGCTTGGGGTTGGGGTGAGGAGTGAAAAATTAATAGGCTTCTCACGAGGAATTTATAATTTATTTAGGGTCAGCTATCACACACAAAACAGGAAATAATTTTGAAATCATTATTTAAAGCCCAGGAGGCCCTACACTTACCCATAGAAAGGAATCTATGAGAGATCTCACTTTGACCCACAGTCATTGTGCTTGTTCTGCCTGGAAAGTGAAATGGGGCAATAGAAAGGAATCAGCCAATCACTTTTTTTAAAGAGTGTGTGTGTGTGCGTGTGTGCGTGTGTGCATGCGCACACGTGTGTACACAGTATGTGTGTGGGTACATAGTATGTGTGTGTATCAGGTGCATGAGATGTTTTGACACAGGCATGCAATGTGAACTAAGCACATCATGGAGAACGGAGTAGCCGTCCTATCGCTGTTTTCACCACACCACTCCTTGAATAGCGCATTTATTAGACCTATTTCACCTCTTCTCTCAGACCCCGCAGAACCTCTTAAACAGTCTATTTGCAAAATAGCCACCATTGGCCACAGGTAGACATGATGTTCATAGAGCGCTGGTTGGGCTGGGCTCTTGTCCGTAAGTTCAAAGTGTAGATCAACTTCAACGATGAATTTGAATTGCTAGGCAGCATGGTGGGCAAACTGGTACCTAACTCGTGGGGCTCAGCTTCCAAGATACTCATTCATTTATTTATTAACATTCATTCAACACTTGCCAAGTGTGTACTTGGGCAAGAACCTGGGTTACGTTCAGGGGACACACACAGGAACCAGACTCGGTGTCTGCCCCTAAAGAGTTCACAGTCTAATGTTGTAATCAAAGGGACATCAGTCCTTTAACAGAAACAATAGAGCTTTCCTCTGCTGTGTTGGCTTGAAGTGACTAAGAGCTGCTGGAACATTCCGTGAAGTGGGAAGCCTCCTGACCTCACTGAGTACCTTAATCACCAGGCCCTCCTAGGGTGACTCCAGTTTGTTTTTGGTGATTATCTCTTGTCTTCTGTGAGAAACCTGACTCCAGCCCTCTCTGGTTCTCCAGTGGCAACAACGGCATAGGCAGGTGCAGTCCCGCCGTGAGATTGCAGTCAGCCCCAAGAGGAGGGGCTGAGCAGGGTTCGGTGTGGCCAGCATTTGGAGAAGGTGCCGCCAGGGCTTTCTGAGTACCTGTAGGAGGAGAGTGTCTGGGTAAAAGATTTCCATCTGTCTTATACTCTATTAGTTTTGTTTCTCCTCTGGAATTCAGATTTCCATCTTGGAATGCATGCATTTTTGTGTGCAAGTGGCTCCTGTTTATTCAGGAACATCAGGGATTTGGCTCATACAAAGAGATTGGTTGTTTGGACTCTTGGATTGTTTGGGAAACATTCTGCTCTTATTCTAGATGGATCTCCATGCCCTCCCAGTTTAGATCCCACGGTGCCAAGCCAGGAGAGATGGCCATGGGGCTGCCAGAGACCAGCCTCATGTCAGGACCCTGGCTCCTCCCCAGTCCACTGCCATTAAGCCATTGTCCTGGCAGATCCCTCTTTGTCCTAGAAAACCCTTAGAGCATCCAGAGTCCTGCCCCCAGCACCATGGAAGGATCGCCTGTGACATGGAGTGTGGCTCCCCTGCGGCAAGAATTGGCCTTCTGGTTAGAACCATGGTCAGCAATCAAGTGGAATCTCAGGGCTGTGACTTGTCAGAACCTGGGAAGGCTGTTCTTAATCAAATTGCAGAAAAGACATCAGCATTCGCTTTTATGGTTCCCTTCCATCTCCATTAGCCGAATCTTTTGACATTTGTACCTTGACTGATGCATTTCTGGGGTGAATAAGCAGAGCCAACTTGTCCCCACATCTCAGTGTAACAGAAGAGGCTGGTCTGAGCCAGAGGCACCTCTTGATGGGATTCTGTCTGCACCTTCCCCCAGCTTGTATATACAAAGTGAACCCCATCAGTGATGAGGGCCCCACATTCTTATTAACTCCAGTAGACAACAGAGGCTGGAGGAAGAACTCAGAGGACCCCCGATATCCCCCTAGGTACGACCTTTTTCATGACAGACAACACCAAGGCACAAGCCCACCCTGAAATGTCACGCTTTTGCTCTGCTCTCCCCTAACCAGCACCTTCCCTTCTCTTCACAGATCTGCAGGACTTCAAGTTAGATGTGCAGCATGTGATTGAAGTGGATGAGGGAAACACAGCAGTGATTGCCTGCCACCTGCCCGAGAGCCACCCCAAAGCCCAGGTCCGCTACAGCGTCAAACAAGAGTGGCTGGAGGCCTCCAGAGGTGAGTGGGCAGGAGCCCAGAGGCCAAGGCTGAGGCCAGAAAGGGAGCTGGCCTCCTCTGACCACTCGCTGCTCAACAAAGCTGGGATAGCTGTGACTGCCTCCCAGAGCCGCCTCAACATGCCGGCAGCCCTGTCCTCATGCTGGCCAGCTGTCTCCTCCCTTTTTTTTTCTTTTAAGAGATAGGGTCTTGTTCTGTTATCCAAGCTGGAGTGCAGTGGCATAGTCAGAGCTCACTGCAGCCTCCATCTTGAGGGCTCAAGAGATCCTCCTTCCTCAGCCTCCTGAGTAGCTAGGACTACAGGCACACATTATCATGCTTGGCTAACTTTATTTTTTATTTGTTATAGAGACAGAGTTCTTGCTCTGTTGCCCAGGCTGGTCTAGAACTCCTGAGCTCTAGCAATCCTCCTGCCTTGGCTGGAATTACAGGCTTGAGCCACCATGCTTGGCCATGTCTTCTCTCTTAATATTTAGTCCTGTAGGATCCCAGAGCAGGTGGCTTCCATTTTGAAAGTCCTCTCTCTTAGCATGAGGAATTTCTTTATCCTTGCAGGCTCCAGAAGATGTTCCTGAGATGCTGCTGTTCCATCCAGGCTCTCAGCCCATGGCTCTGGATGCTGCCTGTGGTTCTGTGCCTCCAGGCACACACAGGAAGGCTGCCTGAGAAGAGGCATTCATGGAGCCCCAGGGTCCCCTGGCAGGAGGTGGAGCTCTTCCCCATGCAGCAGAGAGCAGTCTTTGTAGTGGACTTCATTTTTCCCTCTCCCCATTTGCCAACAGAGTGAGACCTTGTCTCAAAAATATGTATATATATATATACCTTTAAAAATAGTCTATTGATTTTAAGATATTTCTATTAACTCTGGTTATGCAAGGAATATACGTTCATTTTAGAAAATACAGAAAACTGTTTTCAAAAGGGTGAAACCCCTAATCCAGCCTCTCAGAACTAAGGAGACTAGGGAAGAAGGGCATGAATCCCTGAGGTCCCCAGCAGAAGGTTGGCAGCAGTCTCTGGAGAGGCCTGCCCACCCCATCAGGCCAAGGCTTTCTCCCACTCCATCTGGCCTTGCTAAGCACCTCATTCCTGGGTGGCCCAGCAGCAGGCAGGCACCAGGCTTGGCAACAGCACAGCTCCCAGGAGGGGTCACCAGAGCAGAGCTCAGAGCTGACGGCCATAGCTTTGCCTGTCAGGAAGCCAAATGCCACCCTAGTTGCTGGGGTGTCCAGGAGCTGTGAATCTGCCTCCTGGCCACAGAACCTGAACACCCCTGGGGGCCCATGCCATGGCCCCCCTGGACCAGAAGCAGACAGAGCCTAACAGGCCACTGATGCAGAAGAAAGGATTTCAGTGGCATTCATGGGGAGGGCAGGGTCGGGAGTCAGAATATTCCTCTCCAAGTGGCAGAGATGCAATAATGAGGTGACTCTGAGTGATGGCTATGACTGATGGGAAGATTTGCCAGTCATTTGGGAAGGGAAAACGATGGGAAGTTCCAAAGTCAATTTCCTCCTTCCTGGAGGCTTGCAGAAATGATGATCTCATCTCCCCTGTGTGCAGCCTGGGCCTCTCAATCCTTACAGTGGCCCTGAGGCCGCCTTTTTACAAATGAGGAGGAACTGGATCCGAGAGGTTAAATCACTTGCCCAAGATCACACAGTTAATACCTGGCAGATCCAGAGATGGGACCATGGCTGATTCTAGATCCTGCTTTCTTTCCAGCCTCCCCAGCCCTCGAAGGTATGAAGTGCTGTTCCATAGACCTGTGCACCAACTGGGGCAGTTAGTCCAGCAGCCTGTCAGCTGGTTGGTTAGTTACTTTTTCTCTCTGGCAGTCTGTCCCGCTTGGTGCAAGGTTTTATGGGAAGAAGGCATCTTAGGCTTGGGCTTGTGGGGACCCAGGTGGACATCGGCTCCTGGTGTCTGCCCAGCCTGCCCGCCTTCTTCCATGCACCTCTCCTTCGTGGAAGCTGCAGAGTGCAGCATTCTGGACCCAAACTCATCCCATCTTCCCCTGGCCCTGCCCTTTCCACAGGTAACTACCTGATCATGCCCTCGGGGAACCTCCAGATTGTGAATGCCAGCCAGGAGGACGAGGGCATGTACAAGTGTGCGGCCTACAACCCAGTGACCCAGGAAGTGAAAACCTCCGGCTCCAGCGACAGGCTGCGTGTGCGCCGTAAGGCCCGGGCCCACCTGCTGGGGGACGGGGCGTCACTGATGGGCTCGCAAAGATGGGAAGGGAGGTCGGTACCTGGAGGTGCTGCGTCCCAGCTGCAGTTCTCTGTGCACTGGCTTTTGCCGGGGGGAACCCCTGGGACTCAGCGAGGTATCCTCTCCCCTGTGGCCGGCTTTGGGGCCAGCCTCTCACAGCACACAGCCCCTGGGCTGGCTCTGGCAAGTGACTGTGCCTGCTGCCACACCTGCCTGTTAGGAGGTTTCCTTCACTGTTACTTTGCAATTGGGATGGGTCAGAATGTGTGTGCTGGGGAAGGATGGTAGGCCTTGTCTCAAGCTCAGCAGTGGACACAGCCTAGAACAGACACCCACGTGGGAGGCCTTCAGGCCGCCTTTCTGCCCTGCGTGAGGTTCCTGGCCCTGCACTGTCTGCACTGGTGAGGTGTGCCCAGCACTGCCCTCTGGCGAGCGTCCAGGAGGCCCACGTGCTCTCCGTGCTACCTCTCCATGCGCTTGTCTGGAGTCCTGCCTGTTCAGAGGAGTGGCATCTTACACGGACTTAGAGTTGGCACAGAGAAAGAATCACTGTGAAGCTAATGAAGCTCAATCCCTTGGTCCTTCACTCACCAGCAGAGGCCTCTCAAGGGCCTAATTTTCTGTAATTTTCCATTCTTTTTGAGGTCTCTGAAATTGTATAAATATCAGGTGTTAGAAAACCTGGGTCTGCCCCTGGTTCGCATGTAAGGCAGAATGGGTCCCCGTGCTCCTCGAAGGTCGCTGAGGCCCAGCACACACTGGAGAGCGACCTGCCTTTCAGTGAGTTCTGTGCAGTTTGTTCCCAGCTGAGGAAAGATCACAGTCTCCCCAGCTGTGCGCCTGGTTAGTACATAGGTGATTTGCGTTTGGGGACCTTGCAATATGAGAAATGCGGGTGTTTAAACAGTGGATTCCATTCAGCTCAGTGGGAGGCCAGCTCTGAGATGCTCACTGTGGGAGACACCTGGGCCTCAGAACCATAGAGTGGGGCTGGAGGCATGGCAGATTCTCGTTCCCCATCTTATCTTCAGCCTCAGTGCACTTACTGAGTGCAAGCAGGAAGAAACGTCTGTGCCATTTAAATAGCCTCTCCTCCCCCTCACCTTTCTCTGTTTGCCAACACTCATAGTTAACTGTGCATATGTTGTGTTGATGCTGCTGTTCTTCTGTGTTATCTCATTTCTTACTCGTAACAGCTCCCCGCAGAAGAAGCCCTTGTTTCTGATAAGGACACCAAGCCCCAGGGGAATTCTGTAGCATGCACCACTCTACATAGGTCGAAAGACCTGAAGTGGCTGTTTGGTTCCATCTCCACACTCTCTGGGACTGCCTCCTGGGATGCTGTACAGGACGTCCTAGTCCACATGCCTCTGTCCTTGCCCTCCTTGCCCCTCCAGGCTCCACTGCTGAGGCTGCCCGCATCATCTACCCCCCGGAGGCCCAAACCATCATCGTCACCAAAGGCCAGAGTCTCATTCTTGAGTGTGTAGCCAGTGGAATCCCACCCCCAAGAGTCACCTGGGCCAAGGATGGGTCCAGCGTCACTGGCTACAACAAGACACGCTTCCTGCTGAGCAACCTCCTCATCGACACCACCAGCGAGGAGGACTCGGGCACCTACCGCTGCATGGCGGACAATGGGGTGGGGCAGCCTGGGGCAGCGGTCACCCTCTACCACGTCCAGGTGTTTGGTGAGTGTCTGCTGTGGACTCTTTCTCTCTGGTCTGGGCAGCCTGTCTAGAAATGTGACCCAGGCTCACAGGGGGTTAGGATCCTGTGAAAGACCACATGCTGAGTGAGGAACAGAGGCTCGCTGAAGAGTCAGGCTCCTCAGATCCCAGAGCCAGGGCACGCAGTCCTGGGGCCCTCCCGTCACGACTGATGGTGAAGGCGTCGGACCTCTCCTTGCCTCTATGCTGCCGCGGAAGGGCAGGGGAGCCGCTCCTGTGTCCCTCCCAGCCCATCTGGCCCTGGGACTGAGACACAGCCCTTCTCACCCTGCTCTGGTTTCCTGGCAGAACCCCCCGAGGTCACCATGGAGCTGTCCCAGCTGGTCATCCCCTGGGGCCAGAGCGCGAAGCTCACCTGCGAGGTGCGCGGGAACCCCCCGCCCTCTGTGCTGTGGCTGAGGAACGCCGTGCCCCTCGTCTCCAGCCAGCGCCTCCGGCTCTCCCGCAGGGCCCTGCGCGTGCTCCGCATGGAGCCTGAGGATGAAGGCGTCTACCAGTGCATGGCCGAGAACGAGGTTGGGAGCGCCCACGCCGTGGTCCGGCTGCGGACCTCCAGGCCAAGTGAGTGCAGCCCAGGGGTCTGATTCCAGCCGAAGATTCACTGAAGCCTTTTCTCAAATGGAGTCTAACTTGGAACCCCAGTATATAAGACGGAGAAAAGTAGCTTGTAGTTGTAAGCTCAAATTCACGTAAACTTGATGAATCAGAAGCGCAGATTTCCACTGATAACCCATTTGATTGTTGTACTAAAACATTAAATTTCCACGGAACCCAGTTTGACAGCCACCGCTCTAGCGCTTTGGTAAAGGAAAGCGTCTGTCCTTCTCGGCAAGCTTCACTCCACTTAGGGCCTGTGCCAGCTGGGCAGGGCCCGTGCTCAGCCTGGGGAGAGGTAACGGGGCCGCAGGGCAACGCGGCAAAGACCCTGCCCTCGAGAACTCCCCTAGGGGAAGAGAGTCAGCAGGGAGCCCACTTGAGGTGAACGCAGGACAGTGCTGGGTCCGCAGTACCGGGCGCCCGCGTCCTGCGGTGGGGAGGGCCAGGGACAGGGGACAGGTGCTGGCGGATCCCGTGGAAGCCTCCTGAAGGAAGCACGGCCCCTCCTGGCCTCGCCGACCCTCAGGGGAGGTTCCAAGTTGGGTTCATGTCTCACGTTCGCAGTAGGAAAAGGCCCACATGGTGCCGCGGTGTTAACATCCCGCCATGAAGGCACAGCCCCGTCCCCAGCCGAGGCCAAGAAGGAAGGCGCAGGGTTCCCGCCTCGGGAGCAGATTGACTTAGTTCACTGGAGACGCACTGCGCACGGCCTCAGGAGAACCGCAGGCCACAGGGATGTCTGCTGGCCGTGCCCAAGCCACCCGTGAGCCCCTGGCGAGGCAGGCCAGGCAGCCTTTTCCTTGTGGCAGGACAGGGACACCCGCGCTGTCTTCCACAGAGCCCGGCTGGGCGGCACGGAGCAGGTGGTGGCCGGGCTGATGCCGGGCCCCCCTGGCCTCTCTGACTTCTGTTTTCTCCCCAGGAACGACAGCCCAGCAGGTAAACCGGGGACTCACGTTTCCTTCTTCCTGTCGGTCCTCCAGGCACAACCCCGGGGCTATGGCAGGATTATGAGCCAGCCACTGGCACGCCTCCTGCACCGCCCTCCAGTCCCGGCAGCCCCGAGCAGATGCTGAGAGGGCGGCCGGCACTCCCCAGACCCTCGACATCGGTGCAGCCCGCCTCCCCGCAGTGTCCCGGAGAGAAGGGGCAGGGGGCTCCCGCCGAGGCCCCCATCATCCTCAGCTCGCCCCGCACCTCCAAGACTGACTCATATGAACTCGTGTGGCGGCCTCGGCATGAGGGCAGCGGCCGGGCGCCGATCCTCTACTATGTGGTGAAACACCGCAAGGTATGGCCCTGGTGTGGCTCCCCTGCCCCCCTCAGAGCCCTCCCCGGTGTGGCTCCGCTGCCCCCCTCAGCCCTCCCCGGTGTGGCCCTCCCCGGTGTGGCGCCGCTGCCCCCCTCAGAGCCCTCCCCGGTGTGGCGCCGCTGCCCACCTCAGAGCCCTCCCCGGTGTGGCCCTCCCCGGTGTGGCGCCGCTGCCCCCCCTCAGAGCCCTCCCCGGTGTGGCCCTCCCCGGTGTGGCGCCGCTGCCCCCCTCAGACCCCTCCCCGGTGTGGCCCTCCCCGGTGTGGCGCCGCTGCCCCCCCTCAGAGCCCTCCCCGGTGTGGCGCCGCTGCCCCCCTCAGACCCCTCCCCGGTGTGGCCCTCCCCGGTGTGGCGCCGCTGCCCCCCCTCAGAGCCCTCCCCGGTGTGGCGCCGCTGCCCACCTCAGAGCCCTCCCCGGTGTGGCGCCGCTGCCCCCCCTCAGAGCCCTCCCCGGTGTGGCTCCGCTGCCCCCCTCAGCCCTCCCCGGTGTGGCGCCGCTGCCCCCCTCAGAGCCCTCCCCGGTGTGGCGCCGCTGCCCCCCTCAGAGCCCTCCCCGGTGTGGCGCCGCTGCCCCCCTCAGAGCCCTCCCCGGTGTGGCTCCGCTGCCCCCCTCAGCCCTCCCCGGTGTGGCGCCGCTGCCCCCCTCAGAGCCCTCCCCGGTGTGGCTCCGCTGCCCCCCTCAGACCCCTCCCCGGTGTGGCTCCGCTGCCCCCCTCAGAGCCCTCCCCGGTGTGGCGCCGCTGCCCCCCCTCAGACCCCTCCCTGCAAGGCTGAGCAGAGTCACTGCCCCCCAGCCATCTCCCCTCGAGCTCCTGAAGCCAGAACCAGTAATCCCCACCTCTAATCAGGCCCTGCTGTCTCCTCCAGTGTCACCCGTGCAGCTCCCAGGAGGCTGGTTGTGAGAGGGGCGTGTGGGACCCTAGAAGGCCCAGGAAAGAGCCTTGTGCCTGCCTCCAGTTCTAACTCTGCACTCATTTCTCAGAAGCTCTCACCAGCTTCTAGTCCCCGAGGAGACGGTGAACAGTCTCCCCAGTAACCACGACCCTCCCCCTGCTAACCGTGACCCTCCCCCTAACCACGACCCTCCCCCCTGCTAACCACGACCCTCCCCCTGCTAACCGTGACCCTCCCCCCTGCTAACCACGACCCTCCCCCTGCTAACCACGACCCTCCCCCTGCTAACCACGACCCTCCCCCTGCTAACCACGACCCTCCCCACTGCTAACCACGACCCTCCCCCTGCTAACCACGACCCTCCCCCCTGCTAACCGTGACCCTCCCCCCTGCTAACCACGACCCTCCCCCTGCTAACCACGACCCTCCCCCTGCTAACCACGACCCTCCCCACTGCTAACCGCGACCCTCCCCCTGCTAACCGCGACCCTCCCCCTGCTAACCGCGACCCTCCCCCCTGCTAACCGCGACCCTCCCCCCTGCTAACCGCGACCCTCCCCCCTGCTAACCATGACCCTCCCTCCTGCTAACCACGACCCTCCCCCTAACCACGACCCTCCCCCCTGCTAACCACGACCCTCCCCCCTGCTTTCCTCTGCTCTTTGTTGTTACCACATTTCATTTTTACACGAAAGTTACGCTGTGCTGGGTACATACGTGCAGGAACCCTGGCATGGTCAGCCAGCTGTAATGCCAGGAAAACAAATATTTGTGAACAAGTGTTTTCTTTGTAGGCTCTAAAATGCCCACTCTGTTCTCAGAATCTGTCAGGGCTTGGGCTTGACAAGCAGGCGTTTTAGCTCAAAGCACATCATGTTGTTCAGACCTCAGCTATTTCTCCTGGACAGGAGAATGTTTCGGGAGCTGTCAGGGAGGGAATCTCCGGCTCTGATAGGATGCGGGGGCAGAGCCCAGCCCGGCCAGTGCTCCTGGACACTGCGCTGTGAGGCAGGGCAGGGTCCCCGGGCCCCCACTCTCACTCAAGGCTGACCTGCTCTTACCCTGCAGGGATGAGGACATGAAATTCCCCGTATGTTTCTGTTCACTCCAGGTATACGCCATTTTCTTTCCAAGGCCATTTGGTAGTAAAAACTATTATTCTTAAATGGATTTTTGAAAATTGTATTTGATAAATAGCTGAATTTTATTATGCATTGATATTACGTTTGCTTATTAAAATGCTATGTGCACCTGATGGAAGACATGAATGTAGAATTAAAAGTATCTATCCACTCCTCCCCACCTCCAAAAACACGCAAGCAAGAGGACACGACCATCTCTGCGCAGTGGAGTGTGCTCGCTGCGGAGAAGCCCTTTCCCTGCCTTGGATCCCTGGCCCCCGACTGCTTCTATTCTGTTCTTTTTCCTTACATCCTCTCCTAGAAGATCCTGGGTCAGGACAAGCCCACAGAGACCCTGGGGTTGTCAGAAAGACACGTAAGACAGAGCACAGGCACGCCCCTCAGCTTCCTCCCTAGAGGCAGGGGATGGCGGGGAGCAGGCTCATTAGCCCTCCACCTGCTGGCCTCTTCATAGGCAGCCAGCAGAGCGGGTGAATGAGTCTTCGACAAAAAGCAGCATTGCTCACGTGTTGCGGGACGGGCTGCCCCTAATCCTATTTCCCCATGTAACTGGGCACCTGAATCTCAGAGCTGTACACAGAGATCAGGGCAGGCCGAAGGCCCGTGGTTCCCAGGAGACAAAACCCAGAGTGAGAGCAACAATAATATTTTTCAGGCCGTAGGTGGCCGTGAGGCAGCCTCACACAAGAGGCCGACTGGCAAAGGCCGTGCTGTGGTCATCCGGAAATGCCAGGCGCAGGCTGCATCCACCCTCTCAGTGTGTGTGACAGTGACTAATGACCCTTCTACTTCTTATTTTCATTTCTGAGCCCAGTGGAAGTGGGAGGGCAGGGGTGCCTGGGGCGCAGGGGAAGTGAGACTCCAGACAGGCCCCTGCTGTGTCTGGCTTCTCTCAGGCTCCAGCCTGGGGGCTCTTTAGCCTGGGGTTGCCAAGGCAGAAGTTACGGCTTGAAAGCAGTTTCTTTCTTACAGAACTAGCAAGTCTTAAAGATCACCCAGGAAAGAATCTGAAACCAAACGTCAGCATTTGGGCTGTTTTTTCATCCCCCTTCTCTTGCTGGGGATTGGGAACTGTTCCGCTAATTTTCACTATTTCACACGCATGAAGCAAGTTTCATTTCCTGGTGCATCTGCAGAGCCTGGGCTACTGTGTTTGGGTTTCCAGCACCACTGGGGAGTCTCGGTTTGTAAAAACTTCTCCTCTCCTTGGAACAAATTCTGGAACCCTGACAATGAGCCCAGACCATTCCTGTGCCTTGAATGGTAGGTTTTGTTCGACTTTGGAATATTCTGCTCAGGGAAAAGAGCTTTTCAGTCCAGCTGTTTTCTTCCTCCAGCAAACCACCACTTCAGGTTCCAGCAGGCGCTCCGGGACGTACAGAGTTGGCAGTGAAGTCCTTTGTCCCGAAAGCTGGTGGGGCGGGGTGGGGGCTGAAATAAGCAGCCTCTCAGCATCACCTGTTGGTGAGCCTGGAGCTCCCTTACTTTTTCCTTTAAAGAGCCAGGAATTTGCAGCTATTAACTGTGACCATCATAGTCACAATTCAGCCACAGTTTGTAAGTTCTGAGCCACGACTGGAGCAGGAACAGAAACAGAGGATTGAAATGATAGAAACCACCCTGGGCCGAGGATGTGCGGAGGGGCCTGGAGGGGCCAGGCGTTTGCTGGGGACCTACTGTACACCAAGCTCACTGCAGGACACTTTACACGAGTTCTCTCGTTTAATCTTCAGAATAACCTGAGAGATTTTATTTGCCTCGTTGGTGAAGTGCAAAGCTTAAGAGTCAGAGTTAGGAGACTTGCTCTGAGTTCCACAACCGGGATTTGAACCCAGGACTTTGGATCCCAGACTCTTCTTCCTGGGACAGGCTGCAATGCTCTTTGGAGTCAAGTCATAGTTACTGTGCTCACCAGCCATGTGGCCTAGAGCAAATTGCTCATTTCTCTAAACTTTAGCCTCGTTATTTGTGAACTGGGAACAATATTCACACGAATCACCTGGGCGATTTTGAGGAAAAGGAAGTAGCGCCTGTAAACTGCTCAGTCCCAGCCTGGCACCAGGTGCTGTTTCAATGGCTGCTGGCACTTTCACTGTCTTTCTTATCGTCATCTCATTAGAATATAAAGAGGGAAGGGCATTTAGTTTACACACAGGAGGAGAAAGAAAGCAAAAGTGGAGATTCTTTGCAATCCGGGAGCGAAGGTCTTTGGAGGCTTCAGGGCTGACTTCCCCACCTGAGGTTTCTTTGATGAGATCATTAGACGAGGGAATCAGGGAAACTGACTCGACTGTCCCAGTGAGGTTGGTAGGTCCTGTAGCCGGGGGCCGGGGGACAGTCTGAGTCTGTGCCACCCCCAATTCCAACCTGGCCCATCGTCCTTCCCGTCCTCCCGCCCTCTTGGGCTCAGTGCAGCTTTCTTTGCAAACCACAACTCACTCGTCGCCCGAGACTGAGATGCCATTCCTTATACCAGCTGCCTTCTCCAGCAGGTCACAAACTCCTCTGACGAATGGACCGTCTCTGGCATTCCAGCCAGCCAGCGCCACCTGACCCTCAGCAAACTTGACCCCGGGAGCTTGTATGAAGTGGAGATGGCAGCTTACAACTGTGCAGGCAAGGGCCAGACAGCCATGGTCACCTTCCGAACTGGTGAGAGTCAAACACTGCCCTTTGCTTGGCATTCCCGTGGGTCTAAGCAAGTTCTACCAGCCCAGGTCAGCATTCCCGCTCACTTTGCCCAGCTGTTCGCCTCCAACTTTATCTGTCCTTCCAGCTACCGCCCCCTCATAGTTTGTGTGTCACACTAAAGTCCCAGCTCTCGTTAGGACAGTTGCCAGCCGGCCCTTCCGGTGCCCCGTGGTTCCTCTCACGCAGGGGCCAGCAGCAGTACCACAACACAGCCAGGCTCGCCAAGGCTCAGCCCACACCCTCGGCCCAGCATGCTCATTTGCATCACTCTGTCATGCCCCTCAGCAGAGTCTCGGGCAAATAGGACTCTGTGGGAGGGATGTCTAATGCCCGCTTCTTCCCTTGCTGACTGCATCCCATTTCCACCCAGGACGGCGCCCCAAACCCGAGATCGTGGCCAGCAAGGAGCAGCAGATCCAGAGAGATGACCCCGGAGCCGGCCCCCAGAGCAGCAGCCAGTCGGATCATGGCCGCCTCTCCCGTAAGCCCCGAGCAGCAGGGACTGGAACTGCCTCAGAGGGCCCGTTCCCGAGGCTGAATGGGGTCTTGCTTCTGTAGGTCCAGGATTTTTATGACATTTTCTTGGCATCTCCCAGTTAACCAAAATGAGGAAATGTAGTTGGTAGCTTTTTAAATAAAAGGCTGGCATGAATGCTGGGATTGCTGACTGGCATCCAGAGAGCAGCAGAGGCCAGACAGTGGCCCTTCGGCCTTCACACTCAGGCTTTGCAGAAAAAAGGCATAAGGGGTCTTAGCTCAAAGGCTTCCCGCAGCAGAGGGCGGCCCAGGCAGCCATGGGGAGGTCCGATGCGAACAGCAGTGGGTGGAGAGCTGTGGGGAGGAGCAGAGCAGGCCCAGTGGACACACAGCCTCATCCCCCGCTGCTTCCTTCCTCACCGAGTACGGTCTCTCCAGCCCCAGAAGCTCCCGACAGGCCCACCATCTCCACGGCCTCCGAGACCTCAGTGTATGTGACCTGGATCCCCCGTGGCAACGGCGGGTTCCCAATCCAGTCCTTCCGTGTGGAGTACAAGAAGCTAAAGAAAGTGGGAGATTGGATTCTGGCCACCAGCGCGATCCCCCCGTCGCGGCTCTCCGTGGAGATCACAGGCCTAGAGAAAGGTAGGGGCCTGGTCCCCCGCTGCCCCTGACCGCCCGGAGGAGGATGACGGGCCTGGGATCCCCTTCTCTGGGCCAGGCCCTCCCCTCCGGCATGCTCAGCTGCTGCCGCCTGTGGCGTTCACCACGGTCCTGCCAGCCCTTCACCTCCCTCTGCAGAGGGGCATCCAGGGCCATCTCCCTCCAGCTCCGCTCTGACAAGGGCGGGTGTTCCTGTGAGGCCTTTGAGCACTTGCTTTGGGGACGGGCTGCCCAGAAGACCCCCCAGGTCCTGGGCCTGGAGAGGCTGTGGGAGAATCAGACGGCGTTTCCTGAGTTCAGCCAGTGTCCCCTCACCAGGCACCTCCTATAAGTTCCGAGTCCGGGCTCTGAACATGCTGGGGGAGAGCGAGCCCAGCGCGCCCTCTCGGCCCTACGTGGTGTCGGGCTACAGCGGCCGCGTGTACGAGAGGCCCGTGGCGGGCCCGTACATCACCTTCACGGACGCCGTCAACGAGACCACCATCATGCTCAAGTGGATGGTAAGCGGGCCCGGCCTCGCTCTGGGCGGAAGATGGCCTTCCCTGCGAACCTGGGGATCGGGGCACCTGAAAGCCGTATCCGTGGGATTTGGGGGGCTCTTAGTGGCTGGAGCTGCTCCGCAGTCTCCTGTTGATTCTGGGGCCTTGCCCTGAGAGACCTGCCCCTCCTTCCTGCCCTTCCCCTGACACCACGGGGCTCCCAACACAATCGTTCAGGTCCCCTTCTCAGCCATAGGGACCCCTCACATGTCCGGCGGGGGCGCGGTCAAAAGCAGTTGAAGTCTTTGGAGAAAGGGCAATTTGGTTCTTCTCTTCAAAAGCCTAGGGACCTCTAGGCTAAATAAAATAATGAATAACTTCACAGCATTTTCCAGAGAACCTCAGGGATGGCATGAGAAGTCTCTGTCAGGGGCCCCCAGTGAGATTCCGACTCCGGGCTGGGGCAGGACTTCTATCCACCAGTGGTTTTGCTTCGATGTTTTCTCTGCCCGTTGTCAACGTGTTTCCTCCTCGTGCCCTCTAGTACATCCCAGCAAGTAACAACAACACCCCCATCCACGGCTTTTATATCTACTACCGACCCACAGACAGTGACAACGACAGTGACTACAAGAAGGACACGGTGGAAGGTGAGAGACACTTCCGTGTTCCAGTGTCCTCCGCCGGCATGGCGGACACGGCACCGGTGAAATCCGGTGAAGCGTGAACCTGTGTCTGAGCTCCATGTCTTTGGCTCATGCATAGTACCCTTGAAGCTGTCCATTTCATGAACCCACGTGACGATGGGACAACAGGAGCGTGGGTGGGCACCTGGAACATCCCCCGCGTCGCTCCACACGTCGCCCCCACACACTGCCCCAGCCGAGTCTGACTGAGACTGGGACCCACAAAACGCTATGCACGTTGTTCGTGATTCTCTGACTCTGTCTCCCTGGGACCCACAAAATGCTATGCACGTTGTGCGTGATTCTCTGACTCTGTCTCCCAGGGACCCACAAAATGCTATGCACGTTGTGCGTGATTCTCTGACTCTGTCTCCCTGGGACCCACAAAACGCTATGCACGTTGTGCATGATTCTCTGACTCTGTCTCCCTGGGACCCACAAAACGCTATGCACGTTGTGCGTGATTCTCTGACTCTGTCTCCCTGGGACCCACAAAACGCTATGCACGTTGTGCGTGATTCTCTGACTCTGTCTCCCTGGGACCCACAAAACGCTATGCACGTTGTGCGTGATTCTCTGACTCTGTCTCCCAGGGACCCACAAAACGCTATGCACACTGTGCGTGATTCTCTGACTCTGTCTCCCAGGGGACAGGTACTGGCACTCCATCAGCCACCTGCAGCCAGAGACCTCCTACGACATTAAGATGCAGTGCTTCAACGAAGGAGGGGAGAGCGAGTTCAGCAACGTGATGATCTGCGAGACCAAAGGTGATGCTCTTTGGGTGCTCTCTCCTGTCCCGGTGTTTCCGGCAGAGTCGGCACTCCCCGAGCCATGCTGGCCTCTTCCCAGGAAGACTCTTTGCAGACTCTGTGACTTTCCACTCTCCTTTGTCTGTGCCTAACACCAAATAGGCCGTCGTGACGTTTCGGCAAACTCGGTAATCAGCTCATCCATAAACTCATGGGATAGATCTTTCTTGAGGTGGGAACTTCCTAGAAATCCTTTATTCCTGCAGTGATATTTGGCGCTTACATGGGTTGGTTTATTAACTGAACTACGATCCTATGAAATGAGAAAGGAAGTATCAGGAAGATGGATACTTTCCACCAAGGCCAGGCAGCCAGTTAGGGGCCGAGTGTGCTTTGGGCCGGGATTGTCTGACTATAAGCCCAGCCCCTTTCTATTACACTTAAAACATGTTAAACATAGTCACATAATAACTTGTTTTTTTTTTTTTTTTGAGACGAAGTTTCGCTCTTGTTACCCAGGTGGGAGTGCAATGGCACGATCTCGGCTCACCGCAACCTCCGCCTCCTGGGTTCAGGCAATTCTCCCGCCTCAGCCTCCTGAGTAGCTGGGATTACAGGCACGCGCCACCGTGCCCAGCTAATTTTTTGTATTTTTAGTAGAGACGGGGTTTCACCATGTTGACCAGGATGGTCTCGATCTCTTGACCTCGTGATCCATCCGCCTCGGCCTCCCAAAGTGCTGGGATTACAGGCTTGAGCCACCGCGCCCGGCCCAATGACTTGTTAATATTTGCACATTGGTCAGATGGGGAGACAGCACATTATATCTCCATTTTGCAGATACTGAAAGTGAGATAAAGCAGTTTATTGCAAAGAACATAATCAGGAGAAGATCACAAGGAACAGGGATAGCGACAGAACAGTACATTTTCCTGTCATCAAGGCACCAGCATTTCTCTCTCTGGCTTCACTGACTGTCGCTCAGCATTTCCTGAGTGCCTCTGTGTCTCCACCTTCCCTCTTCCATCATGTACACAGGCGGGAGGGCAGATCCATGCACAGACAAGAATCCTGAATCACCTGGGGCAGGGAGTGCCCAGAGGGAGGAAGAGGCTTCCTGAGGCCTTCACACTGATCTTCCGGAAGGACCGAATTTAGGCCAGGGATGAGGAGAGAGTGGCCTGGGGGACAGGCCAAGCCTGGACTTAGCTCCAGCACTGGGAAGGAGGTTATGGGAGTGATGCCCAGGGAAGAGCCCCCTGAGGATGCTGTGAGATGAGCTGGTGCAGTCAGGAAGAGCAGGAGCCCCCCGAGGCTGTGAGGTAGGGGAGGGCCGCCAGTGGATTTGTCTGTTGAGATGGGTCACTGGTGACTGTGCAGGGAATGAGCTGAGGGTTGAGAACTGGGACTGTAAAATAAAGGTGAAGATGAGGGACATGTGGGTGGAGGTGTGGGCGGGATCAGGGACTGCTTGCATCCCAGGGCTGGGAGAGAGGGAAAAGAGTTAAGGAACTTTAAGGTTTCCAGCTGGAAGTACCGCACAGGTGACGTTGCCACTTACTGAAATGGCAACAGCAAGAAGAGAAAGATTTCATGAGAAAGGAACAAGGTCAAACCACGTGCAGGCTTACTGAGTCTGGATTCTTTGGAGACATTGAAGTGAAGTGTCTGATAAGCAGGGCTCCTGTCCCGGGCAGGGGTCCGGATGGGGAGATTGGTTTGGGGTCTTTAGGGTACAGGTGGAAGTCACAGGACTAGTGAGAATATACAGAGACAGGGAGGAACCAGGAAGCCTCCCAGTGTCTGCGGAGGCAGGTGGCACAGAGAGAGGAGGAGAGGCGTGCAGAGCAGCAGAGGCGGGGGACGTCAGGGGACAGAGTCCAAAAGCCAGGGAGAAGACAGCCACTAAGGCCAGCAGGGTCAGCTACACCTTGTCAAAGCAGAGCTGCAGTGAGGAGCTGGTGGCCTTGACTCCGCTTCTGAACTGGCGTCTCCCATGTACTGTGTCCCTGTGAGTCCCGGAACGCCTGTCTCCCTGTTGTGACCCGTGCTGATGCCTAGAACCTCATGTCTCAACCCACCAGGAAGAGCCACTTTGTGGGTAAATTCTTCCATCGCCAGTTCTTTTTCTGGCTGCCTGCGTTTTAAATGTTTTTTTTCCGTAAGTTCACCACTTGTTCTTCACCACTTCCGCCAGAAGGACCCAGTCCAACTGTAGTTCGTGGCTCACAGATATCTCAGACTCTGCCTTAAATGTTAGGGTCCAGTCTTCGCCACAAACCCAGATTTCACATTAGATGCCAATGTCATGCTGAGTGTGGACACCATTCAGATAAGGGATTCTGAGGCTGCATTTTGTGAGTTTGACCCTATTTCCCACACCCATGGAATGGGGCTATTTTTTTTTTTTTTCATTTGTTGGAAATGTCGAAGAAATAGATACTGACTTGAGTTTTGTCCACAATTACAGCTCGGAAGTCTTCTGGCCAGGCTGGTCAACTGCCACCTCCAACTCTGGCCCCCCCACAGCCGCCGCCTCCTGAAACCCTAGAGCGACCTGTGGGCACTGGGGCCATGGTGGCTCGCTCCAGCGACCTGCCCTATCTGATTGTTGGGGTTGTCCTGGGCTCCATAGTTCTCATCATCGTCACCTTCATCCCCTTCTGCTTGTGGAGGGCCTGGTCCAAGCAAAGTGAGTGACGCTTTCAGTGGGAGGAGGCTGGGTGGGGAAGGGGGTCTCCCAGCCCACCAAGGAGGCCTCTGCCCAGGTCTGTGTTCACGGAGACCTCAAGCCTGAGACCCCGAAGGTCTCCGAGGTCAGAGAACACTCCACGACTGGGCCCTCCCCGCAGCTCACAGACCTCTGCTCGGGGAGGAGGAAGGAGTGAAAGTTGGGCTGTCTTCTCTGCACCTCTGGAGCTCGGGACCTGTGTGGCTCCAGCTTCTTGGGTGTCCGAAGCTGCTCCTCTGACCTCACGTTCATCCTGCCTCTTCGCTGGGCTCTGAACTGCTTTCAGCTTTCCCCTTTATCCTGGAATCTGACTTACACTCACTGATTTCGGCTTCAGATGGCAACACATCTGGTCAACTTGCCTCCTCTAAATATTGCTCTTTCTTTTCACTCACCACCGTGGACCTGTATCTCCCACTTTTCTCCCTGCAGAAATGTCCAGGTATCAGGCAGAAATGGGCAACATAAAGAAGACTCTAAGGAAAACATTCTCCATCTGTGGGCACTGTCAGCTTCCCACCTGTGTCCTTCCCCCTATGTGGCCAGGAGCCTCCTGAGATCCTTGTGGGGCTACCTCGGCCTAAGCACACCTTTCTTTCTGTTCTTCCAGAACATACAACAGACCTGGGTTTTCCTCGAAGTGCCCTTCCACCCTCTGCCTGCCCCTATACTGTGGTGCCACTGGGAGGACTCCCAGGCCGCCAGGCCAGCGGACAGCCCTACCTCAGTGGCGTCGGTGGACGGGCCTATGCCAATGGGATCCACGTGAATAGGGCCTGCCCCATGGCTGCCGTGGGCCCCCTGGGCATGAAGCCACAGCAGCACTGCCCAGGCGAGCTTCAGCAGGTAGCACACTCTTGGGTGTGGGCGGCAGGTACGGACACTGCGGAAGGAGTGGCTGGGCTGCCGAGGGGGCCTCCTCCCTCCTAGGGTCTCGGCCTGGGCTGTTGGGCCAGGCTTCTTTAGTCAGGAGCAGATGTTCCTGCTGATCAGTGAACGTTGGGAAGTTACTTGGACTCCCCAGTGTGGCCGTCTCATTACTCTTCCTTTTGAGCAGCAGAATGACACGGGCAGCCTGCTGACGCAGAACCTTCTTGGCAATGGATACGACCCCCAAAATCACCAGATCACCAGGTAACCAGGCCTTTCCCCTTTCACTCCCAAGCCCCACAGCCTCACTTTCCCTTTAGCTCCTCAAATCCAAGGTCAGTCACAGCCAAGCAGCAGCGTTGCACACGGGGTGCCCACGGCTGACGGCCAGCTCCTCTGAGCCGTTGCCCTGATGGGCAGTTGTTACATTTGCAGTTGCGATGCCCTTTCTGCCTGGAGGCTTGGGTTGGTACCTCAGAATCCGCCCTCACCAGGCAGCTCAGAAGCACCCACCACAATGACTTTGCCCATAGGCCTCTGGACACCTGACTTCACATCCTCTCCCATAGAATGAAATGGAAATGGACTAGAATGATCAGTGAAAATGATGGCGTGGCACCTCTTGATGTTCAAAGGGGAGAGCAGTCCTTGCCGTAACTGAGCTCTCAGCAGCTCTGATGCCCTCAGACAGAGACAGCCGGCAGGGCGATGGGGCCACAGGCCCACCCTGCCCTGTCCCGCCTCCCCATCTGGGCTTGTGCACTGCAGGGGTCCCGAGTCTAGCCCGGATGAGGGCTTTTTCTTATACACGCTGCCTGACGACTCCACTCACCAGCTGCTGCAGCCCCACCACGACTGCTGCCAACGCCGGGAGCCGCCTGCTGCTGTGGGCCCGTCAGGGGTGAGGAGAGCCCCCGAGAATCCTGGCCTGGAAGCGGCATGGGACCCTCCACTTCACTCAGGTCGGTGCCAGGAGCAGGGCAGGGAAATTGAACAGGCTGGGGTGAGGCAGACACCCACAAGCCAGGTGTAACACAGTCTTGAAGGTAGGGCTTGGTGAGGAGCCAGCCGCAGCATTTCTATGGGAGGGATGGGACGTCGAGGGCGGCTGGCCACTTTCCTTCACTGCTGAAGGCCCAGTAGGTCTGTGGGATGTCCAGGTGGGTCCACTCCAGCATTGTAAGCTGCAGTCCTTAGCCTCTGAGAAAAAGGCGGCTTTTCCATTTTGGAGACAAAAGCCCTTTTTGGTCTCTGCATTTCAAGGTCATTCACAAATTCCATTTGCCCCTCATCACACAAGAGCCGTTCTCTAATCATTCTGAAATGCCTTGCTGTGTTGAGGCTTGTCTCTTAATTAAGGAATACGGTTGCCTCAGTCATTAAGGAGCCAAGTTCTTACAAACATCATCGTAACTGTGCTTCCACAGAACTTTTTCTCCATGGGGTGTGGGCCGTTCGTGCTGAGCCCATCCCGTTCTCTCCCTGCTGGTCTCCTTGGAGTCAGTGGATACTTGGTGAGGACACAGGCTAGTTCAGAGGACTGCCCAGTTCATGTTTCTTAGCCCCTCTGTGTGCATGTCCATTCGTAGGCAGATCCTGACTCTGCCTCAGGAGACTAGAAGATGCTGGGTCCCAAAACTCCACCCAACATCATTTAAACTGGCCCGTGGCCATCCGGGGGGCTGGACGGTGAGTGGAATGACCGTCACCAGAAGCTAGAGAGTGGACTAGAGCTGTAGGCAGAGCAGAGCTTCCTTCTGTATTCACAGGCCTCGCTGACTTCATCTGCCCCGGTGGTGCGGGCATCTCTGTGGTCCTTGTAGGAGTGGGAAATGGGTGGCAAGTGGCCCTCCCTGTTTCAGTGAGAGACCTTGGAGGGACCATGATGCCCTCGTAGGCTTCTGTCCCCTTTTTGGAGCCAGTGTAACCACCTTCTGGCCCAGTATCACTGGGGGCTGGTTCCTCAGTCTGGCTTTGCATGTTGACTGCTCTTTCCCCCCTCAGGGCCCCCTTGCTGCTTGGGCCTTGTGCCAGTTGAAGAGGTGGACAGTCCTGAGTCCTGCCAAGTGGGTGGAGCAGACTGGTGTCCCCAGCGTCCCACGGGGGCCCACGTGGGACAGGAACCTGGGACGCAGCGCTCTCCAGGACCACCGGTGCATGCGTCTTTTGAAACACCACCTCCCACAATTTAGGCAGAAGCCGATATCCCAGAAAGACTATATATTGTTTTTTTCTTCTTTAAAAAGCAGAGAAAATTCGTATTTATTTTTCTATTATAGGCATATTTATATATTTATGCACTTGTAAATAAATGTGTATGTTTTATAATTCTGGAGTGACATAAGGAATCCTGTCCGTTGAAGCTGTCACCTAACTAGTCACCCAGGAAAGCACCACACAGGCTGGCACAGGACGGACTCCTCGCCTGGGGCCTCGGCAGACGAGGCTGCGGGAGGCCCACAGATAAGCTGGCGAGAGGAAGGATCCCAGGCACGCAGTTCATCAGGACCACGAGGGAGAAGCAAGGGTCACGGTGTCACAGCCTGGAGATGCCCACACAGTTGGCTGGATCTGGTGCTACTGGAAACATTTTCCTAAGATGGCCATGAGAACAGACCAAGATGTGTACAGCCCTATGAGCATTAAAAACCTTCCAGAATCAATACTCTGTGGCAGCATATCTCTGTAAAAACAAACACTGTAACTTCTAAATAAATGTTTAGTCTTCCCTGTAGCCTTGAACGGAGTCACATCTGAGTCAGCGTTTTCTTTAGATGTTAGAATTCAGTCTCTGCGTATCTGAAGAAAATACCCACTTGCGATATTTTCAGGTCCATCAGACACAAGATCTGGAAAAAGTAGCAAATGTTCCTTTTTTTTTTTTAGTGAATGTCAGTTGTGCTTGGATTAATGCAGAACACATTGTTTAGTCCAGAAGGAAGCTGTTGTACAGCAGACCAGGAAAACAGACTCACCGTTCTCTCACCAACTGGACTTGAGGGGAGGTTCAGGTCCCATCGGAGACACAAAACTCATCTTTTTTATATAGGTATGTGTTGAGGACCAAATATTTTCTCCAGAATACTATTTAGCTAAGTGCTGTGCCACACATGCACACATGTTGTGTGATAAATTCACTTCCCTTCTTTCCAGAGACACCAACACTGCCGGAGTAGTTGACTCACTAGTTTAAAATCAGCATTTACTTACTGTCATCCAACCAAAGGATCAAGCATAGATTCTTTTTCAACTGAAATTTTAAAATCTCTACATGCGGAAGTGGAACTAGATGGACACTGACACAATGAAAACCTTACCACGCTTTTGAGTGCGGGGGCTGGGGAGTGTGGGGGCTGGGGCATATTTTCTAGATTTCAGTAAAATTGAGTTACAGATGAAATGCCACTTGAGACAGTCTCGTTAAGCGGGGGGCAGACCCTGGCTTCTATACATGAAGAATTCTACAAATGGGGTCCCAGGGAAGACTGGGGCATTGAGTCACTCTGACTGTTTGGTGCAGGTGCACCCTCTGCTGGCCAAAGTCAGTATAGCACCTGCCATTCCTCAGACTTTTGCATCCTTTTCCCTCAAATAGCTAAAAGTCAGAACTTCTTATGGAAATGCAGCACGGTTTTCAGGAAAGCAGTATTTAAAAAATATTTTTAAAAAAGGACTGTAAGGAACATGTAAATAAAAGGAAATGAGAAGCAGAGAACTGATTTCAGACACGCCCAGAGCTCACTTCACAGTGGGCAGGGCTGACGCTCTCAACCATTGCTTTGCTATCCAGAGGCCACCCCGCCCAATCTGAGCTGTAATTCACCTTCCAGCCCCACTGGCTTTTACGTTTTTTCCTCCTTGATGATCTAAGGTAGTTGTCTAAATTAATTTTGGTGAACTTAAGTGATATATGAAACATCTGCTTTCTGCAAAGCACTGGAATCATGACACAATGGTTTTAGCTCTGACGAAAAACTTAGCACATGGCTCACAGACCTCCCTAAGGGTCCCCTGTGGTGGGACGGGCTGACTGGCATGAGCAACTCCTTTACTCCAAAGTTGTGACAGAGGTTTTTTTCTTCCCAATGCTGAGATTGATTATCAGTGATACTATGAATGGGAGTTCAGAATAACCAAGTTATATGAACAACTGACCCACAAGTAACTCAGTGTAGGCAGATTGTTGGCCTCACCCTCAGAGGTGAGGCCACTCCTCTGGGAGCACAGCAGGAGGCTGGCAAGTGTGCCAGGACAGCCTCCCGGCAGCCACCCCCTACCTGCCCCACCCATGCCACACCCTACTGGTCTACTTGTGTTTGAAGCTTAACTTCCCAAAGACTCAGATGCTCTAACTACAGATTTAAAGCCGGAGGTATCACGCTACCTGATTTCAAACTATACTACAAGGCTACAGTAATCAAAACAGCATGGTACTGGTACCAAAACAGAGATATAGACCAATGGAACAGAACAGAGGTCCTGGTGGCAATGCCACACATCTACAGCTATTTGATCTTTGACAAACCAGACAAAAGCAATGGGGAAAGGATTCCCTGTTAAACAAATGGTGTTGGGAAAACTGGCCAGCCACGTGCAGAAAGCAGAAACTGGACCCCTTCCTGACACCTTAAACTAAAATAATCCATCTGGAGTTAAAAGACTTAAACATAAGACCTAACACCATAGAAACCCTAGGAGAAAACCTAGGCAAAACCATTCAGGACATAGGCGTAGGCAAGGACTTCATGACTAACACACCAAGAGCATTGGCAACAAAAGCCAAAATAGACAAATGGGACCTAATTAAACTCCAGAGCTTCTGTATAGCCAAAGAAACAATCATTATACTGAACTGGCAACCAACAGAATGGGAAAAAAATTTTGCAATCTATGCATCTAACAAAGGGCTAATATCCAGAATCTACAAAGAACTAAAACAGATTTACAAGAAAAAAAACCCATCCAAAAGTGGGCAAAGGATATGAACAGACACTTTACAAAAGAAGACATACACGAGGCCAACAAACACATGAAAAAATGCTCATCATCACTGGTCATTAGAGAGATGCAAATCAAAACCACATTGACATACCATCTCACGCCAGTTAGAATGGCGATCATTAAAAAATCTGGAGACAACAGATGCTGGAGAGAATGTGGAGAAATAGGAACACTCTTACACTGTTGGTGGGAGTGTAAATTAGTTCAACCATTGTGGAAGACAGTGTGGCGACTCCTCAAGGACCTAGAAATAGAAATTCCATTTGACCCAGCAATCCCATTACTGGGTATATGTCCAAAGGACTATAAATCGTTCTGCTATAAGGACACATGCACACAAATGTTCATTGCAGCACTGTTTACAATAGCAAAGACCTGGAACCAACCCAAATGCCCATCGAGGATAGACTGGACAAGCAAAATGTGATGTATATACACCATGGAATACTATGTAGCCATAAAAAATGAGTTTGTGTCCTTTGTAGGGACATAGATGAATCTGGAAACCATCATTCTTGGTAAACTGACACAAAACCAGAAAATCAAACACTGCATGTTCTCACTCATGGGCAGGTGATCAACAATGAGAACACATGGACACAGGGAGGGGGGCATCACACACTGGGGTCTATTGTGGCGGGGGGGGCAAGGGAGGGACAGCGGAAGGGGGATGGGGAGGTTGGGGAGGGATAACATGGGGAGAAGTGCCAGATGTAGGTGACGGGGGATGGAGGCAGCAAACCACACTGCCACGTGTGTACCTGTGCAACAGTCCTGCACGATCTGCACATGTACCTAAAGTGCAATTAAAAAAAAACCTGGAATCAAATGGAAATGAACCTAAAGCTATCAACATATTTTGTCCAATTCAAAATAAAGTAATTGAGTGTTAACTGTCTTGTCAATTCCCAAACATGCAAAATGAAGGCCTGCATATTACAGAATTAACTAGTGACTTAGTCTGCCTTAGTTTGGGAATAAATAATTATCTCAATTAGTTTTACTCTCAGCTGAAATAAACACACATTGAATCCTGACGTGCCTCTTGAGTAGACTCTCGATTCATTCTTGCTGCAATCAGAATCACAGAATTTCGGCCGGGCGCGGTGGCTCACGCCTGCAATCCCAGCACTTTGGGAGGCCGAGGCGGGTGGATCACGAGGTCAAGAGATCGAGACCATCCTGGTCAGCATGGTGAAACCCCGTCTCTACTAAAAATACAAAAAATTAGCTGGGCATGGTGGCGCGTGCCTGTAATCCCAGCTACTCAGGAGGCTGAGGCAGGAGAATTGCCTGAACCCAGGAGGCGGAGGTTGCGGTGAGCCGAGATCGCGCCATTGCACTCCAGCCTGGATAACAAGAGCGAAACTCCGTCTCAAAAAAAAAAAGAATCATAGAATTTCAGAATGGGAAGGAACCTCAGCGCTCTCCCAATCCTTCATTTATCAGATAATGAAATGAGGCCCAGGAAGATAACGTAACTTCTCCTGATTCTCTACAACTACCCAGGGGAGGGTATCCCCTCAAGAACTTTCTCAGAGACCAGCCACTCTCTCCAGGCGGCGGCTCCTTGTGGCCACCAGCCCCCACGAAGGCCCCCGTAACCCCAACCTGGTATTCACACCCTGTTCAGTCCCTACCACGTTACACGGGGTCAGCCTGTGACCCACGGGACAAATAGTGACAGCGTGTCACTTCTGAGCCTAGGCTGTAACACGTAAAAGTGTGGCTCTTGGGCGTCATTCTCTCTTGCTCCCTCCCTCACTCTTGGAAAAGTCACGTCCTGAGCAGTCCTATGAAGAGGTCCACATGGCGAGGAATGGAGGCCCCACCAAACGGCCAAGGGAGGGAATTTGTTAGCCCCTCCAGCTCCAGCCAAGCTTCAGATGGCGGCAGCCCCAGGTCCCAGTGTGACTGCAACTCCGTGAGAGTCCCTGAGCCAGAACACCCAGCCAAGCTGTCCCCCGTTTCCTGGACCTCAGCAACCCTCTCACCCCTGGGTGAGATGATAAGTTTGTAAGTTTGGGGGTAATTTTTTAACCACAATAAATAAGAAACTCAGAGCTATGACTAGCATACTTTTAAAACTACTTGAAAGGCACACATGGTTTAGGATATACACAGAAAGTGGTTTTTTTTAAAAAGCGGGTGCTCTCCAGTAGAGAAGTGACTGCATCAGAAATTACTCGTGACAAATGCCAACAGTGAGGTATTCTGACCTCTTAAATAGAAACATGAAAGAATCTTGGGAAGACAATAGGCCTCTAGGACTATTCTGACGTACTGTTTCTGATTTTGGGGGCAGATTAACAGGTAATCACAGGTGAGGGGGACTTGGCATTGCTGAGTTCCCTCGTACCTTTAAGCAATGTTGCCTTCTTCACCTGCCCTTCTCAGTTATCCTGGGAGAGCCTCAACTGAGTAACTCATTAACACAGAGCTCTTAATCTAACGCGCTATGCGGTTACCGACGGGACTCCGAATGTCAGAGGATCCTTCAGTGGCTGCAGCCATGAGCCTCAATGAGCATCTACCCCCAACCAAAAGGATACTCTTACATTAGCTTAAAGTGTTATGGGTAATCAAAAGGGATTGTTACAGATGATCTCTACATCTAAATCTATTTCATCTTCTCCTCTATCAAACCCAGCAAATGGCCCAAGCAAAACCTGAAAGGAAAAGGCAGAGGACATGAGAAACTATGGGGAAAACTTAGAATTCTGATGGAGTTGCAGAAAGCTTTAGAGAAAAGCCTCCTTGTTGACCGTTTTATAAAGCTCGCTCCTCTGCTCCACTCAGAACTGAGGAGCCTTCAAAAACTGTGGGCCAGCCAAGAGGGCTGGTTGTTTTCCTGCTTTCTGCTGACCCAAAGCAAACTGCTCTGCCATGCCCGTTTGTATTTCCCAAATCCTGAGCCCTCAAATAACTGCTTTATGAAGTCTGCCATGCCAAAACTGAAATCCGCGTTTCTATCCTGAGATATCATTGGCAAAATGTCTTTTTCTTCTGCATTCTCTGAGTGCACTTAAAAACATGTAAGCTTATTTTCTAAGGATCAAGGAAACAAAGTGTTCTCATTAATTGCTGAATGATAGTTTTTCTTGCCAATGGCTAAAAATTCAGCATACCCCAAATCGAATTTTCCTAAAACAAAATACATTACAGATGCTTTGCTGAAATGATGACACCGCTTTCTGAGACTTCATATTGAATCCAGTAGGTTCCAGACATCTGAAATGATCCCATTCTACAACAGAGGTTGGGTCCTGCCGTCGGCTCTGAGATAACCAAATTGTAGAGAGATTCTTTTTTTTTTTTTTTTTTTTTTTTTTTGCCAATCATTGAGAGGTTGTAAGGTTGCTGAGGTTGGTTGGCCTTGAACTCTTGGCCTCGCCTTCGCAAGCGCCACGACATCCGGCTGGAGCCACTTTGGGCCCCTGTAGAGAGATTCTTAAAGCTGCATGACTGGATCTGGTTTTAGACTTTCAGACAAAATACTTCAAAATCACTTTAATATAATAAGATTGTTGCAGGTGACAAGGAGACAGAACTTTGGGTGAGTTAGGTCAGAATCTTGCATGGGTTTGCGAAAACAGCAAACTCAGAGGTCCACGGGCGACATCTCACTCTCTTGTGGAGACTGAATGGGTGGGAGGACAAGGCCGCCTTTCCTACGCAAAAGAGCAATCTCCTCCTTTAAGGCCAAAATGCTTTCCGCCTGGAGTTGGATCAATTCAGTGAGCTTCTCTCTTGCCACAATGTCTGCTTCTCGAGGGCCCTGGAAGGCGTTGCCCTGTTGAAAGAAAACAGCTCCCTGCTGAAGCATCAGTTGGCACGTGAAAACCTCCATGTCCTTGTACTGTGTATCTGTGATGAGTGCTAGCCTGAAGTCATCCTCAACAGCCACTGCTCCCTACTCTTGGGAGCCTTAACTTCCTCCACTAAAACCTCACCATTAGAAATGTGTCCCTTTGGACCAATGAACAACTCTTCAAGTGAAAATCCTCTTTGGATGAGCGCACTTTGAGCAAGCTGTCAGTCATTCGTTAGAGAGCTCATCTCTGGAATAATAAAAGACTGTGTCTTTCTTTTTCTGGACAGCCTGTATTTTGGTTTCGAGAATGACATCTTCTGTTCCCTCATCTGATTTCTGTCCCCATCCAGCTGACTCCTATTGGGTTAGGATTTTCTGCTTTCCGTCCTATTGAAACATCCAGTATACATCACTACAACTTACAGAATGAGCCATATAATAGTTATGATATTTGACAGTTTTAAAATCTAAAAGAATGGCCATGTAATATGGCAGAACCGAAGTGCCTGTTTGATACCTATCTTTGCTGCTAGATCCTGTCTGTTGGACACAAAGCCTCACCACTCTGTCCAATTCCTGCCCTGGTGCTTTCTGCATAAGTAGATGCCCAGTAACATCTGAATGCATGAATACGTCTGTGAGGGGAAGGTACGATACTTGCACGGTGCGCACTCTGTGGAAGGTGCTTTGCAGATGCTCTCTCATCTAATCCCCAAAACAACTCTGAACCGAGTTGTATCCTTCCAGTTTCACGGATAAGGCCACTGAGACCCAGAGTCATTAACGAGCCAAGTCAAGCTGGAAGCAGGGTTAGAAACAGGTTGCCTGATGCCAAAGCCCACACTTTTTCTATTACTCCTAGGCAGTGGAGCAGACCTTCATAGTAAGTGAGGGTTACCCAGTGCCCTCTGCCTCTTCTCTGTTGCTCACCTTTTATTATTATTAAGTTCTGGGGTACATGTGCAGATCTTGCAAGATTGTTACATAGGTACACACATGCCATGGTCGTTCGCTGCATCCACCCCGCTGCCATCACCTACATTAGGTATTTCTCCTAATGTTATCCCTCCCTACCTCCCCACCCCCTGCTGTCCCTCCCCTAAATCCCCACCCCCCAACAGACCCCAGTGTGTGATGTTCCCCTCCCTGTGTCCATGTGTTCTCATTGTTCAATACCCACTTATGAGGACATGTGGTGTTTGGTTTTCTGTTCTTGTGTCAGTTTGCTGAGAATGATGGTTTCCAGGTTCATCCATGTCCCTACCAAGGACATGAACTCAGCCTTTTCTATGGTGCATAGTATTCCATGGTGTATATGTGCCACATTTTCCTAATCCAGTCTATCCTTAATGGGCATTTGGGTTGGTTCCAAGTCTTTGCTACTGTAAACAGTGCTGCAATGAACATAGGTGTGCATGTGTCCTTATAGTAGAACGATTTATAATCCCTTGGGTGTATACCCAGTAATGGGATTGCTGGGTCATGATGGTATTTCTATTTCTAGGTCCTTGAGGAATCGCCACACTGTCCTCCACAACGGTTGAACTAATTTACACACTCACTTTTATTTTAGAGGCTGTGAAAGCTAAACACTGGCCTTACTCATTTTCTCTTCCAGCTAGAGGTAGCTATGTGGCTATGGTCTGAAACTTTTGCTTCTTAAAAAAGGGATAGAAGAGGCTGCTGCACGGATGTGAGATGTAGGAGCTGAAGCGGCTGTCGTGTGACTTTGAAGGAAACTTGGGTAAAATCACCGAGTCACCGGCTCCGGCGTCATGGGCCTACGAATCCAAAGCCTGTACAGTCACCTCCCTGTGGACTCTTGCCCGGTGAGAAAAATGACTCCCATTTATTTAAGCTGCTCTCAACAGGGCTTTCAGTCAACTGCAGCTAAAAGCAGGCCTGACACACCAGCCCATGCCCAGCCGTTCCAGTTGGTTGCTTCCAAGTCACCTATCCATAGTAGACCAGTCAGTGTTCAACTGAATAATGACTAACTTTCCCTCCTTCTCACCAGATCCAATCAAATTTTGGCTACTCGCACTTTAAGGTGTCCTTTGACATTTGACACATTTTTGTGGTCATCAACTATATCCTCCCAATTCATGCCTACATCATTGTAAGAAGCAATGGAGTCAGCACTGCAGGCAGACAGACCTGAATTTCAAAACTAACTTCATGCGTTAGCTCTGAGAGCTTCAGCAAGTGACTGAACTCCTCTGAGCTTTAGAAAGTAGTGTTTTGAGGCTTAAATGAGAATCCTATGTGAACAGACCATGCATGTAAAGATATTCTGTGTAAAGACACAGATACGAGTAATTTCGTCTCCCATTCAAGTGATCTCCTGCCTCTAAGCTTTTTCCTCTCCAATGTACCAGACTGATCAAAGCACGTTAAGTCAACGAACGTTGACCGACTGCTCAGCCTGTGAAGATTCAGGTTAGGCATTAACCCTGTCAAACACTGCCTTGATCTTTCACTCAAAACTTACTCGTAGAAAAAGACCCCTGAATATTCAAATTCTAGTCTTCCTTTCACGTCTAATCTTCAATTATAAGCCTTCTAAATCTTTCTAATTCACGTTTCATGGAATAAACAACATTGCTTCTTACTTTAAAACTTTTGCTTAGACCAGTGATTCTTAAACTCTGGCCTCTTCAGAATCCCCGGGAAGGCTGGTTAGCACAGACTGCTGGGCTCTCCCCAAGGGCATCTTCAGAGTCCCCGGGAAGGCTGGTTAGCACAGACTGCTGGGCTCTCCCCAAGGGCATCTTCAGAACCCCCGGGAAGGCTGGTTAGCACAGACTGCTGGGCTCTCCCCAAGGGCATCTTCAGAATCCCCAGGAAGGCTGGTTAGTACAGACTGCTGGGCTCTCCCCAAGGGCATCCTCAGAATCCCCGGGAAGGCTGGTTAGTACAGACTGCTGGGCTCTCCCCAAGGGCATCTTCAGAACCCCCGGGAAGGCTGGTTAGCACAGACTGCTGGGCTCTCCCCAAGGGCATCTTCAGAATCCCCGGGAAGGCTGGTTAGTACAGACTGCTGGGCTCTCCCCAAGGGCATCCTCAGAATCCCCGGGAAGGCTGGTTAGTACAGACTGCTGGGCTCTCCCCAAGGGCATCTTCAGAATCCCCGGGAAGGCTGGTTAGTACAGACTGCTGGGCTCTCCCCAAGGGCATCCTCAGAATCCCCGGGAAGGCTGGTTAGTACAGACTGCTGGGCTCTCCCCAAGGGCTTCTTCAGAATCCCCGGGAAGGCTGGTTAGCACAGACTGCGGGGCTCTCCCCAAGGGCTTCTTCAGAATCCCCGGGAAGGCTGGTTAGTACAGACTGCTGGGCTCTCCCCAAGGGCATCTTCAGAATCCCCGGGAAGGCTGGTTAGTACAGACTGCTGGGCTCTCCCCAAGGGCATCCTCAGAATCCCCGGGAAGGCTGGTTAGCACAGACTGCTGGGCTCTCCCCAAGGGCATCTTCAGAATCCCCGGGAAGGCTGGTTAGTACAGACTGCTGGGCTCTCCCCAAGGGCATCCTCAGAATCCCCGGGAAGGCTGGTTAGCACAGACTGCTGGGCTCTCCCCAAGGGCATCTTCAGAATCCCCGGGAAGGCTGGTTAGTACAGACTGCTGGGCTCTCCCCAAGGGCATCCTCAGAATCCCCGGGAAGGCTGGTTAGCACAGACTGCTGGGCTCTCCCCAAGGGCATCTTCAGAATCCCCGGGAAGGCTGATTAGTACAGACTGCTGGGCTCTCCCCAAGGGCTTCCGAAGCAGTACAACTGGGTTGGCACCGTAGAACCTGCATTTCAAACAAGTTCCCTGGTGAGGCTCATGCTCTTCTTCAGGGGACCAAGCTGCTGCAACACCGCGTAGCTTAGACCATTTCCAGGGGCCGGAGGAAAACACAAAGCCAAGAAGACCGAGGGAAACAGCTGGTCTTTTTGCAGATAATATTGTAAGTATATGACATAGAGTTTAGAATATGCCATACATGTGTCAGGTCCCTAGATGGCAAGACTTGGACTGGGTAAATATTTATTAAGTATTATCTACCACATACAACGTATTAAGTGCAATGTTAGGCTGACTAAATATTAGATAATAGCAAGTTGCAACCCACACAAAGTAACAAGCATTTAAATAAGATAACAGGGTAGACTTGATGCCCACTTCAAGTCAAATGAAATAAACAGCATTGGAAATAGATGTTTGCCGCCAAACTCGGGGGTATAATGGTGTCGTTATTTGTACCTAAGTAACCTTGCCTCTCCAGGACCAAGGCAATCTATTGATTAGGACTTACATGAGTTCATGGCACCCAAGGGGCATTCAATAAAGCTCGTCCCTCAGGCCCACTGTAACGTGACTAACACCAACTCAGTGCCCTTAGGATGCACGTGGTCCAAGATCAAGGAAGTTGGTTTAAACGGTTAACGTTCTTGTGAATAAGCTACCTTTGACAGAGCTTCCTCAATTCTGAAAAGGGGTCTGAAGAAAAAGAACACACCTGCTGGTTCTGTAGCTTATTCAACCGAGAATCGAGCGTCTTCTTTTCGGTACACAGATCGTTCATCTCATACAGTTTTCTGGCGTGTTCTTTTGTCTTCATCATCAGCTCCCATCGCATTTGAGCAACTTTTTGCTACCAGGGCAGAAGGATGCAAAATAGGCGTAGTAAGTAAGAGAGGAAATAAAGAAAAATGAGTGTCCAGATTTGGTCACAATCATCAGGCAAATGGAGCAATGTGCACAGATGAGAATATAATCGGAAGCCGATGTGAAAACGCAACTGCATTGGGCCTGGTTTGATTAAAGATGAGAACAGGAGTAGGTATAAATAACATAGAGATGGGCATCACCGTATGCTTGAAGAATGAAATTAGAATGCATACTGATTGCTGGTACTCATTACTTAAAAGGAAGGACAATAATTTAAGCAGCTAACTTTTCTACATTGCTCTTTTCCCCAGTCTTGGCCCGGGATCCTCAAGATAGATGGCTTGCATGGCCATCCATCTGTACAATGGCCACACCTTTTGTTTTCTTGTTGCTCCATCAGTTGCTCACTGCAGTCTTGAGCTTTTGGGCTCAAGTGATCTTCCGCCCAAGCCTCTCAAGTAGCTGGGACTACTGGTGTGCAACACCACACCCGGCTAATATTTTATCTTATTTTTTATAGAGACAGGGTCTCACTATATTGCCCAGGCTTCCAGAAAATTATTTTAGATTGCATATATTGTCTCCAGCATTCCCCTAATCGGGACCAGTCCCACTGACATGAACACTATTTGCTTCTTTAAACTACAGTGGTGCATCTCAGATTAGAAACGTTGACATGGGGCCACTGGACCACAGAGCACTGGGAAGCACTCCTCCTCCTCCCATCTGCTAAAGAAATAAGACAGGAAACTGGAGGCGTCGTCGTGATCTGTGGACTTAGAAGATCTTTGTCAAAGCTCCTACCTCTGAAGCAGGCTGGAACCAGGGCACGGCGCATGGTTCTCATCTCATGGGAACAATACGTAAGCAATAACATCCTCTAAGAGTCTGTCGGCCAAATAGTCTATGCCTTGTTACAACATTTATTACTTAGAGGTGTTTCGTAATTTCCAAATTGGTAGAGCACACAGAAGCCATCAGTAATACAATTCAAGCCAGAGAGGATAGCCGATCCATTTCCAAAGCTGTCAGAGCATTTATAATTTTTTCAGAACTTTAGGTTCAGGCGCACATGTATTAGTTTGTTACTTGAATATATTGTATAATAGTGAGGTCTGGGTTTCTAGTGGACCCATCACCCAAATAGCGAACCCTGTACCGAACAGGTAATTTTTCAACCCTCACCACGGCCATCCTCCCTGCTTGGGGAGCCCCCAGTGTTTACTATTTTCGTCTTTGTGTCCACATGTACCCATTGTTTAGCTCCCACCTGTAAGTGAGAACGTGCAGTATTTGATTTTCTGTTTCTGAGTTAGTCCATTTAGGATAATGGCTTCCAGCTCTACCTGTGTTTCTGCAAAGGACATGATGTCATTCTTTTTCTGGCTGCATAGTAATTCATGGTACTCCATATACAGATACATACACACAGCACGTTTTCTTTATCTGACTGCTGTGACATGATATCTCATTATCTCACTGCGGTTTTAATTTTCATTTCTCTGGTTAGTGATATTGAGCATTTTTTGGTATGTTTTTTGTCTGCAGAGCATTTATACATTAATGTAGGCCTCAGAATGAGATCGCTCCATAATCTTTCACCCATTTCACATCATACTGATATGCACCCTGGGCCCCAAAACCTAGCGCTGGTGCCCTAGCTCCGAGATAAACAAGTCGCTCTAACTAAGTGAACAGGAAGGAAGCCGAGACAGGCCTAAGTTCCTGGGGCAGCCAAAGGGGGTCCACGGACCAGCTGCAGATGCTTCACGGGTACCTCTTCCAGCTCCCGGGAATTTGCCTCCAGCCAGATTCAACCAAAGATCACCTGCCCTCTCCTCCTCACCTCCCACATCTTCATCTCCTTCGCATTCGCTAGCTCCTTCTGAAGCTTTTTGATCTTCAGTTCTTCAAGTGTTGTATTAACAGAAAGCGTCTGAAGGGCTTCTAGGTTTACCACACGGCCAAACTTGCTGATCATGAGTTGACGGACGGTTTCCTCCATTTCTAAAAGAAGACAGTCACTGGCTCAGGTTGTTCAATGGCTCCCATTGTCATAAATGAACACCAGGGACGGTAAAGTTCTAAGGAACTGCTTTTGCAAGATGGTGAAAGATTTTATGTCATCGGTGATTTTTCTTCTGAGACTCTTTGCCTACTGCTTTCCTCATGTAAAATGCCAATTCAGTATTGTCTTTTCACCTGCCGAATCCTGTGTGAAACTGACTCACTGTTCCCAACTGGCTTACACACTGACCCGCCCTCCTCAGACTGCTAACGGGCGACAACTAGATGATGAGCTTTTCATTTTTTTCAAAGATGAAGCTTTACAGCATCTAGTATTGAGAATAGAGCAGGCACTGAGAAAAGTCTCCAACTCACTCCAAGTAAATAATGACAGTCCCTTTGGGGATTCACGAGGCCCTGCATGTCGGCCTGCCTACCCTCCCTTCTCTCCCCCGCTGCTTTCTCACGCCTCTCCTCCTCAGCACCCTACTCGAGACACATTGGCCTCCTCTGTGCTTCTCAGCCATGCCAGACTCACCCCTGCCTCAGTTCCTTCAATCTGAACTGCTCTTCCCCCGAGATCCGCAGGGCTTGTCCTCCCAGCCCACTTACTGAAAGCGAGCTGAGACTGGAGCTGTGACTAAGAGCAGGCTCGTGTCCTCCAACCAGGGAGAGCTACATATTATCAGACGTGCTGCACTTCCAAGGAGCCTTTCCCTGTCTCCCTCGGACCTCAGCACCTTTTTTCTCAATCCATTTTTAATTTTTCTTCTTAGCAATTATCTAGCATGTAATATCTAACATGCAATATATTTTGCTTTCGTTAGTTCTTTCCCCAATGTGAAAACACTAGAACACCTCTCCAAGAAAACAATCTTATAATAGGACTTTCTCAGTGACCAGACTGTCCCCTAAGCGGAGTTTGAAGGCCCTAATATGTAGCAAGATGATTCAATTCATTCATAGTGCAGAAATTTGTATTTGGGCATAATTGTTACGATTTATGTTTGAATTAGAATAGTAAGATTGGCATGGCTGCCATGGTACACAACCCAGGAGGGGCTATTCACTTTCTGTTGTAGGTGAGTGGTGCCCCAGGGACATGTATAATGTGGGGGCTATCGCCATCAGCGAGGCAAATCGAATGAGGAATGGATGCTGTGCACATGTGTGCTGGCCTGTGGCTACCGGCCTGGCCTCTCTCAGTAAGAACTTCGATTCCTGGCCGGGTGCAGTGGCTCACGCCTGTAATCCCAGCACTTTGGGAGGCTGAGGCAGGTGGATCACGAGGTCCAGAGATCGAGACCATCCTGGTCAACATGGTGAAACCCCGTCTCTACTGAAAATACAAAAATTAGCTGGGCGTGGTGGCGCGTGCCTGTAATCCCAGCTACTCAGGAGGCTGAGGCAGGAGAATTGCATGAACCCAGGAGGCGGAGGTTGCAGTGAGCTGAGATCGCACCATTGCACTCCAGCCTGGGTAACAACAGCGAAACTCCATCTCAAAAAAAAAAAAAAAAGAAAGAACTTCGATTCCCCTCTGGCAGTCCCACCCCCATACAAGGGGTTGCCCCTCGCACGGCAGCCTCACACACCAGAACACGCAGTCTGGTCCTTGCCAGCTCCATTGTGGAGCAAGCCTAATGTCCTTCTCCTGAGCTGACAAGGCCAACTAGTGCTCACCAGGGACATAAAGTCTTCTGGAACACTCACTACCTACCTTCCCCATGGCCATGAAGCTCATGGGGAGAACTCACTCCCTCTCACCCCCGTGTTCTAGGCTCTCCTATTCTTCTCCATTGGATCTAGGGATAGAGAAAGGCAACAAGCCCAGTGCAGTGTTATTCAGCACTTCTAAGCCATATGGTCCAGCCGTATATCCCACTTCTGGGCACATATCCAAAAGAAATGAAGGTAGAGACATACACAGATATTCGTACATTCATGTTCCTCACAGTACAATTCACGAGAGCCAAAAAGTAGGAAGCAATCCAACTGCCCATTGACAAATAAATGGGTCAACAAAATGTGGCATGTACATATAATGGAATATTATTTGCCTTAAAAAGGAAGAAAATTCTGACACATGCTACAATATGGATGAACCTGAAAGCCATTATACTAAATGAAATAAGCCAGTCGCAAAAAGACAAATACTGTATTATTCTCCTCGCTAGGAAGAACTTCAGGTAGTCAAGTTCGTAGAGACAGAAAGTACGGTGGCAGTTTCCTAGAGCTGAGGGAGACAAAATGGGAGTTAGTGTTTAGTGGAGTTTCGGAAGATGAAAATGCTCTGGAGATGGATGCTGATGACAGTCGCACAGTCATATGAATGTACTTAGTGCCACTGGACTGTCCACTTGCAATGGTTGAAACTGTAAATTTTAACATACCTTGCACCGCAATTTAAAAAATAGACTTAGAAATTATTAACCCTAAAATAAAAGATTGAAACATTAAAATCACACAGTTACTGTTCATCAAAAGCCACCATAAAACAATCAACCAAGTGAAAAGATGACCCACAGAATGAGAAAAAATATTTGCAAACTATTCATCTGACAAGGGGTTAATAACCGGAATATATAAGGAGCCCAGACAACTCTATAGGAAAATATCCACTAATCCAGTTTTTAAATGGGCAAAAGATCTGAAGAGACATTTCTCAAAAGAAGACATACTGGCAAACAGGTGTATGAAAAGGTGCTCAACATCACTGGCCATCAGAGAAATGCAAACCAAAACTACAAAGGGACATCATCTTACCCCTGTTAAAATGGCTTTTACCCAAAAAACAGGCAGTAACAAATGCTGGTGAGGATGCAGAGAAAATGAAACTGTGATACACTGTTAGTGGGAATGTAAATTAGTACAGCCACTTGGAGAGCAGTTTGGAGATTCCTCAAAAAATTAAAAACAGAGCTACATATAATGCAGGAATCCCACTGCTAGATAATCACCCAAAAGAAAGGAAATCAGTATACTGAAGAGATACCTGCACTCCCATATTTACTGCAGCACTATTCACAACAGCTAAGATTTGGAAGCAAATTAACTGTCCATTAACAATGGATAAAGATAGATAAATAAAATGTGGTACATGCAGACAATGGAGTACTATTCAGCCATTAAAAAATAAGATCCATCTGGGCACAGTGACTCACACCTGTAATCCTAAGGCTTTCTGAGTCTGAGGCAGGTGGATTGCTTGAGCCCAGCCTGGGCAAAATAGCAAGATCCCATACATGCAAAAAAATTAGCCGGGTGTGAGGGTGTACACCTGTAGTCCCAGCTACCCAGGAGGCTGAGGCAGAAGGATCCCTGAGCCCAGGAGGTCAAGGCTACAGTGAGCCATGACTGTGTTACTGCACTCCAGCCTGGGACACAGAGTGAGACCCTGTCTCAACGCCTGAGAGATCTTATCATCTGCAATAACATGTGTGGAACTGATGTCATTACAGGAAGTGAAATAAGCCAGGCACATAAAGACAAACTTTGCTCTCACTTAGTTGTGGGAGCTAAAAACTGAAACAACTGAACTCATGGAGACAGAGAGAATGATAGTTACTAGAGTGTGGGAAGGATGGTGAGGTGGGGGGTGTGGGAATGGTTGATGGATACAAAAATAGAATGAGTAAGATCTGGTATTTGATAGCCCAACAGGGTTACTATAGTCAGTAATAACTTAATTGCACATTTTAAAATAACTAAAAGAGTATAATTGCATTGTTTGCAACAGAAAAGATAAATGCTTGAGGTGATAAAACCCCATTTACCACGATGTGATTATTAGACATCATATCTCTGTATCAAAATACCCGATATATGTCATAAATATACATACCTACTATGTGCCCACAAAAAATAAGGATTTAAAACAAATCTTTAATAACTTTAGAAAGCTCAACTGGGTGCAGTGGCTCGGGCCTGTAATCCCAACACTTTGGGAGGCCGAAGAGGGTGGATCACCTGAGGTCGGGTGTTCAAGACCAGCCTGACCAGCATGAAGAAACCCCGTCTCTACTAAAAATACAAAAAATTAGCTGGGCGTGGTGGCGCGTGCCTGTAATCCCAGCTACGTGGGAGGCTGAGGCAGGAGAATGGCTTGAACCTGGGAGGCAGAGGCTGAGGTGAGCCGAGATCGCACCATTGCACTCGGCCTGGGCAACAAGAGTGAAACTCGGTCACACACACACACAAAAAGCCTCCATAAAAGTGAAAACAAAAAAACAAAGGCAGATATTTGGAAAACATATAAGCAACAAAAGGATTAGTATAAAAAAAAGTAATTCCTACATATCAACTTTTAAAAGGCAAACAAATCAAGAGAAAAACGAACACAATATATGAACAGACATTTTATAGACTAGGAAACATGAAAGGCCCAAAGACATACAAAATGTGCTCAACCTTATTAGGGGCTAGGAAAATGCAGTTAAGACCATGAGTTACCACTTTATACTTTCCAGTTTCGCAAAAAAAAAAAAAGTCTTATAAGATTATTTACTTTCAATGATGTGTGTAACTCAAAGGGGACCCTTAGGTACCAGTGGCTGGAGTGTAAACTGGTACAGTCATTCCAGAAGAGAAGTTAACGTCGTTTAAACCCTTACATGCCCTATGACCCAGCTGTTCTACTTTCAGGTATGAAATCCTTATACTTTCAGAAATGCCTGTAAACATATGCCATGTACAGGAATGTTCATAGCGGAATTATCAAAGCAAAAAAATATAAAATTGTCCACTGTCAGCAGAATAAGTAATTTTGGTAGAATCATGAATTTTACAACAATGAAAACAAACGACAGCTATATGCTGTTCCACAGCTAATCTTACGAATATAATATTAAGTGAGAGTATGTTTCAAAAGGCTACATCTGGTGTAATATTTCTACCAAGTCCTAACGCAATATATTATTTAGAAATATGTATAAATATGTTATAACTTTTTTGATGAAAGGGAATGCTAAACATAAAATTGGGAATAGTAGTTGTCTCTGAATATGGGGAGACAGAGAATGAGACAGAAAGAATGCACACAGGCAGATGTTACACTGTTGCTAATATAGTTAATCAGCTGGGTGGTGCGTTCCAGGTTTCATTCTGCTGCAATACTGCACCACTTCTATGTATGCTCCACATATCAGATACTACAAAAGTGTTTTAAAAGATAATTATCTTTACACTATACATCTTATACTATATACTTCAATTTTAAGTGGGTTAGAAACCCAAATGTGAAGGGCACTGCTAACTAGGAAGCTACTCAAAATGATCTTTTTAAATTGACAAAAGCCGTATATATGCGTCATGTACAACATGATGAAATACACATACATTATGGGGTGGCTAAATGGAGCTAATCAACTTATGCATGACCTCACATACTTTCTTTTTCTTGTTGTGAGAACCCTTAAAATTTACTCTTAGCAATTTTCAAGAATATAATGCATTGTTATTAACTGTAGTCATCATACTGTACAACAGATCTCTTGAAATTGTTCTTTGAATCTCACTGAAATGTTGTATCCTGTGGCCAACGTCTCCCCAGACTGTACCCCAAGCCACAACCACAGACCCTGGTAACCATCATTATATTCTGTTTCTGTGAGTTTCTGCTCGTAGGTGATGTCAGGTGGTATTTTCTTTCTGTGCCTCTTACTTCAGTTACCATATTGTGCTCCAAGTTTATCCATGCTGTAGCACACGATAGGATTTCCTTCTTTAACACTGAATTTCATTGTGTACATATACCACATTTTCTTTATCCATGCATCTATTTATGGCCACAGGTTGATTCTGTACCTTGGCAATTGCAAATGATACTGCAGTGAACACAGGAATGCAGATGTCTCTTCCGCATACTGATAACTAATTTCATTTTCTTTGGATATACACCCAGGAGTGGAATTGCTGGACCAAAAAATATCTTTATGACCTCAAAATAGGAAAGGATTTCTTAAGCAAGACACACACACACACACACATGCATAGTGCATAAACCATAATTAAGTAGATTGATAAAAATTACTATACTAAGATTTAAAACATCTGTATCCAAAAGATTCACTAGACAAAGTTAAAAAAAAAAAAAGAAGAAGAAAAGAAAAGATGGCCGGGCACAGTGGCTCACTCCTGTAATCCCAGCACTTTGGAAGGCCGAGGCGGGCAGATCATCAGAGGTCAGGAGTTTGAGACCAGCCTGGCCAACATGGAGAAACCCTATCTCTACTAAAAAATACAAAAATTAGCCGGGCATGGTGGCGTGTGCCTGTAATCCCAGCTACTCAGGAGGCTGAGGCAGGAGAATTGCTTGAGCCAAGGAGGCAGAAGTTTCAGTGAACCGAGATCACACCACTGCACTCCAGCCTGGGTGACAGAGTAAGACTCCATCTCCCAAAAAAAAAAGAAACAAGGTACAAATCAGAAGAGATTTGCAGTGCATTTAATGGACAAGAAGAATATATTAAGAACTCCCTAAAATAAATTTAAAAACAAAAAATAGAAACTGAAAACGGGCAAAGAATAGGACAGGCAAGTTATAGAAAATAAAATAAATAAATAGCAAGTAAACGTATATAAAGATGTTTAACTTCACCAGCAATCAAAAAAATGTAAATAAAAACCACAATGAAATATATGAACATCTTGCAGACTGGCGGAAATGTTAAAGTCTGATGGTATCAAGTGCTGCTGACGATACAGAGCCTGGACAATTCTCACATACTGCCAGGGAGAGGAGAAATCTGTTCAACCCCTGTGGGGGCAACTTGGCAATATCCAAGAGAGCTGAAAATCTCCCTATCCCTCTGTAACCCAGAGATCCAGTACTAGGGTTCACCTTCTCACACATGTGCACAGGGCGATTTGCACAAGTAGGTTTACTGTGACATTGTCTATAAATATGAAAAATAAGAAATATCCTAAATATCCACCAATAGGAGGTTAAATAGAGTCTTTAATATTCATACAATGGACTATTGTAGCAGTAAAATGAATAAACTATCTGTAGCTTACAAATAAGTCAAAACGTGGTTAAATAAAGTAAACCACAAAATGATGTAAGTATCATCACAGGTATACACAGGTGTAGGGCAGGTCTCTGTATTGCGTGTGGACACATCCACATGCATGTGTGCGTACCTGGTGTGAACCTTAAGGAGGAGCAGCAGAATCGCGCTGGAAAGAGGTGGGGCTTCGACCCTATCTCAGTGTGTTCTTTCTTAAGCTGGGAAGTGGGCTCTTCGTTATGATTGTATTATTCTATATTTTAGTCATACACAAAGAGAAGATGATTCTATGATAAAAGATTTCTCCCTTTAAAATAGGACAGTGACGTTTTCATGGTAACGGAGACATAGTGAGTGGGAGAGGTAAAGCTGTTCTTATTTCCCTTCTCAGTGGTTCTGAGTCTGCAGCTACTGTTTTCACAGTTGGAGACAGTCGCCTGGAAAAGTCCCTTTCTTACCAACCAACCCTACCAGCGAGGCAGTGGGCTTAGATACTCACTCTGTATGGTTTTTGCCATTTCTTTCTTTTCTCGGATGAGCCGTTTGCGTCTCTCTCTCCATTCTTTGTTAAGCTTTTGCTGCTTGGCAATTTCCTCCTGGAGCTCATGGATTCGTTCTTGCAGCCGTCTCAAGGCACGGTTAGAGAAGACCAAAGTCCCAGAAAGATCACTAGGTATTTCTCCAAATACCACACACTCTATCTACAAGCATAACACAAGTCAAAAGAAAAAAGAAAACAGACAAAGACACGGCTTTTGTATGGCCACGGAAAGCACAACAGGTGCACTTCTTTCTCTGCCCCTTGCTTAGCTCCTCGTCTTTGGGTTCCTCCATCTTCCTCACCGAGTGACAGTGGCCAGGCAAACACAGAGAGATGTTGTCAGATAGAAAGCCACGTCACATCTCCGTGGGGAGAGCAAACCCTCCCACACAGGTCATGCCTATTACTTCCTGTATAACAACATGACACACACCTCAAGGCTGCCATACTAGGCAAACTGCTACCCAGAGCTCATCCAGTTTGGGTCAGGTTACAGAAAACGTATGTAAAGCTGATCTTGTTGTTGTTTTCCTAAAATACAGCTTTTTCTCTTAACCTGACAAAAGATAATACAATGAGCCTTTCCTCTCAATAATATGTATTCCTGCAATTTAATATAAGTTGCAATTCAAGTAGAAATGAGTAAGAAAAGTAAAAAAGAGAAAATATTTCGCTTTTGTCTTGACCTCCCTCATCAATGAGTAGAGACTAAGCAAAGGTCATTTCAGCACCATTAGTCCACGCACAGGCAAAGATGGTGTGAAAGTGACACTGGTGTAAGAGCCAAGGTGTCACCTCTGAGCCATTCCATTCTTAAATCATAGGCTCCTCATTTCTCTAGACTTGAAATGGCTGATTTCCAAAGTGCTAATGAGCCACAGGGAAACAGGCATGTTTTGATGTTAGTCTCTGATAACAGTCTGACAGTGGTAAGACAATCTAGGTGTCATCCTACAGGTAGAATTCTCAACCAAGAACCACGATTCTCCCCGTTAGTGAACCATGAATCTTTCCCTGAAAAGTTTGGGTGTGATGACTTTTCTGAGACAGGATGGACCAACTCTCTGGATGCATCACCTGGTGGAGCTTGAGCGGAATCACAACCGGCAGCTCATTCAGCTGCTGCTGCTTCTCCCGCTGATAAGCCTCCAGGGCCTCCTCTGCTGCACTCAGATTAGCTGCCACGATTTTCACCTGCAGAAAGCCCAGTGTTGTGAGGTGGTGACAAGACTCAATAACATACACCTACAGGTGGTGAATGAAGGCATCTCGGGAGGAAATAAAGCATGAGCAGGATCTGCTTTGTTGGGCTGTGATGAAGTGCCTGAGCCCAGTTTGCAACTCAGGAATGTATATTATTTTCTTTCTGCCAAGTTAGGGTCCACGTCACTCTTTCAATCATTTCTATGGCTCCAGAGTTATAACGTTTTGTGAATAAGAGCGTAGAAGACATGTCTTCACGTCTCCTTTATTTTCTGCATGAAAAGCAGCCCTCAGCATGGAATGTCTTTGACAGAACGGTGGGAATCTTTTTTGATCATAATGACTTCAACAAATTAAAGTTTCATTGCTTTAAAGCAATGAAACTGCTAAGTATAGTATTTCTAAAGCACACTCTTCATGTCCTAGATAACCTGAAACTTTTCTGAATCATTTCCTATTTGCAAGAGAAGAAATAATACATGAAAAATATTTCTGAACATGAATCAAGTTAGATGATGTTGCTCTCCAGAAGAGTACCTAACAGGGAAAGTAGGCAGATTAAGGCAGAAATTGATCGATGTTATGCCAGAAGCTTAGCTTGGTGATCTCCAACACGGGATGCATGCACCCCAGAGAATCAACAAAATCATCTATTGGGGTGTATATTGAAAATGTCAGCATTTCTATTTCTGCCTATTTTTATCTTGTTCTATTTAATTTCTGTTTTTATGGATGTTTCCTACTGTACAAAATATATAATAGTTCATAAATACAATTTATAAATACATGTACATTTATCACACGGTGAAGGGCTCCATTTTCTTTTTCTTTACTTGTAGAGCAACGTCATCAGAGAAGTCTGGAGACCCGTGACTGAGATAAAGTAACTCCAGTTATCAAAAGAGCAATGTCCCTACCACAATCTGGGGAGAGATAAACCTGGCCTTAACATTTGAAAGGTTTTTTTCTGAGAAGTCCTAGCATTGTCATTGCTAGAAATGGCAATATTATAGCGAGGAGAATGCATAGCATTTTGAGAGGATAAATAAGCCTACTTTTTTTGACAATGTCTCATATTCCTTTTTGAGGTTATCAACAAGTTTCTTTTCTTCAACTAAAGCCTCCTCAATGTCCAGCCTTTTCTCTCGAAGTTGAAGGGCCAGCTCAAAAAGAGTCACATCACAATCTGCCAAGAGAGTTAAAACAAAAAGCAGCCTCATCGTTGTGGAATGTGGTGGTTCAGAGGTTCAGAATCAACAATGTCTATTTACGGATGACTCTAGCAAGCTTTTACAACACTTACGGCTTAATTGGTCCCGGTTGAAATTATGAATAGAATCAATAACCGTAATAATAATAACAGCATTGATGCTCTGAGCAGTACTCAGAAGCAGGCTTTGTGCTAAGCCCTTTTCATGCATTATCTCAAGGCTCATGGACCCCACAAGGCAGAAATGTTCCCATATATAAGTGAAGACCTTAAGTCTCAGAGAGGTGACATAACTGGTGTATAACAGAATGGGATTCAAGTACATTATCTCTCTATTGTTTCTACAATATCACACTAAGAGCCACATTTATCCACCAAGTAATAGAGAATGTAGAAACAGAATACTAAAATAGAATTCAGGAAGCTTCGGCCCAGCCCTCACGGTACACCATACTGTGAGTCACTGTTCAAGCCATTTAATTATCCTGCTATAAAACGAGTTGCATTAGAAGGTTTGTGTGCTCTATTTCACTCATAAATATTATGATTTTTAAGACCATTATATTCAAAAGTAAAACAAGATACAAAATTTATCTGAAATTAAACTTTTAAAATTTAATTAAAGCTTTATTTGAAATGTCTAGAAAAACAAATTATAGATCCCAAAACTTGTTTTTCCTCTACTGAACCATTCATCTGAGACTGTAAGAAATTGGTCTGGCAGCTCCTGACTGGTTTCACCAGTGAAATCGGTGAATGAAAACTGCCAACCGTTTCCAGGAAAACAGTCAAAACGCCCTGACAAAGATTTGCCACACAAAAATCTGAACAGACCTGTCAAAGAAGGAGATTATTGCAAAATAAATATGCAAATTACAGTCTGGCATTTCTCTATAAAATTAAACTTGCTACATAATTTATAACTGAATCAACTGTCAATTGTCTGCATATTATTTGTCACTCATAAATGGCTGCCTAAGAGAACAGATAATAAATCATCCAGAGGGCCCCCAAAAGTATTGGTTAACACTTTCCCTGATCATGCTATTGGAAATAGCAACGTTCCTCTCCATCCTCACTCCTGCACACCCCAGTATGTACCGCTTTCTAAGATTCTGTTTAATTGTCTTTCTCCACTAGACTATAAGCTCCATGAGGATGGAGTTTATTTTATACTTTGATGCATCCCGAGCAGCAGATAAATGCCTGACACACAGAAGTTAAATATTGTTGAGTAAATATCCTTATACTTAAAAAAAGGCATTCATTAGACTCTATTTCATACATTTAAAATCATCCTTTCTTTGAATTATCAGAGAACAGACAAACAAAAACATGGCCTTCTCAGTATTGCCAATCAAAAGTCACACTTCACAGAGAATACAAGGCTTTTATCTAACTTACTTGACGGGCAAATAGAATCATCGAAAACCTCATCTTCAGATCCAGACTCATCCTCATCACTCTCCAAGCTAGATTCTTCTTCACTTGATTCCTCACTTTCCTCATCTTCATCTAAGGAAAGATGAGGCCATTGTTAACAAGAGAAGTTTCCATATTAAACTAAATACTAGATGTTTAAAGTAAACTATTTTTCAATGAGTCAGTCACTAGCAAAATAACTCAATCAATTTAAGAGTTTTAAACGGTTAAAGACACAAAGAACACAATCCCAAATGCCTGCAGAAGGTTGTACAGTTACTATAAATGGAAGTCAAAGGGGTCTGAGATCAAGTTGCCGCTGCAGATGTTGTAGTCTACCTGACACACAGTTAGTGAAATAGACTCACAACTCCTAACTCATAAGATGCTGTAAAATCAGAAGTGATTCCTCCCTTCCTTCCCTCCTTTCCCTTCTTTCCCTTTTTCCCTTGCTTCCCATCCTCCCTCGGTCCCTTTTTCTTCCCTCCCTCCTTCCCTCCTTTCTTCCTTCCTCCCTCCCTCCTTCCTCCCCTCCCCTCTCTCCTTCCCTCCTTCATTCCTGGATCTGGCTTTGTTGCCCAGGCTGTAGTGCAGTGGCACAATCTCAGCTCACTGCAACCTTTGCCTCCTGGGCTCAAGCAATCCTCCCGCATCATCGTGCCCAGCTAATATATGTATTATTATTATTATTTTTGAAGAGACAGGGTTTTGCCATCTTGGCCAGGCTGGTCCCAAATTCCCTGGCTCAAGAGATCCACAAACCTGGGCCCCCGCAAAGTGCTGGGATTACAGGCATGAGCCACTGGGCCTGGCCCTGAAAAGATTTTCCTAAGTTTTATGACCTGAAATCATGCTATTTATAGTGTTTATTTAACTTGGTATGAATATTCACGTTTTGCTGCAGAAGCACTAAGATGTTTGATTCTGGGATTCTGCACCAGAACTCGCTAGTGGGGTCATGTTGACAAGGAGTCTCTCCTTTGACCTGGCTTGAGCCACGCTTCTCTGAGTCCTGAGTTGTGTCCTTGACCTATTTAGTCTGATCGCAGCAAGAATCCTGCAGGTTAATTCAGAAAAACGCTCCCCACTTTTGATAATCGGATCCAAGTCCTCATCGCTCTGTCCTCTTAAAACAGCCTCAGTAATTTCTGTCCACTGATCCCCACACTGTGCTCCTTGGCTATAAGTCTCCACACCGCCTTGTATCCAGAGTTCACCCCATCTCTCCTCCCTGTTACAGTAACCCCCAGAATAAAGTCTGCCTTATCGTTTTTATTAAATGTCAGGAATGATTTCTTTATCATATCACACATAATATCTTCAGAAATATTTCTGAACGCTAAAATACATCTGTCCCCAGGGGTTTCGGATGAGGGATTGCAGACCTTTCCACTCCAACCTGCCCCGTTTTCTTTTAAAACACCTTGAGGCCATTGATGAACCACAGATCACCAATTTGCAGTTAACGCAGCTAAACATTATGTGCAAAACAAACATAAGAAGACTCTGAAAAAAGGGGGCGAAGGAAGTAGAGCAACTGTGCGCCTTAGAACCCAAGGAACAATGCTGAGTCCCTGGGTTCTTCCAGCCTCATCTATCTCAGACTCGGAGGTGAACGAGTCGGCGGCCTGGAAACACCAACAGGTGTGTAGACACAGAAAGTCCCAGCAGACGCTCGCTCTCTCTAGCCCAGGAAAGGTGCGGCGTAGCAAGACAGAGCTTTCAGACAGTGACTGTTCTATTCCAACCACACACCCAGAAAAACTCAGCTCCCATCCCCAACCCAATCGGCAAAGGCGAGGTGGGGAGGCTGCACACGTCAGCCTCACTGGGCTTCATGAGGTGTCCCAGCACTCCCCCTGCACGTTGGAGAAGGTCAGGAAGGAAGCCAGGACGTTCGTCCACCCTGGCTGGTAACCAGCCTCGCCCCCACCCTCACCACCGAGAAGCCTGTGGAGGCCACACGACAGCCTGCGCTTCCACTGCCAAGGGCAGTAACAAGGTGCTCTTCCCCCGCCCTCAGTGGTGGTGTCGGAGTCAGGACTGTCATCGTCATCCGTAAGTACCTGCCGTCGCCCCCGTCCCCGCCGTCCCCCCGTCCCCGCCGTCCCCCCGTCCCCGCCCTCCCCCCGTCCCCGCCCTCCCCGCCGTCCCCCCGTCCCCGCCGTCCCCCGGTCACCCCCGTCCCCGCCGTCACCCCCGTCACCCCCGTCACCCCCGTTCCCGCCGTCCCCCCGTCCCCGCCGTCCCCCCCGTCCCCGCCGTCCCCCCGTCCCCCCGTCCCCGCCGTCCCCCCCGTCCCCACCGTCCCCGCCGTCCCCGCCAACCCCCCCGTCCCCCCTGTCCCCGCCGTCCCCCCATCCCCACCGTCCCTGCCAACCCCCCCGTCCCCCCCGTCCCCGCCGTCCCCGCCGTCCCCCCCATCCCCCCCCCCGTCCCCGCCGTCCCCGCCGTCCCCGCCGTCCCCGCCAGCTTGATCATAGAAACTACATGTGGAGCTGGAACTCCCACCCATACACAGCAGTAACAAAGAGGCCCCCCTTTTCCTGGGTGACCCTTTCCTTGTCAGAGCAGTGTTGGAGAATTTCAAGTAAAATGGAAGATTTAAATAAGATACAAAGTCTCATAACATAAAATGAAAGTTTTTAGGATTCAATAAAAGTTACTCATACCAAAAACCAGGAAGATGCCTGATATGGTTTGAATCCGTGTCCCTGTAAAACCTCATGTTAAATTGTAATCCCCACTGTTGGGGGAGGGGCTGGGGGAGGTTACTGGACCACCCCTCAGTGATGCTCTATGATAGTGGGTGAGTCATCGTGGGAGCTGGTTGTTTTAAAAGTGTGGTGTGGGGGAGGGGCTGGGGGAGGTTACTGGACCACCCCTCAGTGATGCTCTATGACAGTGGGTGAGTCATCGTGGGAGCTGGTTGTTTTAAAAGTGTGGTGTGGGGGAGGGGCTGGGGGAGGTTACTGGACCACCCCTCAGTGATGTTCTATGACAGTGGGTGAGTCATCGTGGGAGCTGCTTGTTTTAAAAGTGTGGTGTGGGGGAGGGGCTGGGGGAGGTTACTGGACCACCCCTCAGTGATGCTCTATGACAGTGGGTGAGTCATCGTGGGAGCTGCTTGTTTTAAAAGTGTGGTTTGGGGGAGGGGCTGGGGGAGGTTACTGGACCACCCCTCAGTGATGCTCTATGATAGTGGGTGAGTCATCGTGGGAGCTGGTTGTTTTAAAAGTGTGGTGTGGGGGAGGGGCTGGGGGAGGTTACTGGACCATCCCTCAGTGATGCTCTATGACAGTGGGTGAGTCATCGTGGGAGCTGCTTGTTTTAAAAGTGTGGTGTGGGGGAGGGGCTGGGGGAGGTTACTGGACCATCCCTCAGTGATGTTCTATGATAGTGGGTGAGTCATCGTGGGAGCTGGTTGTTTTAAAAGTGTGGTGTGGGGGAGGGGCTGGGGGAGGTTACTGGACCATCCCTCAGTGATGTTCTATGATAGTGGGTGAGTCATCGTGGGAGCTGGTTGTTTTAAAAGTGTGGTGTGGGGGAGGGGCTGGGGGAGGTTACTGGACCACCCCTCAGTGATGCTCTATGACAGTGGGTGAGTCATCGTGGGAGCTGGTCGTTTCAACGCCTTCTCCCTCACGCTCTTGCTCGTGGCTCCTGCCATGTAAGACGCCTGCTCCTGCTTTGCCTTCTGCCATGAGTCAAAGCTCCCAAAGACCCCCCCAGAAGCAGGTACTGCCATGCTTTCTTTACAGCCTCCGGAACCATGAGCCAATGAAACCTCTTCTTATAACTTACCCAATATCAGGTACTTTTTACAGCAATGCAAGAACAGACTAATGCCATCTCCAACCGAGTGAAAAAAGAAAACCAATAGCTGTCAAGACTAAGATGACACAGACACTGGAATTACCTGATAAAGTGTTTGAAACAGCCATGACAAAAATGCTTCCATGAGCAAAATTTGAACATACTTGAAGGAAATGGAAAAAATGCAAAGCCTCGGCAAAGAAACAGAACCAAGTAAAAATTAAAGAACTGAATGTCACAATAGCCAAGTGATAGGGCTTGGCTCTGTGTCCCCGTCCAGATGTCATCTTGAGTTGTACTCCCATAATGCCCATGTTTGTGGGAGGCACACACTGGGAGATAATCGGAATCACGGGGGCAGCTTCCTGCATTCCCATAGTGCCCATGTTTGTGGGAGGGACACACTGGGAGATAATCGGAATCACGGGGGCAGCTTCCTGCATTCCCATAGTGCCCATGTTTGTGGGAGGGACACACTGGGAGATAATCGGAATCACGGGGGCAGCTTCCTGCATCCTGTTCTCATGGTACTGAGTCAGTCTCATGAGGTCTGATGGTTTTGTCAGGGTTTTCGCTTTTGCATCTTTCTCATTTTCTCTTGCCACTGTCACGTAAGAAGTGCCTTTTACTTCGTGCCATGATTCTGAGGCCTCCCCAGCCATCTGGAAGTGTAAGTCCAATTAAACCTCTTTTCCTTCCCAGACTTGGGTATGTCTCTATCAGCAGCATTAAAACGGACTAATACAGTAAATCGGTCCCAGCAGAGTGGGGAGCTGCTGAAAAGATACCTGAAAATGTGGAAGCGACTTTGGAACTGGGTAACAGGCAGAGGCGGGAACAGTGTGGAGGGCTCAGGAGAAGATGGGAAAACGTGAGAACGTTTGGGATTTCCTAGACTTATTGAATGGGTTTGACCAAAAGAAGCCTGACAGTGATATGGACAATAAGGTGCAGGCTGAGGTGGTCTCACATGGAGATGAGGAGCTTGTTGGGAACTGGAGCAAAGATGACTCTTTGTTATGTTTTAGCAAAGACACTGGCGGCATTTTGCCCCTGCCCCAGAGATTTGTGGAACTTTGGTCTTGAGAGAGATTAGGGTATCTGGTGGAAGAAATTTCTAAGCAGCAAAGCATTCAAGAATTAGTAGGTGCTGTTAAAGGCCTTCAGTTTTAATGGGAGACAGAACATAAAACTTGGAAAGTTTACAGCCAGGAGAGAGTAGGGTCAGCTTCCCAGTGGGACTGGGGCACACCCTCTCTGCAAGCCCTCCTGCCTGCCCGTCACTCCCAGGGCCCATGCCTTGCCACCCTGCAGGAGCAGGTCCACAGCACAGCCCCTGCAGCCCAGCCTGAGTGCACTGCTGTACCTGGGTAGTTTCCTGGTAACTGCAGAGCAAATCAGATTTCCAGGGCTGTGGATCACTGCTCAAGAGTATGGAGCCAGCACTTGAGTTGGGGAGGAGCCCTCACTCTCAGAGTACGCAGAAGGGTGAGACGCATGGATTCCTGGGCTGGAGTGGCAGTGGGGCTTTCCTCCCTTTGCAGGGCCAGTCCAGAAACAATGTGGCGTATCTCCCTGCTACAGTCTGTGCAAGGGGGCCCTGTGGCCTGGAACACCCAACAATAACAAAACACAGGTACCGTGCCAGTAATTGGAGAGGGCTCCCCCAAGGCCCAGGAGTGGACCTGGTAAGTGGACCGTCTCTCCCACTCCTTCACCCCTGCCCCAGAGCACACCTGCAAACACAAAGTACTAAAGGGCTGTGGGGCTGGGTATTAACGCAGCCACTGGCCACTGCTCCTAGGTGCCATCTACTGGACTGCGGCCCAAACTACATCAAAAATTACCCTGCTAATAAACACACCTGTGCAACCAAGCACGACAATTCACCACACACGATGATCCTACACAGAGCCCCTGCCCTTGAAAACATCCGTAAATGTCACGCCTGTAACCCCAGCACTTTGGGAGGCCGAAGTAGGGGGATCACGAGGTCAAGAGATCGAGACCATCCTGGCCAACATAGTGAAACCCCGCCTCTACTAAAAAAATACAAAAATTAGCTGGGCATGATGGCGCGTGCCTGTAATCCCAGCTACTTGGGGGGCTGAGGCAGGAGAATTGATTGAACCTGGGAGGTGGAGGTTGCAGTGAGCCGAGATTGCGCCTCTGCACTCCAGCCTGTCGCCTGGTGACAGAGCGAGACTCTGTCTCAAAAAAAAAAAAGAAAGAAAGAAAAGAAAACATCCATAAAGGAAGCCAACTGACTATAATTAACTTACACCACAGTTAAAAAAACAGCAGCTCACCCAGGTGAGAATCAGCATAAGAACTCTGGCAATTCAAAAAGACAGATGTTCCGCTTTCCTCCAAAGAAGTCTACTAGCTCCCCAGAAAAAGTCCTTAACAGTCTAAGATGATGGAAATGACAACATAAAGTTCAGAATCTGGATGGCAAGGAATCTCACTGAGACTCAGGAGACAGTTGAAACCCAATCCAAAGAATTCAGTCAATGATCCAAGAGCTGAAAGATGAAAGAAGAAAGAAGAAAAACAAACTTTTTAAAGTTATTAAACCAAACCATTTTAAGAAAGAAGAAAACCAAACTCGTAGACCTAAAAAACTCACTACAAGAATTTCATGATACAATTGGAATATTAACAGCAGAATAGACTAAGATGAGGAAAGACCCTCAGAACTCAAAAACTGCTTCTTTGAATCAACTCAGTCAGACAAAAATAAAGAAAAAAATTTAACAAACCAAATCTCTGAAAAATATGGGGATATGGAGTTCTATAAAGAGAACAAATCTATGATTCTTTCTCCTGAGAAAGAAGGAGAGCAAGCAACTTGGAAAATATATTTGGGAATACATTCCACAAACATTTCCCTGATCGCATTAGAGTTTAACATACAAACCCAAGAAATACAAAGAACCCCAGCTAGATACTACGACGAGATGACCAACCCAAGGCACAGTCATCAGGTTCACCAAGGACAACACAAAATTTAAAAATCTTAAAGGTAGCTAGAGAGAAATTTCAAGTCACACACAGAGGACCCCTATCAGGCTAGCGGTAGACCGCTGGGCAGGAATCTTTCAAGCAAGAAGAGATTGGGGCCCTGTTTTCAGTATCCTTGCAAAGAAAAGAAATTCCAACCAAGAATTTCACATCCTGCCATACTACATTTCGTAAGTGAAGGAGAAATAAAATCCTTCTCAGGTAAGCAAATGCTGAGGGAGTGATTTCAACTAGACCAGTCTTACAAGATGTCCTTAAGGCAATGTTAAACACGGACTCAAAAAAAAAAAAAAAAAATACCTGTTACCACAAAAACACACTTTCGCACACCGCTGACAGGCTCTATAAAGCAGCTACAAAATCAAGCCTACATAACAACCAGCTAACACCATCATGACGGGGTCAAAGTCACACATATCCATACTAACTGAATGTAAATGCGCTAAACACCCCACTTAAAAGTTGAAGTGCCAAACTGCATAAAAAGGCAAGAACAAACCATCTGCTGTCTTCACAAGACCCATCTCAGATATAATCATACCCATTGGCTCAAAATAAAAGGATGGGGAAATATCTACCACGTAAATGAAAAACAAAAAAAAGAGCAGGAGTTTCTATTCTTAATATCGCTAAAACAGACTTTAAACTAATAAAAAAATTAAGAACGATAATGAAGAGCATCACATGTTAATAAAGAGTACACTCCAAGAGGAAGACTTAATTACCCTAAATATATATGCATCCAACATTAGAGCACCCAGATTTATAGAACAAGTTCTTCCTGGCCTACAAAAAGATTTAGTCAACCACATAATAATAGTGTGAGACCTCAACATCCCACTGACAGCATTAGACAGCTCATCAAGGCAGAAAACAGAGAAACTCTGGACTTAAACTCGACACTTGACCAATTGTACCTAATACATATCTACAGAACACTCAACCCAACAACCCAGGATATACATTCTTCTCATCTGTACACAGAACATATTTTGTTTTGTTTTGTTTGAGACGGAGTTTCGCTCTTGTTTCCCAGGCTGGAATGCAGTGGCGTGATCTCGGCTCACTGCAACCTCCAGCTCCTGGGTTCGGGCAGTTCTCCCTGCCTCAGCCTCCTGAGCAGCTGGGATTACAGGCACGCACCACCATGCCCAGCTAATATTTTGTATTTTTAGTAGAGACGGGGTTTCACCACATTGACCAGGATGGTCTCGATCTCTTGACCTCGTGATCCACCCGCCTCTGCCTCCCAAAGTGCTGGGATTACAGGCTTGAGCCACCACGCCTGGCCACACAGAACATATTTTAAGATTGACCACATGCTTGGTCATAAAGCGAGTCTCAATAAATTGAGAAAAATTAAAATCATACCAAGCACACTGTCAGACCACCAGTGCAATAAAAATAGAAATCAATATCAAGAAGAGCTCTCAAAACTACACAAAGACATGGAAATTAAGCAACTTGCTCCTGGAGAACTACTCAATGAACATCAAAATTAATTAAGACAGATTAAACAATTTGTTGAACTCAATAAAAACAGGGACTCAACATACTGAAATCTCTGGAATGCAGCCAAAGCAGTGTTAAGAGGATAGTTTGTATCCCTAAATGCCTTCATCACGAAATTAGAACTATCTCAAATTAATTTAAAGGAACTAAGGGAACAAAGAACAACCCCAAAGCTAACAGAAGAAAATAAATAACTATAATTACAGAAGAACTTAATGAAGTTGAGATATAAAAATCCATACAAAAGATTCATGTGACCAAGAGGTTTTTTCAGAAAATAATACAAGACTGATACATCACTAGTTCGGTTAACAAAGAAAAGAAAATGAGACAATCCAAATAAGTAAAATTGGAAATGACAAAGATGGCAACTCATCCCACAGAAATGCAAAAGATACTCAGACTATAATGAACATTTCCATGCAAACGAACTAGAATGGATAAATTCCTGGAAATACATAATCTCCCAAGGTTGAATCAGGAAGAGATTAAAACCATGAATAGAACAATATTGAGTTCTGAAATTGAATTAGTAATAAAAAATATGTAACAATGAAAAAAAAAGCCCTGGGTCAGATGAATTCATAGCTGCATTCTACCAGATACACAAAGAAGAATTGGTACCAATCCTACTGAAAGTATTCCAGAAAATTGAGGTGGAGGTGTATTAGTCAAGGTTCTCTAGAGGGACAGAACTAATTGGATGGATGGATGGATGGATGGATGGATGGATGGAGGGAGGGAGGGAGGGAGGGACAGAACTAATAGGATGGATGGATAGATAGATAGCTAGAAAGCTAGCTAGATAGACAGATAGGAGTTTATTAAGCATTAACTCACACAATCACAAGGTCCCACAATAGGCTGTCTACAAGCTGAGGAGCAAGGAAAGCCAGACCAAGTCCCAAAACTGAAGAACTTAGAGTCTGATGTTCAAGGACAGGAAAGGTCTAGCATGGAAGAAAGATGTAGGCTGGGAGGCGAGGCCAGTCTAGTCTTTTCACATCTTTCTGCCTGCTTTATATTCTAGCCGTACTGGCAACTGATTAGATGGTGCCCAGGCAGATTAAGATTGGGTCTGCCTTTCCCAGTCCACTGACTCAAATGTTAATCTCCTTTGGCAGCACCCTCACAGACATGCCCAGGATCAATACTTTGCATTCTTCAATCCAATCAAGTTGATAACATCACAGGAGGAATTCCTCCCTAAAATATTCTATGAAATCAGCATCATCTGATATCAAAATTTGGCAGAGATATGATGAAGAAATAAAACTTCAGGCTAATATCCCTGATGAGCATAGATGCAAAAATCTTCAGTAAAATACAAGCAAACCAAATCCAGCAGCACATGAAAAGCTTACTTCACCATGACCAAACAGGCTTTATTCCTGGGATGCAAGCTTGGTTCAACATACATAAATCAATAAGTGTAATTCAGCACATAAACAGAATTAAAAGCAAGGTGTGATCATCTTAATAGATGCAGAAAAGGTTTTCAAGAAAATCCAACATACCTTCATGATGAAAATCCGTGACAGATTAGGCATCAAGAAAACAGACCTCAAAATTTTAAGAGCTCTCAATGTCAAGTCCATATGGCCAACATCGTAATGAATGGGCATAAGCTGAAACCATTCTTCTTGAGAACTGGAGCAAGGCAAGGATGCCCACTCTCACCGTTCTATTCAACGAGGTACTGGAAGTCTTAGCCACAGCAATCGGACAACAAAAAGAAATAAAAGGCATCTAAATAGGAAAAGAAGTCAAACTAATTCTCTTTGCTGTTAATATGATTCTATGTTTAGAAAACCCTAAATATTATGAAAAAGCTACTAGAACCAGTAAATATTTTTAGCAGTTTCAGAATACAAAGCCAGTAGCATTTCTATACACCAATAATGTACAGTCTGAGAGCCAAATAAAGAACATAATCCCACTCAAATAGTAACAATAAAAATGAAATACCTAGGAACATACTTAATCAAAGAGGTGAAGGATCCCTACAAGGAGAACTACAAAACACTGCTGAAAGAAATCAGAGATGACAAAATAAACGGAAAAATACACCATGCTCATAGATAAGAAGAATCAATATCATTAAAATGGCCATAGCCCCCAAGGCAATCTATAGTTTCAATGCTATTCCTAACAAATTACTAACATCATTTTTCACACGACTAGAAAAAACTAAAAACTATTCTAAAATTCATATGTAACCAAAAAGGAGCTCAAATAGCCAACACAATCCCAAGCAGAGGAACAAAGCTGGAGGCATCAACACATGACCTAACTTGAAACTACAAAGTTATAGTAACCAAAACAGCACAGCACTGGTACAAAACAGACAGATGCATAGACCAAAATAACAGAACAGGAAACTCCGAAGTAAAGCTGTGCACTTACCATCATCTTATCTTCAACAAGGCTGACGAAAACATGCAATGGGGAAAGAAGTTCCTATTCAATAAATGGTGTCGGGATAACTGGTTAGCCACAGACAACCCACAGAATGGAAGAAAATATTCACAAACTATGCATCCAACAAGAGACTAATATCGAGAATCTATAGCAAAAAACAAATAACTTCATTAAACAATGGGCAAAGGACATGAACAGACACTACTCAAAAGACAACATACAAGCAGGCAACAAACATGAAAAGGTATTCATCATCACTAATAATTAGAGAAGTGCAAATCAAAAGCACAATGATACACCATCTCACACCAGTCAGAATAACTATTGTTAAAAAGTCAGAAACAAAAAAAAAACACAAGAGGCTAGTGAGGCCGTGGAGAAACGGGAGCTCTTACACAACATTGGTGGGAATGTCCATTAGTTCAGCCACTGTGGAAAGCAGTTTGGAGATTTCTCAAAGAACTTAAAAATGAGCCACCATTTGACCCAGCAATCCTATTCGTGGGCATATACACAAAGGAAAATAGATCATTATACCAAAAAGACATGTGCACTCATGTTCACTGCCATGGGCATTAGTCTGCTCTCATACTGCTAACAAAGACATACCCAAGATGGAGTAATTTATCAAGGAATGAGGTTTAATTGACTCATAACTCAGGATGGCTGGAGATGCCTCAGGAAACTTACAATCATTGTAGAAGGGGAAGCAAACATGTCCTTCTCCACATGGCAGCAGGAAGGAGAAGTGCAGAGTGAAGTAGTGGGGAGAAGCCCCTTATAAAGCCACCAGATCTCACGAGAACTCACTCGCTATCACAAGGACAGCAGTATGGGGGTAACTGCCCCCATGATTCAATTACCTCCCACCAGATCCCTCCCATGACATGTGAGGATTATGGGAACTACAATTCAAGTTAAGATTTGGGTGGGGACACAGCCAAACCACCATCCCATGCTCTTCACAACAGCAAAGACATGTAATCAACCTAGGTGCCTATCAGTGGTGGATTGGACAAAAAAAAATCTACGTACACACCATTGAATACTACACAGTCATAAAAAAGAATGAAATCATGACCTCTGCAGAAACATGGATAGAGCTGGAGGCCATCATCGTAAGCAAATTCACACAGGAACAGAAAACCAAATACTACATATTTTCATTTATAAGTGAGAGCGAAAAGCACCGAGCATACATGGATGTAAGCATGGGAACACTAGACATTGCAGATTATCAGAGTGGTGAGGGAAGAGGGAGTGGGGGCATTGGTTGAAAAACTGCCTATTAGGTACCATGCTCACTATCTGGGTGTAATATGCCAATGTAACAATCCTTCACATGTGCCCCTGTATTTAAAATAAAAGATGAATTTTTTTTAGAAAAAAAGAATGCAACAGGTAATATTACTACAGATCCTGTAGACACTAAAAAGATAAGGCTATTCATGCACAGATTTGGCATCTTAAATGAAACATACCAACTCCTCAAAAAAACCCACAAACTACCATGACTCACTCAGTATGAAACAGATCATCTGAACAGCCCTATACTATTAAGAAAGTTGAATTTGTAATTTAAAAACTCCCCCAAAAGAGATCTTCAAGTCCAAATACTTTTACTGGAGAATTCTACTTAATGTTTAAAGAATAATTACCACCAATTCAACACAAGATTTCCAGAAAATCAAATGGAAAGGAAAATTTTCTGATTCACATTATGAAGCTAGTGTATCTTTTGTCTGCTTTTGGTATATAGTAAAACCAGACAAAGACAGTACAAAAAAGAAAAACTACAGAAAAATAATCTTCATGAATATAGAGAAAAAAAATTTTAATGAAATATTAGCGAATAGAAGTCATCAACATACAAAAAGAATTTCTCACTGTGCCAAGGAAGGTTTATTTCAGAAATGCAATTCTGATTTAATAATCCATAATCAGCCAATGTAATCTACCATATTAACAAGCTAAAAAGAAAATCATATGATCATCAATCAGTGTAGAGAGGCATCTGACACATTTCCACCACCATTCATGATAAAAATTCATGAAAAAGAGGAACAGAGAGGAACTTCCTCAACTTAATAGAGTATCTATAACATACCTACCAGTAACACTATACTTTACACTGAAAACAGGCAAGAAGGTCAGCTCTCAGCACTCTATTGAAACATAGTACTGGATGTTCTAGCCATGCAGTAAGACAAGAAAATGAAATAGGCATACTGATCAGAAATAAATGAAACTGCCAACATTTTATTATTTATAAGGTGAAATTATTTTGCCATTATTAAAAGTAATGTCAAAAATCACAGTTACTGTTGCACCAATATAATATCATCTCCATAGAAATTCCCAAGGAATCTACCAAAACCTCTTAGAACTAATCAGTAAGGTTACAGGATATAGGTAAACATGTAAAAATCTATTAGTAGCAACGAGCAGGAGGATACTGAGATTAAAATACAGTATCATTTAAAACCACTAATAAAGGAAACGTGTAAATCTAACAAAACAAATTAGATATTGAAAACTATACACAATTTTGATCAAAGAAACCGCGGTTCTAAATAAATAGAGACATATTGTGCCTTGTAATAGAAAACTCAATGTAGTAAGGATACCAGTTGTTTCCAATTAAATATACAGTTTTAACACAATTACTATCAAATTTCCAACAAAATTTTTTATTGATATAAACGAGATTATTCTAAAATATGGAAATACCAAGGAGGTAGAACAGCTACAACGATTTTGCAAAAGAATAATAAAGTAGGAGGAATTAGTCTATCTGGTTTAATGGTTCAATATGTAGCTACAATAATCAACACTGCAGTACTGGTGAAAAGACGGACACACAGATCAGCGGAATCGAACACAGAACCTAGAAATACCCACACAAAGAATGACTTACAATAATCAACACTGCAGTACTGGTGAAAAGACCGACACACAGATCAGCGGAATCGAACACAGAACCTAGAAATACCCACACAAAGAATGACTTACAATAATCAACACTGCAGTACTGGTGAAAAGACGGACACACAGATCAGCGGAATCGAACACAGAACCTAGAAATACCCACACAAAGAATGACTTACAATAATCAACACTGCAGTACTGGTGAAAAGACCGACACGCAGATCAGCGGAATCGAACACAGAACCTAGAAATACCCACAGAAAGAATGACTTACAATAATCAACACTGCAGTACTGGTGAAAAGACGGACACACAGATCAGCGGAATCGAACACAGAACCTAGAAATACCCACACAAAGAATGACTTACAATAATCAACACTGCAGTACTGGTGAAAAGACGGACACACAGATCAGCGGAATCGAACACAGAACCTAGAAATACCCACACAAAGAATGACTTACAATAATCAACACTGCAGTACTGGTGAAAAGACGGACACACAGATCAGCGGAATCGAACACAGAACCTAGAAATACCCACAGAAAGAATGACTTACAATAATCAACACTGCAGTACTGGTGAAAAGACCGACACGCAGATCAGCGGAATCGAACACAGAACCTAGAAATACCCACAGAAAGAATGACTTACAATAATCAACACTGCAGTACTGGTGAAAAGACGGACACGCAGATCAGCGGAATCAAACACAGAACCTAGAAATACCCACACAAAGATGCCCAAACGATCTTCACAAAGATGAAAGCAATTCAGTTGAAGAGAGACAACCTTTTCAACAAATGACACTACAGTCAATGAAAAGGCAAGCTATACACAGGAAAAAATATTTCCAAACCACATATCTGACACAGCACTAATATATAGAATATGTAAAGAACTCTCAAAATTCAACAGTAAAGCGAACGATCCTATTGAAACACAGGCAAAAGGAGACCTTACAGCAAACAAGATATACATATGGCAAATAAACACACAAAAGATGTCTTATGAACTGACACCACACTGAGCTAACTCATACCAGACACACAAAAGATGTCTTATGAACTGACACCACACTGAGCTAACTCATACCAGACACACAAAAGATGTCTTATGAACTGACACCACACTGAGCTAACTCATACCAGACACACAAAAGATGTCTTATGAACTGACACCACACTGAGCTAACTCATACCAGACACACAAAACACATGCGTACATGTGCGAACACACACACAGGCTAACTGCAGGTGTTTGAAGACCTTGAGGTTTATGTCTCCTCTTTAACCCCTACAGGCTCTCCATGTTGTCTGTGTTTTAGTGACGAAAACAGGGTATCTAACAGGTCCCTCAGTTACTCTTCACTTCACGTTAATGAGAGAAAGTAGGATCGCACGCATCAAAGAAATACAAACCAGCATCTCCTTCAAGCTCTTTTTTCTTTACCCGTTTAATCTTCTTTTTTAGAACCTTCATGAGGAAGTTTGCAAATTTATTGTTTTCTCCAATGGCTGTTTGAAAACCAGCATAGAGTGCCTTTTCTTGCTCCTGGAGTTTGGTGATTTCATTCTTTTTCTCTTCCATCTCTTTAAGAGTTTCGTTTATTTTCCACTAAATGAATAAAAACAATGACAAATGATAAATATTTCTGATAAACCAAGTTCAGAGAGCAATGTGCTTTACAATGCAAGGTTACGGTTAACAAAACGTTTTTTTTAAAACTTCTTAAAAGAAGTTTGCATTTTTGGCTGGGCATGGTGGCACACGCCTGTAATCCCAGCACTTTCAGAGGCCAAGGCGGGCGGATCATGAGGTCAGGAGATCAAGACCATGTTGCCAGCAAGGTGAAACCCTGTCTCTACTAAAAATACAAAAATTAGCTGGGTGTGGTGGCGCATGTCTGTAGTCCCAGCTACTAGGGAGGCTGAGGCAGGAGAACTGCTTGAACCCGAGAGGCAAAGGTTGCAGTGAGCCAAGATCGTGCCATTGCACTCCAGCCTGGCAACAGAGCAAGGCTCTGTCTCAAAAAAAAAAAAAGAAGTTTATATGTCTGATGTTTGCAGAGCCATCCATTTATTGGTTAAAATTCTATAATTCCTTTCTAAAAACCAGTTAAGCTCAGAATTAGAAAGATAAGCTTTTTAGTGCTAAGCTTTCCTCCAAAATCTTAAATTTAAATTTTTTGTGATATGTGGATGTCAGCTAACATTTTTGCATGTGTAGTCTCAAAAACAAAAGATTTTGTACTGATATATAACTAAAACAAAGATACATATAATTTCTATTGAAGCTAGTATGCCTTAAAAATAATATTATTTAGAATACAGTATCTATTTAATAGCTTTGTTTTATTCTTTTAAAACAAAGCTAGTAGAATTTAAATGTAATGTATAACAAATAAAGGAACCTCATTTCTTATGATATTCAATCATATGTTACTCTGAAGCTATCATACTTACAAAACTCACCAGCCTCTTTTTCAGTTATTTTCATCAGGGTAACATGTAATCAAAACACAATTTTATATCATAGCTTACTTTTTTTTTTTTTTTTAGGGATCCCAGCCCACCAGGCTGGAGTAGAGTGGCACAATCAAAGGCTCACTTTCAAACATTTTATTCTTATAGAATATCAGACCCAATTCGCTAAAAAATCTGAATCATTTCTCTTTGACCATGAATACTAAAGATGGAGAGTAGGTAGGAATAACAGGAAAGAGGAGGAGGGGAAAGAAGACAAGAAAGGGATGAGGACTGGAAAAGGGGGGAAACTGAGTCAAGAAGAAAAAGAAATCGAGGTTTTCCATAACCAAGGGAGTAGCCAGCTAAGTTTCTTCTTCCCACTCATACTTGCATGTACTGTTCCTCCTTGTCTAAGGAATTAACACGCTCTTGAAGTATGTTCTCTTGCTTTTCAAAATTCTTCAGGAGAAGCATTTCTTGAAATAAGGTGATGTGGTGCAGGTCGGATAATTTCATCTGAGTATCTAGTTTCAGTTTCTGATGTCTAAGGAGACGGAGTTCTGCATCAAACGTGACAATCAGTTCTTTGATCTGAGATGGAAAAAAGATTTGAGGATATATTAGAAGACTTAGATAAATGCATTTTTAAACTAATAGTACTAAAATGAAATCATTTTTTGTTATATCCTCATGGATGGAGAAGTGTGTGTGTATGTAGTCACAAAAATAAATTCATTAATAATATTAAATTTACATAAATTAATTTATTAAGTGGTAGCAATTCTGTAACTATAGTCCTTCCAGCCATTTCTTCACCACTGAACTAGCCGTCAATCAAGAATGCCCCTCTTGCTGTACTGTGCAGCTTATGAGCTCTCTGAATGGGTAGTGTTTCCGTCTCTTCATTCTCCACAGTATCTCTACAATCCCTTTTATATACTAAGCACAAATAAATACATTTCTCAGCTTCTTATGTTGAAAATTTTCAAACCTACAGAACGGTAAATATTTTTAAATAGATAAAATACTTATGAAGCCACAGAAAACCTTTTCAATCTTTTTATAAGACTGTAGTAATTAAGGTCAAAGGTGGTTTTCCTGGTAAGAACTCGAGAACCCCAAGTCCTGGTCCTGACCTTATTCATTATGGTCCTACTAATTTTAATGCTCGGTTTTGTTCTGATTTTGGTACAAAGGAGATGAAGAGGCCAGGAGAGAGTCCCAAGGACTGATTCTCCTGAGGAAACCAGAACAACAGGGAGAGACAGACCATTCTATATTTTTCGTTAATTTGTATATGACAGGTGGCCTTGACTGTCGAAAGCCTATAGTAAGGGAGGCCTCAGACTAGGGCTGAGGAGAGAAAGACACCTGTGGGTTTGGAGGAGTGAAACTACTAGAGAAATTTAAAGAGCTGGAGAAAAAAAAAAAACACAGAGAAAGAAGGAAAAACTAAACTTTTATGTCACTATGGCTATAGACTGTATGTTTGGGCTCCCCTTTAAAGCTTGTTTAATAAACATGAATTATTCCTGAATTTATTTAGAGGCAGGCCTGTATTTTCTTCAGTGCAACACCATTCTCAAAATAAACCGCACAGGTCACCCGGTCTGTAAGGGTGACACTTGCTTTTTCTCTCTAACCCCAGGAGCCCATAAGCTCTGTGAGGATTGAGAACGTCTTTCAGTATTGTTGTCCCTAATCCTATCTATCACTGCCGCTGCACACAGAACACCCAATAAATATTTGTAAAATTAATAAATCAGTTACAATTAAATCAATCAAAATATTTGGCTGAACATCTGTGATATGTCTGACACGGTGCTGGACAGTGGAGGAATCAGAAGTCTATGTGGCCTGTTCCTCAGGATTGTATGATTTAATTTTCCAGATAAAGCGAACACCCACGAAGCAGCAAAGAAAACTAGTGTGAAATACGAGATGCTTGTTACAGGTGAAACTGGAGTTTGGAAAGGAGGGCTATGTAATGCGGGTGGAAAATGCTGGAGAAGGTTTGGAACCAGGCTGTGCTTCGAATGATAACTCAGCTCTGGAAGGAAGTCATTGCAGGTAGAAGGAAATAGCAAAGGAAAAAGCACAGACAGAAAACTCAGAAAGGTGTGGGAAGAAACGGTGAAGTGGAGAGAGGCAAGAATGGTGAGAAAACAGGACTGGACAGAGGAGAGAGAACAGTGGAGATGGTGGCTGGAAGCCATTGACGGTGTCCTTGCTGGGTGGAGCCGGAAAGACACACTGAGGAAGGGGACTCCACATGCTGGCAGCAGAGAGTTCTCTATCCAAGAAAGGTTCTTTCACCATCAAAGAGATCCCGCCCAACAGGCCCTAGTCTACTCCTGATTTTCCTAGAAACAAAAATAGTCGCCATTCCAGCTCCAGAACAATCTCAACCCCGGTGATCACCATAAACACTTCTACTAATGGAACAAACCATATAGTAGAGACAAAGGATGGTGTGAAAAGCAGAGGGGCCCTGCTTCTCTGGAAAACCTTTAACTACGTTCCGTGCATCATCTAGAAGCTGCTCCTCCACTTCCCCTTTACGATGACTTCAGTTAGATACCAAGTAACTAAAGCATGGGTTTGCCCTTCACTCTTGCTCAGCTTTCCAAAACAGAACGAAAAAGTTTGAAAGCTCTGTAGTTCTGGGAAGAGCACAATGATTTCCAGATGGCCAAGGATGGGGAAGAAGCCAAGCCATCACTGAGTGCTGAGCTGGTCAGGGTTGGGGAAAGTTTCATGCAGAGAAATTTAAAAATAAATGAACAAAAAAACCAGACCCAATTTTTCCCCTTCTCTTCTCTCTTTCAGCTATAACTAGGAACACCCCTTACCCGGTTGACCAAATACTGTTGCATGTACACATGTTTAATCTCATCCCTCTTCATAATTTCCAGCTCCACATCCGTTGGCTCTGCCTTTTCAAATTCCACAAACTTTGGTGTATCTAGGCTGAATGTAGATGCCCTTGATGACCTAGATACTGAATCTCGGGTTGTCAAATCCCCATTCTTTCCAGAAGAGAGCTTGAGGAATCCTCCACCTGGGCCTCCAGACCCTCTCTGTTCCACCTGGGGGGACTTTCCATCCATACTTTTCATACGCTGCTTCTCAAAATTTAGGAGAGTTTCTTCATCATACTGAAATCTCTTCTCTGGAACTTCTTCGGGGTGTATCTGAGGAATTTTGGGAATGGGTATGTGCTTGGATGCGTGAAGAGTTGACTGAATGTTCTTCAGTTCTTGTACCAGGCACTGTATTTCCTCCACAACAGCCACTTTAAAGTCTCTAAGAGAGACGATGCACTTGTTCATCTGCCTTTTCTTTCCATGGACCTGAAAAAAAAGAAGAGGAAGGGACGGTACAACCTCTGACAGTTGTGTGGAATACAATCTGTTCTTTTTCCTTGCCTATAGACGTAGCGAAAATTCAAGATAAAAATTCATCCAGTCATACCTTTTTACCACCAAGTTGCCCTTTTCTTTAATACTTAGGCTTTTTTCCATTTAGCCCCTCCAAGATGGAAGGACAGTCCAGATGTGAATTTGTTCCCTCCAGCTGGCTCGTGTGGCTGAGTTCCCTCCATCACTACACGGAAGTGCTTCCTGGAGCCTTAGTCTAGCTGGATGCTCTCTCCAGGGAGGAAGGGGAAGGCCCTTTAATGCATTTCCCTGCTGGAACTTTGGCTCAGACTCACTTAGGGCTGCCTACCTAGGCCCACACTGCAGCTTAGCCTATTTTCATTCTGCATTTTGGCCACATGATTATGACTCCTTGTATAGGCAAGGCCATGATTCTGAACTTCAGTAGCATGTCACACCAAGAGACTGCAGGATCTTTCCTTCATTCCCTCTCCATTTCTGTAAGCCAGGCTGTGCCTCTGCTTCCAGGCACAGGTGCTATACACTCTCATTGCTCTTTCATTACAGCTCTCTCCCTGGTCTGTTTTCTAAACGCCATTCCCAGAGCCTGAGAGCGCACACAACCCTACCTCCTGCATGTGGTTAGGCTACTAGATTGTCCAAAGGCCATTAAGAGTTACTTTGCACGTACAGTTTTTTAAAGATCAAAAGTCACTCTTTCGAGTAGTCTTACAAAAGTGACATATGTATTTACTTTCTGCAAAGCAGAAAACTGTAATAACATAGAGGAAATGTTCTGCATACTTGAAAACAAACCTTTAAAGCACTAAGGTTTAAAATCAAAAGCCAGCAGTTGGGTGAATGGACAACTACCTGTGAAGTACCTGAAGGATTGCAGATTAGCCCAAGAACAAACCCACCTCACTGATGGCTCAGTGACCTCCACAGCGGTATCTATGTATCTAGTTCTATGTATCTAGTTACTATGTATCTAGTTACTATGTATCTAGTTCTCCTAAAAGTAAGGCCTATCTCTCTAAGGAAACTCTTTACAGGTCAATTCTTTATAGTTTTTCACATACCATAGAAACCTAAACACTGGCTGGAAAAAAAAGACAGATAATACACTATTTAAAAAATATTCAATGATTTTCAATTTAACCATAACAATAAAGACCATTTATGGATTTTGACCATTAAATTAACCCTATGTGTACCAGACATGGTTTTAGTACTCTTTCTACAGATGAAGTAAACGGCTTAGGGAGATTTCTATGACTTAGCAACGTTCACGTGGCTATGAAGTGGCAGAGATGGAAACAGAACTCCAGTCTTCTGACTTGCAGAACAAGGTGTTCTAAGTGATTTTATTTTAATACAGCAAATTTCAGTGTAATGTAGTTAAGCTGAAAACACCATACCGGCCCACCTCCTCTAGCTAGAGTGTGAAATTTCAGGTTTGATAAATTGTGGTCGTAAGAACATTTCTCTATGATGATTGATGTAACATGATAAATAATAATTACCTTGGAAGAACTAGGAAAACAATCCAAATGGCCATTACTCAAATGTCCAAAATTGTCCATTTTGGTGAGAAACACAGTTATGAGCTATGAAAATGTATCTGTGGATATGAATTGCCAGGCCAGGACCCTTGTGCTGCTGGGATGTAACTCTTTGGTGAAACAGAAGAAGACAGCTCTTCCTCAGGACGCTTCATTTGCATTTGTCAGAAAATTATAAAAATATTCAAAAATGCTGTTAATATATCTGTGATATGATGGGCACCCTCTCCAATGTGATGCCGAAATGGGCAACCTCCACAACTAGAACTATGTATCTAGTTCTCCGAAAAGTAGTAGCTCAGATAACCTCTAAGCTTTTAAGCATAAAAAGTCACTTGTCAGTTCAAATGGTGATTAAGGAATTAATATAGCAGGAAGAGGAACTTTCATGAGAAAATGGGGATCAGACATCAGGATGATAGAAAATGCTTTGGAGGAATGCAGAGAAAATAACAAAGAAATAAATTAGCACTGAGTTGCCTAGAACAGTTTTGAAGTCCTACAAAAAAAGGCTAAACAATGACCTTTTCTCTGTCTCTCTTTTTTTTTAATTGTACTTTAGGTTCTGGGGTACATGTGCAGATCATGCAGGATTGTTGCATAAGTACATATATGGCAAGGTGGTTTGCTGCTTTCATTCCCCCATCATTTATATCTGGTATTTCTCCCCTCATTATCCCTCCCCATCCCCTGCTGTCCCTCCCTTAGCCCCCCGCAACAGACCCCAGTGTGTGATGCTCCTCTCCCTGTGTCCACGTGTTCTAATTACTCAACACCCGCCTATGAGTGAGAACATGCAGTGTTGATATTTTTAAAGGGAAGGAGAAAGGGAGAAAGGAAAGGAAAGAAACAAAAGGAAGGGAAGGGAAGAGAAGAGACGAGCTACTTCTGCTTCTGGTCATGTGAGAGGAACAGGGACCATTATTATCCTCACACAATATAAACAATCTATGTGAAACAGCTGTGTTCAGACATTGAACATAAACAGCATAAAACTGGAATTCTTTAGAAAAGTAAAAAGATGTGATCCTTATCATCTCCTGGCTGCTGCAGAGAGGAAATTACCAGCCTATAGAGTAGGACCAGGATCCCAAATACAGCCCAGTGAACTCACTGACTGAGGAGGCAGAGATTAGAGTACCGGGAGGCCAAATTTGGTACCAAGAATTTTTGGAAAAGAATATCAGAGGTACACAAAGAAACGCCTCTGGAAATGTACATAGGGCCTGAACTTTTGGGCTGACTATTGATCTGTACATGTGCAATGTGAACCACCATGAAGCTGGGCAAAGAACTCCTAGGAAAAGTACCCTGGGTTTTTAATTAAATTCTGCTAAAACCACTAAAAGTACTTTCTCCAAGGTCATAAACTCTGTAGATACGTACCAAAGAATCCAGGTGTCCCAGTTCCTCTTCCTTCTTGGCAGCATTTATTCTCATGTGCTCAGGTATCCTGTAGTCTGGGGCTGTCTTCAGATTGAAATCTCCCATGCACACCTGGGCTTCTCTGATGGCTTGAAGATCTTTGGGATCTTCATAGTCATCATCAGGTTTACTCTTGTATCTATCAGAAAATAGACAAGCCAGACACAAATATGACAATAAACTCTAATTTATCTACTTTAGGCATATACTCAAATTTAATCATGAAACAAAAGTATAAGTCCAAATCTGTAATGCTACTTTTGTCACAGAGCCCAATCAGTTTTTAAAATTCAATTACTACTTTCAAAGTGTCCCAAGCAAAATAATATACAAGTATATAAATAGGAACCAATCACTAGATTGTACTGAAATAATCTGAATTACTGTTAGGCTTTAGTTCACTTCTATGTAATTCATATGAACACTGTTATTTATTCTCTTGATATAAATTAAGCCTTGTAAATTAGGTGGGTTTTTAATGACTGAAAAGTCAATTGAACTTTTTTATTGCATATGCTTGCTGTAAATTTTCAGAAAATGTATCTAGTTTAAGATGATAGCATGAACATACATATTTGCCTCTCCCTCTGTCCCAAAATTCCCTGAAAATGACAGTACAGAAGTATAAAAAGTTGTAAATTATCAGGAAACCTAAGAATGGAATAGAAAGCCATAAGCAAATCAGTGACACTGAGCCAGTTCTGGAGACAGGAAGAAGATCAAATTATATTAATGAATAAACCAGATCAAACTATAGCCCCGAATACCCACAAGATGAACCACAAAAGGGACTGAAGATTATCTTCTTGGCGACGTCCCTAGAATGCTCCAAGCACAGAGACAGCAGGTAGAGGGAGTGGAATGGAATGCTAGATATATTTGGCAAAATTAATTAAAGGATTGAAAAAAAATGCTTAAACCAGTTGGGCCCCCAAAGGTTCCCACCTGCACATACAAAACAGTGGCAATCTGTATATCCAGACCGAAATTAAAGAACTACTCTCTACAGAAAGCGAACTCTTTGCTTGGGAAGTACTCAGGTATCTAAGGGCACGGGCTACCAACTCACACCCTTCGACACCTTGGTACTAATAAAAGGCCTTAATTGGGAGATCCCAACATTCCTGTCTAAGCTCTTAAAGTGAAGTCTACTAGACGACGTGAGCATGTACACATAGCAGTCGGTCCGCCCTTTCTTTTAAGAGAAAGTTCTTTTAAGGAAACGGACATGCAAAATTCCAGAGGAAACCCATCATCTATGATATTAAATGACAACCATTTATTTCTATAAAACTGCACTAAAATGAAGCATTGATATTTTTAAAGGGAAGGAGAAAGGGAGAAAGGAAAGGAAAGAAACAAAAGGAAGGGAAGGGAAGAGAAGAGACGAGCTACTTCTGCTTCTGGTCATGTGAGAGGAACAGGGACCATTATTATCCTCACACAATATAAACAATCTATGTGAAACAGCTGTGTTCAGACATTGAACATAAACAGCATAAAACTGGAATTCTTTAGAAAAGTAAAAAGATGTGATCCTTATCATCTCCTGGCTGCTGCAGAGAGGAAATTACCAGCCTATAGAGTAGGACCAGGATCCCAAATACAGCCCAGTGAACTCACTGACTGAGGAGGCAGAGATTAGAGTACCGGGAGGCCAAATTTGGTACCAAGAATTTTTGGAAAAGAATATCAGAGGTACACAAAGAAACGCCTCTGGAAATGTACATAGGGCCTGAACTTTTGGGCTGACTATTGATCTGTACATGTGCAATGTGAACCACCATGAAGCTGGGCAAAGAACTTCTAGGAAAAGTACAATTACTGGGAAAGTGTAGGACAAATAATTCCCATAGTTCACACGTAGCTAGGAACCACTCGTGTTCCCACCAATTGGAGAGAGCTTGTTGAATACAGGGGACATTCAAGAATAACCCTTAAAAACTCATGCCTTCAAAGAGAGAGAGACATAGAACATAGGAAAAACATTATCAAATATCTTGTCCAAACTGACATTTATAGAACACTACACCAAGCAACGCAAGAAAGCACACACTGAACTTTTATGTAGACAGACTGTATGCGCAGGGCCCTAACACAGTTCTCAATACATCTTTAAAAACTTATATGGACTATTTTCTGTGGTCACAAACAACTGAATTAGAAATCTAACAGGGAAACATTTTTGAAACCACAAATCTTTGGAAACTGAGCTGCAAGTCGAGGAAGTAATCACAAGGATATTAGAAATACTTTGGATTAAGTGTTAATAAGTATCTACCATAGGAAAATGTGTAATGCAGCTAACTTAATGCTTAGGAGGAAATATATACTCTAAATGTTTATATTAGAAAAGAAGAAGGACATAGAATCAAAGCTTATATTCAGGTTTACATGTTTAGAGGCAAGAAAGTAAAAGCTAATTAAACCTAAGTTAACCAGAAGGTAAGAAATTATAAAAATAATAGTAAAATGACAGAGAAAGTAGACCGAACAATATTTTTAAATCTATGCCAAAAAGCTAGTTTTTTGAAAAGATTGTTAATGTGGGTAAATCACCAGCTGGACTGATCAAGAAAAAAGAAAGAACAATAAAAAAATAAAAATTAATAAAAGAGGACATTAAAACAGATACTACAGAAATTAAAATAAAAATAAGAGAATAATATAAACCACTTTTTTTTTTTTTTTTTTTTTTTGAGACGGAGTTTCACTCTTGTTACCCAGGCTGGAGTGCAATGGCACGATCTCGGCTCACCGCAACCTCCGCCTTCTAGGTTCAAGCAATTCTCCTGCCTCAGCCTCCTGAGTAGCTGGGATTACAGGCGCACACCACCATGCCCAGCTAATTTTTGTATTTTTTTTAGTAGAGACGGGGTTTCACCTTGTTGACCAGGATGATCTCGATCTCTTGACCTTGTGATCCACCCGCCTCGGCCTCCCAAAGTGCTGGGATTACAGGCTTGAGCCACCGCGCCCAGCCACGCTTTATGCCAATAAAATTGACAACTCAGATAAAATGCACAAATTCCTTCAAAGACACAAATTGTAAAAACTGACTCAAGAAGAAACAGAACATTTGTATAGCACTGTAACAGTCAAAATTTTAAATTCATATTTAAAAGTATCCCTCAAAGGATACTTCCATATGGATTCATTGAAAAACTCCTTAGCAAAGCAGAAGGAAACAGAAATCTAAAAAAATAGAACAAAAGAAAACAAAATACAGAATACAGATATAAGCCCTAAATATGAATAAGTACATAAATATAAATGGTCTAAATACACCACTGAGTGACAGAAATGGGCAGTGTGGATTTAAAAACAAAAGTGTATGTTGTCTAGTGAAGTTAGTGAAGGCACTAACTTCAAATATAAAAGTATAGATAGGTTGAGTTCTAGGCTGGAAACAGATCATTTAAGCACTGAATGCTTTCCCTCTGTAAGAAACAGAGTGGATGCTAGTTCTTCCCGCTCTATTTCAGTACAGTACTGGAAGTTCTGGCCAGTCCAATAAGAAAAGGAAATAAGGTGTATACAGGTTAGAAATAAAACTGTCCCTGCTTCCAAATGACATAACTGTCTACACATAAAATATCAAGAAATCTACTAAAATAAATTCTTAGAACTGAGACAGTTCGGAAAGGTCACAGGATACTAGATAAACATACAAAAATCAGTTGTATTTCTATACTAGCAGCAGTGAATGTGAACAGATACCAGTATTAAAAACAATACCGGCCGGGCGCGGTGGCTCATGCCTATAATCCCAGCACTTTGGGAGGCCGAGGCGGGCGGATCACAAGGTCAAGAGATCGAGACCATCCTGGTCAACACGGTGAAACCCCGTCTCTACTAAAAATAAAAAAATTAGCTGGGCATGGTGGCGCGTGCCTGTAATCCCAGCTACTCGGGAGGCTGAGGCAGGAGAATTGCCTGAACCCAGGAGGCGGAGGTTGCAGTGAGCCGAGATCGCGCCATTGCACTCCAGCCTGGGTAACAAGAGCGAAACTCCGTCTCAAAAAAAAAAAAAAAAAAAAAAAAAGAACAAATCTCAACCTAAGTCTGATACCTGATTTAAAAATTAGCTTAAATATAAAACGAAAAAACTACAAAATGTTAAAACGAAAATAAAATAAAGTATTTAGGACCTAGGGCTAGGCAGAGGTCTTAGACTTGACACCAGAATCAAGATTTATAGAAGGAAAATTTGATAAATTGAACATCAACTAAATTAAAAACTAGTGCTCTGTGACAAACTCTGTTAAGGGAGGCTGAGTGTGGTGGCTCACATCTGTAACCCCGGGACTTTGGGAGGCCAGATTACTTGAGGTCAGGAATTCCAAACCAGCCTAGCCAACAAGATGAAACCCTGTCTCTACTTTTAAAAATACGAAAGTTAGCAGGGAATGATGGCACATGCTTGTAATCCCAGCTATGAGGGAGGATCATTTGAACCTGGAAGGTGGAGTTTGCAGTGAGCCAAGACACTCCACTGTGTCTCAAAAAAATAAAAATAAAGAACAAACTCTGTGAAGGGAATGAAAAGACAAGTTACAAACTAAGAGAAAGTATTTATAAACTATATATCCAACACAAGGACTAGTATCTAGAATATATAAAGAAGTCTAAAATCTCAACAGTAAAAGAGCAAACAATCCTATTCAAACATGAGCAAAAGACATGAAGAGTCACATCACCAAAAATATACAGATGGCAAATAAACCAATGAAAATATGTGATTGTCAAGTGAAACTACCTCATACCAGATTTTTGTTAAATCCCCAAATCTCTCTGCTGCTTGCAGAGCATACTGCTTTTCAGTGTCCATCAGGGTCTGATTGAAAAGCAACATCTCTCTCCAGGAGAGTTCAAATATTTTGGTGGAATTCTGGAAAGCCTCTCAGGGTCATCTGAAGAGTTCCCAAGATCCCTCTTAATTTGCTTTAAGTACTGTAGGGAGAAGGGGACCTGGGCCTTACTGGGCCCAAATTCACTGGGCATGTGTTGGAGGGGCAAGAGTGAGACTGGGGCTTGTTTAGGGCAAGAATTTCTAGGAGGGGGCAAGTGAGGAGCTGAAGCTGGATAAGGAGGTCAGGGTGGATCCGGAGGAGCAAGGCTGGAGAGAGGTGACTCTTCTGCTGGGGGTGCCCCTGAGACTTGTATCTTTAATTCCCTGGGCTTACCCCTCGCGACCTTCCCTGAGATGGCCAACAGGAGGGCTGGATCAGTCGATCCTACACTGTCAGCAAAAGTCTGGATTGCCTTGCAAGCTACAGAAAGCCTGAACGTATGGAGCCTCAGACCAACCGTCCTCACATCTATAGAAAAATTCCGACTGCTGGATGGTATCAAAATGAATAGTTCCTTCCCAAGGTCAAGTCAGTCCTTCCTGTAAATCACAATTTGGCCAAACCTTTGTGCAGAGGGATATAAGGGGTCAGATTCTGAGGGTCAAAGTAGTCTCAATGGTTCAGGATATACTCCAGAGGAGTATCAGCTAGGGATGATGAAGAGAACTTACTGCCCACTCTGCAAGACAGGGAAGAGAGGTGTCCCTCATTCCCTTCCTTCGTTCAGTGAAAATTCAGGGTGTGATAGAGAAAGAGCGCATCCTGCTTTCACTTTCCACCGTTTATCCTTCAGCTGGCCATAGGTACCACCGCAGTATATACCCAGGAAGCAGGGGAAACGTGGAGAATAGGAATTACCCACCCTCACCTATGCCTCCACTTCTCCCTGCTGTCAGCAAACTGAATTCCCTGGGCCTGTTTATGCCACGAAGCATGGCTTCTTTCCGTGGGGTAGGAAGTTTAGTCAGCAGGAATTGTCCTGCTTTTCATTGTGCCTGTCGCCTGGCTTTGGAACCCTCAGACCTGGTTTTCCTTTCTAGGGACTCGGATGAAAGCTTGCAATCAAGATTGGGACTGAAAAAGTATTTTAGAGGCTGTATCCACTTAGTGTCTCAAATGTGCCTGCCAAATGTGCAGTTCTCAGCCAGCTGGGGCCATTCATGTTAATTTTCTTATCAGAAACAGAACTGGGGAGGGGGCAAGGGGTAGGGGAGCCCTTTCACTTAGAAAAGAGAAAAACAGTTCAAGGGGCAAAAAGGGAAGCGATTCTGGGGAAAAAAAACCCTTGCTTAGTGCAACTGGGCCTTTCTAATCCTTATCACTTTCCCTCAGTTCAGACTAGGTTGAATTCCTTGGCCAGGGGAGGAGAGGTTCCATTTGTATGGTGGGCAAGAAGCACTTGTCCGTTGACCCTGTGGGGTTGCAGCTACTGTCATGGCTTTCTCCCACCCTGCTTGTGACTGTTGGGCTTGGCCCTTGCCTGCTGCGGGCATGCCCAGGCACCCGAGCTGGGAGGAAAAAGGGTAAGGAGAGGTACCCTGAGCCGTGCATGCCTGCAGCTGTCGAGTTGGAGGCATACATGGCACCTCTAGGAACAGCTGGTCTGATTTGCACCTTCAGCAGCTGAGCCTAATGCTCATTAGTAACATTTTCACAGCCTGTAGCAAAACTCCTAACATTATAAAGAAAGACGTAAGTGTCATTTCAAAGCAGAAAAGAGACAAAGTCTGGGGGTTTTGACTTCCCACTTAGGGTGGAGTTTTTAAAACTCAGAGAAGGTAAACAGAGCATCTCACCTGCAGGAAAAAGAGAGGTGGCAGGGTTTTAGAAGAGAGGCAGACCCAGAAGTTTGGCATTCACCCACACTCACCTTCTGCAATCCAGGACAAGCCCCCAGTTGAAATGGGAATGATGCCCTTGTCCCCCTCAAAGGGTATGCGATAGGGATGCCCCACTGCTCAAACCGCTAGGGGGAGCATACCAACGGGCAGGCTGTGGGACTCCAACCCCAGGCAGTGTCTAGGCATGAATGTTTACAGCTGAAGCCCCAGTGGGCATGTGTTACAGGGTCTCTCTTAGTGTGCTCTCTAATGGCAGCCTGTGTTAGTGCTCAGTTAGACCCCCTTCCTTATCACAAGGACAGAGGGATTTCTGTATCCCGGGGTTTCTTGCCTTGGTGTACTAAAAGAATCAGATCACCTGTGGCCTTGGAGAATGAGTGCAAATTTTTATTGAATGGAAGTAGCTCTCCCCAATGGGAGAGCCAGAAGGGTTTTTCCCTGGAATTGGGCCACTCGGCAGCCCAACCCAACTGTGCTGCCAAACTCTGCCTCATCCCACTGGTCACCTGCACCTGCTGATGCCTGTCAGCCTGCTCTTTCTCCTGCATGCTCTTGATAACTAGGTGCTGTGTCTTCTTCAACCAATGTGTCCATGACATCCAGCCACTTCTGTGTCTGCCACTAGGGTCTCAGATTTTATATACCCAGGTGGGACACCGCAGGCCAGTGTGGTCTTGTTGGGCAGGAAATGCCTGTCCTCACCTAGGTCCCTGGAGGTAGAGCCCTAGCCAGGGACCACGCCTTTCTCTACCCAGCACTTCCCTTCCACCCTTCCATATCACTTAAAGGGACCACACCCTTCCCTTCCTAGCACTCCCATAACAATACTAGACTTTTTTTTTTTTTTTTGAGAAAGAAGTTAACCTCAGATGATTAATGATAAAAAGTCAAAACTATAAGATATTAGAAGAACATACAGGATAATACGTTTATCATTTTGAGATAGAAAAGCATTTCTTTTTTTTTTTTTTTTTTTTGAGACGGAGTTTCGCTCTTGTTACCCAGGCTGGAGTGCAATGGCGCGATCTCAGCTCGCCGAAACCTCCGCCTCCTGGGTTCAGGCAATTCTCCTGCCTCAGCCTCCTGAGTAGCTGGGATTACAGGCACGCGCCACCATGCCCAGCTAATTTTTGTATTTTTAGTAGAGACGGGGTTTCACCATGTTGACCAGGATGGTCTCGATCTCTTGGCCTCGTGATCCGCCCACCTCAGCCTCCCAAAATGCTGGGATTACAGGCTTGAGCCACCGCACCCGGCCGAAAAGCATTTCTTAATTCTTAAAAATCATTCTGATTATACTCTCTCTGTTTCTATTTTATTTTTACTTTTGCATTTAAATGATGTGAATAAATATAAAGATTTTTAAGATATATTATTTTGGGGCTCGAATATTAAAAAGATTAGAGTTTAGGTAAAAAACTCACAGTTCATCCCATTCTTTTCTTCGCTGTTGAATCTTCAGTTGTGCTCTTTCAGCTTTTAATACAAGTTTTCTCGTTCTCTCAATTTGATTTTTCACCATAATTTCACTTAGGGTTTTAGGCCGAAATTTCTTCCCCTTTTCTATTATTGATTCTTGTTGTGCAATAACACTCTCATCTATACAGAGAATCAACATTTTTTAGTCATTTTCAGACATAAAAACAATACTCGCAAATATTGTTTTTAATGTGCCAAATAAAAAAAAAATGCAGAATATGTTGAATTTGTAAATCAAAGTATTTATTGAGCACCAGGTGCAGTGGTTCACACCCGTAATCCCAGGATTTTGGGAGGCTGAAGCGAGCAGATCACTTGAGGTCAGGAGTTTCAGACCAGCCTGGGCAACATGGTGAAACCGCATCTCTACTAAAAATACAAAAATTAGCCAGCCGTTGTGGTGCGTTCCTGTAATTCCAGCTACTTGAGAGGCTGAGGCAGGAGAATTGCTCGAACCCAGGAGGTGGAGGCTGCAGTGAGCTGAAATCTCACCACTGCATTCCAGCCTGGGAAACAGAGCAAGATTCCATCTCAAAAACAGAAACAAAAACGTATTTATTGACCAACTCCTGTGAATTCAACCCCATCATAAGTACTGTGAAATGCCAAAATAAAAAGATCTAAGTCACATTTTTTGCTTTTAAGAACCTTATTAAAAGTTGGCAAGATAAGACATGTATTAAACAATTAGAGAACAAGATAAATGATGGTGAACCACTAACATGTTGGGAAGGAGTGCTTGTGACATGATGGTGGGGAAAAGGAGAAAACTCGGGTAAGTCCAATTTGATACATACGATTTGAGGTGGTACATACCAACTGACGTGCTCTGCAGCCAACTAAACACTCATCAGAAACACATTCAAATAATTCAAAAATTGTTGGCTTTACGGCCAGGCTTGGTGGCTCACACCTATAATCCCAGCACTCTGGGAGGCTGAGGTGGGCAGATTACCTGAGCTCAGGAGTTTGAGACAGGCCTGGGCAACATGGTAAGACCCCCATCTCTACTAAAAATATGAAAAAATAATTAGCTGGGTGTGGTAGCACACACCTGTAATCCCAGTTACTCAGGAGGCTGAAGTACCAGAATTGCTTGAACCCGGGAGGCAGAAGTTGCAGTGAGCCAAGATTGCAACACTTCACTCCAGCCTTGGGGACAGAGAGAGACTATGTCTCAAAAAAAAAAGAAAAGAAAAAAATTGGCTTTATCAACTAGGAACTTTGGTTTTTTGTTGTTTTTTTTTTTTGAGACGGAGTCTCACTTTGTCTCCTAGGCTGGAGTGCAATGGTGCAATCTTGGCTCACTGCAACCTCTGCCTCTGGGGTTCAAGTGATTCTCCTGCCACAGCCTCCCAAGTAGCTGGGACTACAGGCATGTGCCATCATACCCAACTAATTACTGTATTTTTGTAGAGATGGGGTTTCAGCATGTTGGCCAGGCTGGTCTTGAATTCCTGGGCTCAAGCGATCCACCCGCCTTTGCCTCCCAAAGTGCTGGGATTGCAGGGTGAGCCACCGCACCTGATCTACTAACAAGTTTCTATTAGAGAATTATTCCATTCATGTTTAAGCTACATATAGACATAAAAATTAAATGAGATATTTATATAGTTACAAATAACTACTTCATCATATTTCATATTTCAAATATATGGTGGTACAGAGAAAAAGTTTATGTGGCCGGGGTGGTCATGGGAAGGCTTTATGAAACAGAAGTAATTTAAGCTAGATCCCAAGAGTTGGTAGAATTCAGAGAGGAGAGGATTGAAGAGGTCCCTCCAGCAGGAGCCTGGGTGTGGCAGTGCAGACATAATTAGGGAGCAGCTGTGGGTCACGATGGCCAGGGGCAGACCTAAGTCATTTCTAGTTAAATAATCATAAGCTTGCTTCGATTATTGTACACTGAAGCTTATACCCCGAACTAAGCTCTATCAAACATTGGCGCAGTAAAATAGAAATGAAGCGGCCACAGGAGGCCCACGGCAAAGACCGTCTGGGAGGCTGTAAACCGGGCAACACCACGGGCAGCTGCAGAGCAGGAAATATTGCTTTGGCCTCAACATGGAGGCTGCATGAGGATCTCAGAAAGAGGACTTGTCTTCAGATCTTTGAGAAGGGAGGGGACCTCTGCTCACAAGATCGGAAGGGTCTCTGCAGGTGGGAGCTTGCAAGGGGGAAAAACCTTTCAGGGCAGAGATTACCGGAATGCCACAGGCTCTGTCTAGGTTCTCAGAACATGGAGTAATCTTGATTGCTCTGCGTCCAGCCCCCTGATGCGCTGGGTGTGATGAAACCCGGTGGTGCCTTATCTGCTAAGCTTCTGACTCAAAGAAGCACCTTGGCAGCAACTGCTAGAACTCAGTGTTCCGGGTTTGCATAAGAATCAGGTCTGAATACTGAATACTGCAGACCACACCTCTCTCTCTTGGCTATCTTGCCCATCTTAGTTTCAAGGCCTCTCCCAACAGTTTCAAGTCCTCCCCTGATCATCCCTTCCTGCTCCCCCACCCCTCAATGAACAAGTTTATACACCTAATAAAAGCAGTGGAGCCCAGAGCTCGGTGCCAACACAGTTCACCCCACGAGAGAGCGCCCTGGACCCCCGGACCCATGCTGTGAACTTCTACTCTTGTCTCTTTGTCTTTATGCCCTTTTCTCCCTCCCTTGTTATACTGCCGGGACACGGGGCACCCACGTGCAGGCTTGGGCTAGTTCCCAACAAGCAGCAGGCAGGACGAAACGCTGAACAGGTGTTGAACAGCACGAGAAGGCACTGCTAGGAACATGGAGTAGGGATAGAGTGTGGAAGCACTGAGTACCAGAACAGCAGTTCCAGAATTTACCCTAGAATCAAAAAGGAGACACGAAAGGGTTCTCAACGAGGAAGATAAACCAATATTAATGTTCGTATCCTATCACAGTCAATCGCCTAGATCTAAGCAGGCTGCAGCAGCACCGGTCCTTTACTGTTGATTGGCTCTCCAAGCCATTTCCAGAATTCGTGTTCTCCCACTCACCTTGTGGAAAGCCACAAGAAACAGGCTGAAGGGCTTACAGGTACTATTTTCATACCTGCATTCTCTGCTCATTCTATTTAAAGCATATGCTCTTGGGAAGCAGTCTGAAATGCAGTGTTTTAGCCCCACACTCTGGGATGGGGCCCAGGAATCTGAGAAGAACCACTGCCTGGAACCTGGCATCTGGGGAAATCCTAGATTCAACAATAGCCAGATGGGGCAAGTAAGGAAACAGCAACGTCCAGTCCTCTCACCCACTCTCGTCATGGCCCGGGTAGGTTTTCTGACAAATGCATTAGAGAGGACAGCAGGCATAGAGCACTTGTTGGAAAAATGTGGCCTCTCATCCTCAGCTATACCATACGCTTTTGTCTCTCTTGATGATTTACTCCAAAGCAAACCATCATGGAAGGAAGAGGGACGCGAGATTGAGCTCAAGCCCCAAAGAAGGTTCAGTGGTTCTGCCCACGGACGATTCAGGTTTCAAGTCTTAGCCTTCTTGTCACAGGCTACCTGCATCTCTCTGGCTGTCCTTTCTTCCGCCTTCCTCTTTTTCAAACCTGTCCGGTTTGCTTGGTTTTCTCTCTGACTGACTTGCTCGTTTGAATTTGGAGTACTTAGAGGGCTGCACCAGCCTGTAAGAGGATATCTTGTGGTCACTCTGTATGGCATGAACCACAATAGTATCACTTTCCAATGGATCACGAAATCTGAAAAAACAAAACAAGTGTTTTCGATAGTCACCATTTTGATCATTCTGCATAATTACTAAGTAACAAAATAAAACTATAATATTTTTATTATTATACTGTGCTAGACTCAAATTTTAACCATATATACCAACAGGATGTCATGGAGATCGAATTGGACTTGATTAAAGAGCAAATACAGTCATTCTAATGAAAAGACTGAACAACTCACTATTAATCACTGTAATACCAGTGATTTGCTAATATATGGGAAAATGAAAATTTTGCAGGCAGACTGCAGTTTAATGGTAAATGGATCATATCACACTCTGAGGAAATTTAATGCACCTCTCTACATATTATATATAATAGACTATATTATGCAGATATATATCTACACATATACCTATATATAATAGATTGTTATGTAATATTACATATAATCATTATATATTATAATTATCTGTAATATATATTATATATAATTATATATATTACATATGTAATAGATATAATTTATATAATAGATATATATAGATATATCTATTATATATAATAGATAATTATTTATCTATTATATATAATAGATATATATAGATATATCTATTATATATAATATATAAATTATATATAATATATTATGGATATAGCATGAGATATCTATATAAATTATAGATATCTATTATAATATATAATCTATATATAACATATATAATTATCTATAATACATTATAGATAATAGATAATTATCTATAATACATTATAGATAATAGATAATTATCTATAATATGTAATATATAGTTTGTGTTTTGTTGCATAGATATATGAATAAATATAATATGTAAATTATATAAACAAATACATAAATATCTGTGTGTGAGTGAAGTCTCTAAATCGAAAAGTAGAAAAATAATTTTTAACACTCATTCCCTAGAAACTAAAGAATATTCATTCTTCATCTCACTAAAGCATTATGCAGCTCACATACATTTTGTTTTTTTTAATTACATGGTATGTGTGGTGTATATATGTGTGTGTTTACATACATGTGGCAATGCAATTTATTTGTATGTAGTAACTATAAGGAGAGCAGACCTTGAGCAGTTGGATAAAAGTACAGACCTCCTCATTTCTGCTCTTTGCCCCTCAGTTTTTCATATTTAATAACATTTCATGAAAGTCCCCAACTATTGGATTCCTCCATTTGCCTCTGTAAAAAAACATTAAGCTCAGGAAATCACACTAATCTCCAGTTCATCTTTCTCTCATAGCCCACATTGCCTTCTTTTTTTAAAAGCTCTTCATCTATCTGTCAATTTTAAAAATTAACTAGAAAAATTTTTCATCAATTACCTTGTTATTTGGGGGCATTGGTTCATAATTATCACACACACACGCACACTTTTAATTTTGGAATTTAATTTATTTTTGTATATATTGCTTATTCCTAGCTTGTTTGCCTTTCTATTTTTCTAACTTAATCTTTTAAATTCTATGTCTCCTTTTAAAATAATTTACTATTTCTTTTTAATTTTCCCTTTTCTTTCATAGTACCTTCTCATCTCTTTAAGACTTATTTTCCTTTATGTTTTTGCCCACTGGAACTTTTAAATTTTAGTCTTTCCATGAGACTGGAAAATATAGCTGGTTTTGATCACATAAAAATTAAAACCTCTGCATAGTTAGAAAAATATGAACAAAGTTTAAGGCAAATGGCAGAGTAGGAGAAAGCATTTACAGTATGTAGAATAAAAGACAAATATCTGTAATATAGACAAAGAGGCTAAAATTAAAAATAATGGGGGAAATAAACAGAACCCAAAGAAAAAATGAACAAGAAATCTAAACAGACAATTCTCAGAAGAATAAATATAAGTAAACTACAGGCATCTGAAAGGAAATGCTGAACCCCACCAATAATCAAAAGGATTAAACGATTCAACCAAGAGTTATTACACTTGGCCTATGATATTGGTAAAAATGAAAACGCTGGTAATACGCAGTGTTATTGGGTGGTACAACTTTATCCTCTCCTCACATTCCAGACAGATAGGTTCTCATTATCTTCTTCCCTGTGTTCCCTGAAAACATGATGCTACAGTGGATGGAGGGTGCCCAGATCAGGGTCGGCAAGCAGGAGGTAAGGAAAAGAGTGCTTGATAACAAGGCTGGGGGGAGGCGGGGGTGAACCCTGACTTGGAGGAGGATGGGCAAGTGGGTCCCAGAGCTGTGGGCACTTGCTCCCTGCATCTGAAAGCATCTGGGGAGATGGTAAGGCCTTAAGAGTGATGTCTGTGTGTGTGTTTAATCTACGGCACAGGGGGCTCCTGGCCTCACAAAACACTGCCTGCTCCAGCCGAGCACAGAAACCACAGAATCAAAGGACCGAAAGAAGCAGGTAGGCTGGGAAAATGAGGCCATGAGCTTCAGTAGTACTGAGACTGACTTTCCTATCTTCTTAATGGAAGCCCAGAGTCAAAGTCAGATTTAAGATAATTTAAACAAAAAGCAGCCATGTACTTATATACCTAAGTTTGTAAGTTAGGATTCACATATATATATATATAAATACACACACATACACACACTTATAAATATACTGTGAATACTTATTAAAGCCAAACATAGGCTGCTATGTTGAGAGTTCTTCCTGAAGGGAACTTCTTCACCACTTTCATCTTTTAGCAGGTAGCAATCTGGTTATAATTCAGCGATTCAAATATTGAAATATTATCCAGGAATTCACCTATTCAGAGATGTAATACCTGGTAAAAAGTGCTATAATTTTCAGGGTGAAGTACCAGAGAGGAGATAGCAGCACAAGAGAAACAGTGATAGACAGACCCAGAGTCAGAGAGAGCAAGAGCTCTGAAGATCTGGAGAGGGCTCCCTTCCACTCTGCAGTTAAGCACTCAGCAGCTCCAGAAGATCTGGAGAGGGCTCCCTTCCCCTCTGCAGTTAAGCACTCAGCAGCAGCTCCAGAAGATCTGGAGAGGGCTCCCTTCCCCTCTGCAGTTAAGCACTCAGCAGCTCCAGAAGATCTGGAGAGGGCTCCCTTCCCCTCTGCAGTCAAGCACTCAGCAGTGCTCCAGAAGATCTGGAGAGGGCTCCCTTCCACTCTGCAGTCAAGCACTCAGCAGCTCCAGAAGATCTGGAGAGGGCTCCCTTCCACTCTGCAGTCAAGCACTCAGCAGCTCCAGAAGATCTGGAGAGGGTTCCCTTCCCCTCTGCAGTTAAGCACTCAGCAGCAGCTCCAGAAGATCTGGAGAGGGTTCCCTTCCCCTCTGCAGTTAAGCACTCATCAGCTCCAGAAGATCTGGAGAGGGCTCCCTTCCCCTCTGCAGTTAAGCACTCAGCAGCTCCAGAAGATCTGGAGAGGGCTCCCTTCCCCTCTGCAGTTAAGCACTCAGCAGCTCCAGAAGATCTGGAGAGGGTTCCCTTCCCCTCTGCAGTTAAGCACTCAGCAGCTCCAGAAGATCTGGAGAGGGCTCCCTTCCCCTCTGCAGTTAAGCACTCAGCAGTGCTCCAGAAGATCTGGAGAGGGTTCCCTTCCCCTCTGCAGTTAAGCACTCATCAGCTCCAGAAGATCTGGAGAGGGCTCCCTTCCCCTCTGCAGTTAAGCACTCAGCAGCTCCAGAAGATCTGGAGAGGGCTCCCTTCCCCTCTGCAGTCAAGCACTCAGCAGCTCCAGAAGATCTGGAGAGGGCTCCCTTCCCCTTTGCAGTTAAGCACTCATCAGCTCCAGAAGATCTGGAGAGGGCTCCCTTCCCCTCTGCAGTCAAACACTCATCAGCTCCAGAAGATCTGGAGAGGGTTCCCTTCCCCTCTGCAGTTAAGCACTCAGCAGCTCCTGAAGATCTGGAGAGGGTTCCCTTCCCCTCTGCAGTTAAGCACTCAGCAGCTCCAGAAGATCTGGAGACGGCTCCCTTCCCCTCTGCAGTTAAGCACTCAGCAGCTCCAGAAGATCTGGAGAGGGCTCCCTTCCCCTCTGCAGTCAAACACTCATCAGCTCCAGAAGATCTGGAGAGGGTTCCCTTCCCCTCTGCAGTTAAGCACTCAGCAGCTCCAGAAGATCTGGAGAGGGTTCCCTTCCCCTCTGCAGTTAAGAACTCAGCAGCTCCAGAAGATCTGGAGAGGGCTCCCTTCCCCTCTGCAGTCAAACACTCATCAGCTCCAGAAGATCTGGAGAGGGTTCCCTTCCCCTCTGCAGTTAAGCACTCAGCAGCTCCAGAAGATCTGGAGAGGGTTCCCTTCCCCTCTGCAGTTAAGCACTCAGCAGCTCCAGAAGATCTGGAGAGGGTTCCCTTCCCCTCTGCAGTCAAGCACTCAGCAGCTCCTGAAGATCTGGAGAGGGTTCCCTTCCCCTCTGCAGTCAAGCACTCATCAGCTCCAGAAGATCTGGAGAGGGCTCCTTTCCCCTCTGCAGTCAAGCACTCATCAGCTCCAGAAGATCTGGAGAGGGTTCCCTTCCCCTCTGCAGTCAAGCACTCATCAGCTCCAGAAGATCTGGAGAGGGTTCCCTTCCCCTCTGCAGTTAAGCACTCAGCAGCTCCAGAAGATCTGGAGACAGCTCCAGAAGATCTGGAGACGGCTCCCTTCCCCTCTGCAGTTAAGCACTCAGCAGCTCCAGAAGATCTGGAGAGGGCTCCCTTCCCCTCTGCAGTCAAGCACTCAGCAGCTCCAGAAGATCTGGAGAGGGTTCCCTTCCCCTCTGCAGTCAAGCACTCATCAGCTCCAGAAGATCTGGAGAGGGTTCCCTTCCCCTCTGCAGTTAAGCACTCAGCAGCTCCAGAAGATCTGGAGAGGGCTCCCTTCCCCTCTGCAGTCAAGCACTCAGCAGCTCCAGAAGATCTGGAGAGGGCTCCCTTCCCCTCTGCAGTCAAGCACTCAGCAGCGCTCCTTGAGGAGGAGTCTGCCTGAGGCTGGGAAAAGAACCACCAGAAAGGGACAGGCAGCATAATCCACAGATCTCACACAGTTGAAATAGCTGTCTTCCCATAAACCTGGTAATACATAGTCTACTCAGAAGAGTGTTGTCTGAGTAGCTGGAAAAACATTAGCCCTAGACTAAAGGCTGCCTTGATCTCACCTAACAAAGATCAAAGGCAAGTCTCAGAAAAACAAAAACAAACTTTTTCCAAAACAAAGCTCAAGAATATTTTAAAGTATACAGAGATTAAGATGGCAGAGAGGAGGCAGGACTAGCTTGCAGTTCCGGACAGAGCATGGTGTGGAGACTCGCATCATGAACTCCATCATGAACTCCATCATGAACTAACATCATGAACTCCATCATGAACTCCATCATGAACTCACATCATGAACTCACATCATGAACTCCATCATGAACTCACCTCATGAACTCCAAGAACTACCACAGGGACATACCCAGAAAACTTGAGAGAATCCACAGACCCTTTGAAGGAAGTGGGTCACCCGTGCAGGCTCCCTGAGATGCCAAAAAGACAGAATTTGCTTGCCTTCTCAATGGGGAGGCTCCTGGTCTGGGGCAGTTCTCAGCCCTGCTCAGCAGCTGTCTGGAAACAGACTTGCTTTTGGGAGGCTACGGTGGGAGTGAGACCAACCTTTAGGACTCTGGGCTGCATGGGAGCAGGGTCAGGCCTGTGACTACCAGCTTTCCCCAACCTCCCTGTAAGACTCAGGAGAGGCAGTCATGATCCCCCTGGGAATATAACTCTATAGGACTGGGAACCACACCCCCATCCCCACAGCAGCTGCAGCAGCAAACCCCACCCAAGGAGAGGCTGAGCTCGGACACACCTATCCCTGCCCCCACCTGGTGGTCTTGCTCTACATGCCCTGGTAGCTGAAAACAAAGGTGATAATCTTGGGAGCTCTATAGGGCCCTGCCTGAGAAACCTGCGTACTTAACCAGGTGTTCCTAGGGCAAGTTTACATCCTCCCTACAGGACTGCAGCTGATGGACTCTTGAAATGGCCACCTCCTGGCTGGAGCCAACCAACACAAAATGAGCACACTAAACAAAAGCACAGCCTAGGACCCCCACAGAGTCTGCTACACTCCCCTGCTCCCTCCACTGCAGCAAGTACTGGTATCCAGCCTAGGACCCCCACAGAGTCTGCCACACTCCCCTGCTACCTCCAAGCACAGCCTAGGACCCTCACAGAGTCTGCCACACCCCCCTGCTACCTCCCCTGGAGCAGGTATTGGTATCCATGGCTGCAAGATCTGAAGATGGATCACATCACGGGTCTCTCTGCAGACACTCCTCAGTACCAGCCCGGAGCTTGGTAGCTCTGCCGGGGCTCAGGTGAAAGGACGGGGAATGGTGAGGGATAAAAGACTACACAATGGGTACAGTGTGCACTGCTCAGGTGATGGGTACAGTGTGCACTGCTCAGGTGATGGGTACACCAAAATCTCAGAAATCACCACATAACCAGCACCGCCTGTTCCCTGAAAACCTACTGAAATTTTAAAGTTTTTTAATTATATAGAAATATCTGGCACCTACAGTGTAAAATTTACCAGGCAGATGGGCCAAAAGCATAAAAATGTAACCCCAAAAAAAGTATTTTAAAAAGCAGAAAAATGTAATCCAAAGTGAATAGAATAAATCAGTCAATAGAAAGATACACAGAAATGACACAGATAATATAACCAGCAGACAAGAACATTACAGCAATTATTATAATATATTCATTTATATATAACATGTATAATTCTATATTACATATAGAATATATAATTACTATAATATATTCTACATTTTCAAGAAGGTAGAGGAAAGCACGTGTTAAAGTGAGGAAAATTTTTAGCTACTGCAACTAGGAGGTCAATACAAATGACTAATAATAAATGTATATAAATACATTATTTAGATATATGATTGTGACCACTATAAATATTAAAACTGATTCTTTTTAAGGTATATCATGTTTATGTAAGATAATATTTATTATTTGTCTATTATTCCTAAATAGAAATTTATTCCTTAAATGTCTATTATTTCCACAGTCTCCATGTAATTCCAATAAAAATTTTAGCAGGCATTTTCTAAAAATTGACAAGTTGATTCTATGCAAAGAACTTAACCAATCTTAGAGATGAAGAACAAAGCTGGAGGATTTACAATATTAGATGTCGAGAGTTAATTAAGACAGTGATACTGGTACCTGGATAGACAGACAGGCCAATAAGATAGAACGGAGTTCAGAAACAGACCCACGAATGTCCAGTTACCTGACTTATGACAAAAGCATCACTACAATCTAGTATAGAACGGATGGTCTTTTCAACAAACAATACTAGGTCAACTGGATATCAGGATAAAAACAGATGACGTGATCTCACACCACTTAAAAGATTATTCAAGATGGATAATGGAAAAACAATAGAGCTTCTAGAAGAAAACACAGAATTATTTTATGAATTGGGAGTAGGCAAAGGTTCTCTAAGTATAACACAAAAGCATTAATCTTTTTTAAAAAAGACTTCATTAAAAGAAAAAACGTCTATTCAACAAACAAATCCATTAAGAGTAAAGCCACATACTAGAGGAAGATATTTTACATATGCAAACACACATATACACATACACACATGTCATATATATAGTCACTCATATATGTATATAAATAACCAAAGCTCATATGCAGATGTAAATAATTCCTGTACCCAGTTTTAAAAATGGACAAAAGACTGGAACAAACACTTAACAATAGAAAATACAAAAATGATTGGTAAATATATGAAAAAGGACTGAAAATCACTCGTCAGGGAGATGCCAGTTTAAACCACATAGAGCCAAAACCTATAATGCAATAAAAATTTAAAAAATTAAAAAAAATAAAATAAACCACATAGAGATGTCACTACAGAATAGCTGTAACTTAAAGGTCTGACAATTCCAAGCATGAGTATTACGGACTTGTGTCTCCCCAAAAAGCTATGTTGAGGTCCTAATCCCCAACACCTCAGAGTGTGACCTTATTTGAAAATAGGGTCTTGATAGAGGTAATCAAGTTATAATGAAATAATTACAGCAGGCCTTAGTGACACATAACTCATGTTCTTATAAAAAGGGGAAATTTGGACACAGAGATAGACATACACAGGGAAAACTGTAGAAGAGACACAGGGAGAACATCGAGTGAAAGCAGAAGATTTGGAGTGATAGATTCATAAGCCAAGAAAACCAAAAGTTGCTGGCAAATCACCCAAAGCTTGGAGAGAGGTATAGAACAGATTCTCCCCCACCGAGATCTCAGAAAGAACCAACTTGCCTGACACTCTGATTCTGGACTTCTAGCCTCCAGAAGTGTGAGACGATAATCAGTTTGTGGTACTTTTTTACAGGAGCCCTAAGAAACTAACACAATGGGCAACAATAGGGATTCTCTTACATTGATGGTAAGAGTGTAAATTGATCAAACCGTTTTGAAAAGCTGACAGGATCTAATAAAACTAAACATGCATGTAACCTATGGCCTAGCAGTCCCATGACTGCATATATAACCAACAGAAATAAGCACTTACATCCATCAAAAACAGGCACAATGTTCACAGTGGTGTTATTTATGGTATCCCAAAAACAGAAGCAACTCAAATATCCATTAACAGTGGAAGGGATAAACTGTGGTATAATCATTTTAAAGAACTATTAAAAAGCAATGGAATAGAATACACCACTGCTACATGTAACAACACTGATAATCTTAGACAGCATGAGTTAAAAAAAAAGCCAAATGCAAAAGAATCCACACTGTAACACTATTTATATGGAATTCACAAACCAAACTAATATATGGCAATAAAGATTCAACTCTGGAGAATAAGTATTTCCTGGGGTGAGGGGTACATGGGGGAACTTGCTGAAATGCTATAAATGTTCTCTATCTTAATCTGAGTAGTACATACATTTATACATCTGTAAAAACTTTTCAAGATGTTCAGTTAAGACTTACAAACTTTACTTATATAAAGTATATCTCACTAAATGACAAAAAAAAAAAATCATTTCCTCTGGAAGTCAAATTGATGCATGACAGGGATAAAACCAGAGGTTTTATTTCAAGTCCTCTGATTCTATTTGAATTTTTATTTCTTAATACATACATGTTCATTAATTAACTTGATATAAAACAATTCATCAAAAGAGAAAGTAAATATGTATTGTATAATCTTAAAAATCTAAGCGTTAAACTAATTTCCCACATTTAAACTAGAAAGGGGAGTACACAAAGCTCAGGAAAATACCAGTAGCAGTGACAAGACAATTCCTGAGATTCCAAGTTAGTAGGTACCTTCCAGGGCCCTCATCTGGCCACTTCACTGATGCTACTATACACTATGTTACTGTGTTATTCAGACACCTCAGCTTGTAGAGAACACGGGTCCTTACTATACACTGTGTTATTCAGACATGTGATCTCAAACACCTCAGCTTGTAGAGAACACGGGTCCTACCGATTCTTTAGCTTCATTAGGCCGAGTTCATGTTTCTCTTTTTCCCAAGCTAATTCCTTTTCTACTTGTTGAATTTGGAAAGCTGTTTTTCTGTTTATCTCATCACGGATTCTGGAATCTACATCGAAATCCTGCAGACAAGAAGATCCGTTCATCAGAATGGGTACTTTATCAACTCTCTGTTTCAAACAGATTTCAGTTTTGTTCCTAGTTTCATGCTGCATCACAACTCTTCCCCAAATGTCATACGCTCTTTCCATTCTCAGGAAAAACAGCATATTTTTAACGTTACTTCCACAATATAAGGAGAAATGTTCTTCTCAGTTAACAATAATGCAAATAAAGTTACACATTTTAAGATTTTTTTCCCACAATAAAAGTAATGGATGCTATCAATATTTGGAGAGTATACAGTTTTAAAAACTACTCTCACCACCTCAGAGAAACTGCTATTACATAAAAATCGGACATAAGGTAGATCCTCATGGCAACTGATCAATATCTGAACATCCCCCCTGGTGTGACCCCACCCATGAAAGATGGCAGTCTCTGGTGTCTTCTTGACAACACCAAGTTTTTGTTGAATCTCCTTCATAAAGGGCTCCACATTAGAATAAATTAAAAGATGCCCAAAATAAATGGCTGTTGAAATTTTGAAAGAAACAAAAAGAAAGATGATTTTAAATGTTTCTACTCGTTGGAAAAATAGTCATCTCTCTCCAGAAATGGCATATGTCAAAATAAACGTCAAGTATATATTGGGCTTACCGTTCGTTTAAACTGCATATGCTTTGGTAGTTCTTCATTCATTTTTAATAGTTTACAAAATTCATTCCTCAAAGCTTTGATTTGCTCTCTCTTCCTTGCCTTTGTTTCTTCCACTTCTTTCATTAATTTGTCGTGTTCTCTTTTTCTCCTAGCATTCTCAATGCTGAAAACAGAAATTTAAAACAGTAACAGGTTCTAATACAGAAACAGCAACGAAAGAGAAAATTAGTATTTAATAATTTGAAAATGCATTAAGCTCGGCCAACTTCTGCACTGTTGATCTGTTTTGCAAAATTCCAGGCCTAGTCAGTATTTATCAAAACTTCCATACCTGGAGGCCTTGGGATCTTCAATGTCTTCTGGAATCGGCTCTGTTTCAATTCCAAACTACAAGAAGGGAAGTAAAAGGTTAGCCCTTTAAAATTGCATAGCATTTTCCCTAAAATATCTAGGAAGAAGTAAATGAAAAACGCAAATTGGTTGGGTTTTCTTCTGCCAGTTTCTAATAACTGTAGCTCTGAAAAGCAGTTTCAAAAAAAAAAAAAACTAAGAAAAAATTGCACTTTACTAAACTTACTCATTTCTGGTTTATTTGAAGGAGTATGTAGGAATAGTCTTTTTTTTTTTTTTTTTTTTTTTTTTTTGAGGCGGAGTTTTGCTCTCGTTGCCCAGGCTGGAGTGCAATGGCGCGATCTCGGCTCACCGCAACCTCCGCCTCCTGGGTTCAGGCAATTGCCTGCCTCAGCCTCCTGAGTAGCTGGGATTACAGGTACGCACCACCATGCCCAGCTAATTTTTTGTATTTTTAGTAGAGACGGGGTTTCACCATGTTGACCAGGATGGTCTCGATCTGTTGACCTCGTGATCCACCCGCCTCGGCCTCCCAAAGTGCTGGGATTACAGGCTTGAGCCACCGCGCCCGGCCAGGAATAGTCTTAACCTAATCATATGTCTGCAAAATGTTAATATCCCCATAATTTCCCCTCAAAATGTAAATTACCAATGTTCATGTGCTATTAACACAGAATTCACAAAAACAGTCTAGATAATTTATTTCAAAATGCTGTTTTTCAGCATATCGCTGGGAAACATGCGTCATTCATCCAAATACCTCACTGTGTCCTAGAAATATTTCAACATTTATATATTTTTAATTTTAAATAAGCATTTTATATCACCTTCTCAAAGGAAGACACAAAGTAGAAAATGCAAAGAACAATACAATCCCTCTCCTCGAAAGAGAAAGACACGAAATCAGAAATGCAAATCTCCCTTCAGAAAGGAAATCAGTCTAAATTTGAGGGAACTAAGAAGTGAACCACTCGAAAGTGCTCTGTTTATTCAGATTCTGTGCTGTAAGAGGTCTTAGCCTGTGATGTTATAACCCAGGGAACAAAATGGCCTGAGTTTGCTAACTAGTCGTTCATAAATAAAATTAAATTTAATTCTCTTTTTCAGAGAAGATAGGTCTCTATTTTGCTGTCATTTGTTGTAAATAAATATTCTTGATAAAGTTGTTTTTGATAAAGATATGAAATATAAATCTATGTATTTTTATGAAAGTCAAGGTTTATAACTTGAAGAGAAGCAAAGTCAGAAAACAGGAGCAACGTGAGACAGGAATGGCTAATAAACTGTACTGACTCTTAATCACTTGGGATACAAACTTATTGAAATTTATTTATTTTTTATTCTTTTATTTGCCAGAGCTAAGTCCCTTGGTTCTCTAATATCGGTGTGACTTCTAGGATTTGGTGCTGATACTGGGACAATTGTCTCCTGGCCAGAGCTGTTTCCAAGCAGGTTAAGTTAAACAAAGTTCTAAAATATATGCCAGTGGGTCTCAATCCTAGCTGCACATTAGAATCACATGACGGATAGTTTGTAAAACCCTGATGCCTGGACCTCACCTTCAGATATTCTAATTTAATTGTTCTTGGGCAGGCTCCAGCATCTGTACTTCTAGGGCTCCCCAGCTAATTCTAAAGTACAGCAAGGTAAGAACCTCAGGCCAGTGCAGAGCTTAGTTGTTTTTTGTTGTTTTTAAAAAAATCTTTCTAAGTTTTCCTGTTTTTTTTTTTTTTTCTTTTGAGATGGAATCTCTCTGTCACCTAGGCTGGAGCACAGTGACACAATCTCGGCTCACCGCAACCTCCGCCTCCTGGGTTCAGGCAATTCTCCTGCCTCAGCCTCCAGAGTACCTGGGACTACAGGTGTGTGCCACCATGCCGGGCTAATTTTTTGTATTCTTAGTAGAGACGAGGTTTCATCGTGTTACCCAGGATGGTCTCAATCTCCTGACCTCCTGATCCGCCTCTCGGCCTCACACAGTCCTGGGACTACAGACATGAGACACTTGTCCCAGCCTAATTTTTCCTTCTTAAAAGCAAGGTCTGTTTCAGTGATTTCAGAAATATTGATTGCAGCCATAAATAAAAGAACATGATTACTCGACTGTGGAATAATAGTTTTCTATCCAATATGGGTTTCTACAGAGAGAGCTGGCACAAGGTAGAAAGACATTTTCTTCTTCTTTATATACTTTCCTTCCTGTAATTCCTTTTCCTCTCTAAACAGTAGCCCATACTCCAAATTTTGCTATTAGAAGAAATGAAAATTGACTAACTCATATCTTCCCTACATTTTTAAGTGTTCTTTAAGTAGGCTACTGGCTAAATGGGAAGCCAATATGTTCACAGGAATTTTAGTTGTAATCTTTTTAATACAACCCGTTTCTCCTTAGGAGCAATTCTAATGGTTATCAACTACTGATTTTATCTGAAGGAATTGCCTTAATAATACGAAATTCAAGTTCTATGACCAGGAAAAGGACATAATTGGGGGATCTGAACCCCCAAACTCCATCACAAAGCCAACAATCTAGATCTGCTTTTAACAAAATTCTTTATCCTGAATCATGACCCACAATGTCATATTCTAATACTAAAGAAAGATATTTTTGCAGCCCCTATCAGAAGCACACTTTAAGGCATACATCCTACATTAGCCCTTACATTGAGTCAATGAATAAATGAAAAGCAAAATACAATCTGAAAAAACTGAGAACTTTGCAAAAAAAAAAACTTTAAAAAAGGTGTTTTTTTTTTTAATACGAACTTTTGACCACATATGAAAACAGACACATGCTTTTCTAATTTGGGGAATTCCAATCTTTAATAATAAGGGAAATGTAATACCTTTAATATTTTATATAGGAGCACCAGAAAGTCAAATTATAATACTAGCAGGAAGACTTTAGACCATGAGGTGAATGTGTCTAAATAAACTTAAATTTATAAAGAATATGAACAATTTTGATATTAGCATTTTTGAATAAAGTTTATTAATTAACTGGCTAATTAATTACATACCCTGGGAGATGGCACCTTGGCCTTGATGTCCTTCCTTAGCATAAATTCAGAATAAACGTTGAAAACAAAGATGTTACCATCTCCTCCAGCAGTCACCAAGAAACGATCATCAAAGCTGCTAGCAATACTCTTAATACAGCCATAGTTATTGTCGTGCACGTTGAAGTGCCAATAGTCCACCAAACTTGTCAATGAAGGATCGTTCTCATTTAGGACATAGACTCGAATTGCTCCATTTTTCATTCCACAAAACATCATAATTTTGTTAATGCTATGAAACAAAAAATGTAAATTATTCTTCCCATTAATCTGAAAATAATGCTTAATTTCAAGTCAATTAACAGCTAAATTAATAACAAAGTTGTTACGGACTGAGTTGTACACCCCCAAAATTAATACATTGAAGCCATAACCCCTAATACTTCTCAACTGCATTGAGACAGGGCCTTTAAAGAGGTAATTAAGTTAAAATGAGAATACTGGGGTAGGTTCTAATCCAGTCCACCTGGTGTCCTCATAAGAAGAGAGTAGTACACACAGACAGACATCAGGATAGCACACACCCAGAGAAAAGACTGTGCAGGAGGGCAGGTACCTATACATCAAGGAGAGAGACCTCAAGAGAAACCAACCTGCTGACACCTTGATCTTGGAACTCTAGCCTCCAGAACTGTGAGAAAAAATAATTCTGCTGTTTAAGCCACCTAGTCTGTAATGTCTTATTGTGGCAGCCCTAACATACTAATACAAAAGAATGGAGAAATATAATTTCTGGATTAGCTTTGATTATATTTATTCATTTCATTTATTTAACCAAATGTTTTTTGAATACTCCTTCATTTGGATGGATCTCTAAAAATTGATAATATCCATGATGGACAAAGGCATAGACACTAATGGGATATGGTTTTTTAAAGCTTTTTGAAATACCACTCACTTGAAAGTGATCGTTTGGATGGGATTATCATCTGTATTCTCAAGATAATGGACATCAAAAGGTTCATCTTTTTGTTCTTTGAAATTATTGCTTTCATCATAAGGGGGGAACTCACAGTGATACAGAAAACCAGAATCATAGTCACCCTGGAAAAGAGATAAGTAACATAGAAGGTGGTACTTGAATACAACACACATAAATGCATGAGAATCTTTTGATTATTTCAAATTTGAAAATAAAAAATAGATGTTTTCAAACATCTATTTCTACATAATTTCTATTATAGTTTTATTTCTATAAATCATCTCCTTTATCCATTTACACACAACTACATAATTATAATAATAAAAACCATATGAGGATTTGTTTCCACTTAAAAATCACTATAAGAAAGAGATCACCTCTGACTCCCTACAGAATTTCATTTTATTTCTTCAAGCATTATTCTGCGTAAGCAGTAGTAGGGTTACTGCTTATGGGTTTTGCATAACAGTTCCTTGTTTTTACAGCTAGTTTTCAGTCTAAGGAAAGTGTAAACACTGTTAATTTTCCAGTAAGGGCTTTTTCTGAAAAATTTACCCACACAGTGAGAAGATGAATGATCAGCTGGAAGAGCCATATTGCTCCAACTCTACTACTACTGGGGTTCCTTATGGCAGGAAACAAATGGAGGGTCACAGCAACTTTATGAATAAATAAATAATAAAGGGAAGGTAACATGATCACCTCTGAAAATCAAATTACTAAGTTTTCACTTTTGACAATGTCAGACTAGATTGTCTCAGCCAAACTCTCCCACTGAGAACAACCAGAACAAATTTTCTTTTTTTTTTATTTTTTCATCTTGGGTATTTTTATTGTCCAGTCACTTCACAATCTAATGGTTCAGGATTAATGACCAGTTTAAATATATAACCATCAACAGAGAGTTTGCAGAGGGTTAATCACATTTTCAATCTTGTTTATATAAAATTTTAAGCCTTTTTTAATGCAGGGCAATACACAAAGTAACATTTTGGGTTACTAACAGCATTATCTGCTATAATATGAATAAATAAGTAGATTTGTAATATTGATATATCATGGTAGTTACAAATAATATAATACATTTTCTAGACAGCATAAAGACATTTATCCTATCCAAATAACCAATTTTAACCATGTATTTACTGATTCAAATTTTGAATCATACAGTTCTAATATTGATATATATTCATGTACAAATTCTTTAAAAAGCACATATTATAACAACTAAATTTTTTTTTATATTATACTTTAAGTTCTGGGGTACATGTGCAGATCGTGCAGAATTATTACATAGGTATACACATGCCATGGTGTTTGCTGCATCCATCCCCCCATCATCTACATTAGGTATTTCTTCGTTATCCCTCCCCAAATTCCCCCCTGCTATCCCTCCTCTAGGCCCCCTACCCCGCAACAGGCCCTGATGTGTGATGTTCCTCTCCCTGTGTCCATGTGTTCTCATTGTTCAACACCTACTTATGAGTGAGAACATGCGGTGTTTGATTTTCTGTTCTTGTGTCAGTTTGCTGAGCATGATGGTTTCCAGCTTCCTCCATATCCCTGCAAAGGACATGAACTCATCCTTTTTTATGGCTGCATAGTATTCCAAAGTGTATATGTGTCACATTTTCTTTATCCAGTCTATTGTTGATGGGCATCTGGGTAGGTTCCAAGTCTTTGCTATTGTGAACAGTGCAAAAATGAACATACATGTGCATGTGCCTTTATAATAGAACGATTTATAACCCCTTGGGTATATACCAAAGGATTGGTGGGTAAAATGGTATTTCTATTTCTAGATCCTTGACAAATCTCCACCCTGTATTCCACAATGGTTGAACTAATTTACACTCCCACCAACAGTGTAAAAGTGTTCCTATTTCTCCACATCCTCTCCGGCATCTTTTGTCTCCCGATTTTTCAATGATTGCCATTCTAACTGGCATGAGATTGTATCTCAATGTGGTTTTGATTTGCATTTCTCTAATGACCAGTGATGATGAGCATTTTTTCAATATGTTTGTTGGCTGCATAAATGTCTTCTTTTGAAAACATTCCATGCTCATGGTTAGGAAGAATCAACATCATGAAAATGGCCATACTGCCTAAAGTAATTTATAAATTACATGCTATCCCCATCAAGCTACCATTGACCTTCTTCACAAAACTGGAAAAAACACCTTAAACTTCATATGGAACCGAAAAAGAGCCCTCATAGCCAAGACAATCCTAAGCAAAAAAAAAAAAGAAAAGAAAAAAGGAAAAGCTGGAGGCATCAAGATACTTGACTTCAGACTATACTACAAGTCTAAAGTAATCAAAACAGCATGGTACTGGCGCCAAAACAGAGATATAGACCAATGGATCAGAACAGAGGCCTCAGAAGTAACATCACACATCTCCCACCATCAGATCTTTGATAAACCTGACAAAAACAAGCAATGGGGAAAGGAGTCCCTGTTTAATAAATGGTGTTGGGAAAACTGGCTAGCCATGTGCAGAAAGCAGAAACTGGACCCCTTCCTTACACCTTATACAAAAATTAACTCCAGATGGATTAAAGACTTAAACATAAGACCTAACACCATAAAAACCATAGAAGAAAACCTAGTCAATACCATTCAGGACATAGGCATAGGCAAGGACTCCATGACTAAAACACCAAAAGCAATGGCAACAAAAGCCAGAATAGACAAATGGAATCTAATTAAACTTAAGAGCTGCTACACAGCAAAAGAAACAATCATTAGAGTGAACCAGCAACCACCAGAATGGGAAAAAATGTTTGCAATCTACCCATCTGACAAAGGGCTAATATCCAGAATCTACAAAGAACTAAACAAATTTACAAGAAAAAAACAAGCCCATCAAAAAGTGGACAATGGATAAGAACAAAACACATTTTCTACATGGAAAGTTATCAAAATAGCAAGATCCAAAAACGAGGGAAAGCCAGGAGTGAGCTTGGCATTTGACACTGCTTTACTCCCTGGAGCAATTGTCCGTTCTTAAAGCGGCAGCTGAGAGGCTACAAAGCTGGACGGAGCTATCTGCAGTCTCATGGACTTATGTAGATAGAAATAATCATCCCTGGGTTCAAGCAGGGTCTCAAAGAGGTATCTGAACACCAGCCTCATTCAAAGCAGCATTATTCACAATAGCCAAAAGGTAGGAGCAATCCAAGTGTCTTTTTTTTTTTTGAGATGGAGTCTCACTCTGTCACCCAGACTGGAATGCAGTGGTGTGATCTGGGCTCACTGCAACTTCCACCTCTGAAGTTCAAGCGATTCTCCTGTCTTCTCAGCCTCCTGGGTAGCTGGGATTGCAGGTAAGAGACGGTGTTTCACCATGTTGACCAGGCCGGTCCGGAATTCCTGGCCTCAAGTGATCCACTCACCTTGGCCTCATAAAGTGCTAAGATTACGGGCATGAGCTACCAAGCCTGGCGCCAAGTGTCCATTGATGACTGAGTAGATAAGCAGAATATGGTACAAACCTAAAATGGAGTATTATTCAGCCTTGAAAAGAAAGGAAATTCTGACATATGCTGCATCGTGGATGAAACTTGGGGAAACTATCCCAAGTAAAACAAGTCAGTCATAAAGAGATAGATATTATCTAATTTCACTTATTTCAGGTACTTACAGTAGCCAAAATCATAGAGAAAGAAACTAGAGTGATGGCCGCCAGGGGCTGGGTAAAGGGAGGAATCAGGAGTTATGGTTTGAGGAGTATGGGAGTTTCTGTTACAGGATGAGGATGATGGTAGAGACGGATGTTGGCGATGACTTCACAACATTGTGAATATGTTTACTACCACTGAGCACTTAAAAATGGTTAAGATGGTAAAATTTATGTTATATGTCTTTTACTTCAATAAAAAACAACTGGAAATACAAAGTTTAAAATAAAAGACAGTTACGAAGCTGGAACAGAGATCTGAAAAAATAAGCTAAAGCATGGAGGGAGACAAAAAGGATGGAAAATTCTTTTGATGATGTAAGATACATATGGAACATAATGAAAAGGATGTAATACACATAAAGTTGGGATCCCAGAATGAGAGAGTGAAAAGATAGGCCAGATGCAACATTGTGGTAGACAACGGCTAAGAATTTTCCAACACTGAAGAGATACGTTGAAGTTTAGAGTGCCATGAAGCGCTAACAAAACAAAAATCTTAAAGTCAGTAAGATACATGAAATAGATCCAAAAGTAGTAATTAAGATACAATAAATAGATACATTAGCCTTCAGATAAAGAAGAAAAACATGACATTGCTGGCTAAATGAAAGACAGAAGATGACAAAACAATATCATAAAAGTTTTGGAAAAATATTTAGCAAAAATAAAAGCAAAAGAAACACACTTTAAAACAAAGCAAAACAAAAACAAAGCCCAAAAAGCAAAAGACAGAGAATTAGTCAGCAAACCTCCACTTAAAAGAAAACATTATTAGTCATTGTTTAGGCAAAAGGTACAAATTACAGAGATGTAGAAAGTAATTGAGAATAAGGGAAAGGCAAAAAGGTACCACTCTGGCTTCCAGTAGGGTCCTCATGAGTGCAGCTGGCTCAGCAAATAAAGCTCTTGAAATACCACGTAACACGGGAAACCGGCTTCAGGGTGTCGACCGGTTTGCCACCAAGAGGAATGACAGAGGAGGAATCTGATCCTCAACTGGGAACTCTTTGCTGCAGTTCGGCTTGCCGGGAACTTGAGTCACATTAACCTCATTCAGACAGGGTGTAGCCAAGTAGACAAACGGAATCTTGTGCTGTTCCTGAACGCTCCAGCAACAGAGCCTACAATCTGTGATCACAAGATACACCCTGAGGGCAGCTGAAGTTTGATTCACACGAGCATCTTCCCTATCCCTGACTAGTTTATATTTCTTCCTTGAGTCCACTCAGAATTCCATTCTCTAATCAGCGGACAGGCTAAGTTAAAGTATAGCCTCTGTTCTGTAGATTTCTGCACATAGTTCCTAAGCTTTTTCAGAAGTTGATCCTTGTTCTTATCCTGAGGAAGAGCAACAATATTTTAACAAATATTGGAAATAAAGACTGCACAAAGATCCAAAAAAAAGTAAGAAAGATAAACCAGAATGATATTAATGATAACAAACAATACCTAAATGCATTCTTAGGTGGGGTGGGGTAGAGTGAAGACGGTACATGATGTTAAAGTTTTCTAAGGTAATTTTCTCTGGAGCTAACAAAAGAATTTATACTAAAATTAATTAAGTCAAATCCATATTATGCTCTTTAAAATCACCTCTAGGCTGGGCACTGTGGCTCTCACCTGGGGTGGGGTGGAGTGAAGAGGGTACATGATGTTAAAGTTTTCTAAGGTAATTTTCTCTGGAGCTAACAAAAGAATTTATACTAAAATTAATTAAGTCAAATCCATATTATGCTCTTTAAAATCACCTCTAGGCTGGGCACTGTGGCTCTCACCTGGGGTGGGGTGGAGTGAAGAGGATACATGATGTTAAAGTTTTCTAAGGTAATTTTCTCTGGAGCTAACAAAAGAATTTATACTAAAATTAATTAAGTCAAATCCATATTATGCTCTTTAAAATCACCTCTAGGCTGGGCACTGTGGCTCTCACCTGGGGTGGGGTGGAGTGAAGAGGATACATGATGTTAAAGTTTTCTAAGGTAATTTTCTCTGGAGCTAACAAAAGAATTTATACTAAAATTAATTAAGTCAAATCCATATTATGCTCTTTAAAATCACCTCTAGGCTGGGCACTGTGGCTCTCACCTGGGGTGGGGTGGAGTGAAGAGGATACATGATGTTAAAGTTTTCTAAGGTAATTTTCTCTGGAGCTAACAAAAGAATTTATACTAAAATTAATTAAGTCAAATCCATATTATGCTCTTTAAAATCACCTCTAGGCTGGGCACTGTGGCTCTCACCTGGGGTGGGGTGGAGTGAAGAGGATACATGATGTTAAAGTTTTCTAAGGTAATTTTCTCTGGAGCTAACAAAAGAATTTATACTAAAATTAATTAAGTCAAATCCATATTATGCTCTTTAAAATCACCTCTAGGCTGGGCACTGTGGCTCTCACCTGGGGTGGGGTAGAGTGAAGAGGACACATGATGTTAAAGTTTTCTAAGGTAATTTTCTCTGGAGCTAACAAAAGAATTTATACTAAAATTAATTAAGTCAAATCCATATTATGCTCTTTAAAATCACCTCTAGGCTGGGCACTGTGGCTCTCACCTGTAATCCCAGCACTTTGGGAGGCCAAGACAGGCAGATCACTTGAGGTCAGGAGTTTGATATCAGCCTGGCCAACATAGTGAAACCTGTCTCTACTAAAAATACAGAAATTAACCATGCATGGTGGCACACACCTGTAATCCCTGCTACTCAGGAGGCTAAGGCAGGAGAATCACTTGAACCTGAAAAGTAGAGGCTGCAGTGAGCTGAGATGGCACCACTGCACTCTGGCCTGCACAACAGAGTGAGACTGTGTCTCAAAAATACAAATAAATGAGTAAATGAAATCACCTCTAAAAGAATAGTAAAAGAATGTATGCCTCATACTCTAGTAAAGGAATAAAATTATGGGAAAAATTACCTAATAATAGAAGGTAAAAAAGGGAAAGAAAAGAAATTTAGAATGAGTGTGACAAATAGAAATAATTAGATACTAGATTTAAACTAAAACGTATCAGTAATTACATTAAATATAAATGAACAATAGTACTCTTTTAAAAGACAAAGATTATCGTATAGGATTCTTTTAAGCCTAAACATATACTGTTTACAAGAGACCTACTTTTGATATAAGGGTACCAAATGGAAAAGGAAAGAGGAGAATCCTTAATAACTCAAGGTTTTGGCATAGAAACTAAGTGGATGATTGTCTCATTCAGTGAGATGCAGATGGAGCAGGTTTGCATGGGGCAAGTACGGTTTAAAAGTAATGTCTTGGACAGGTTAATTTTGAGGTGCCAAGGAGCATTGTGAAGTTGGATATAGAGATCAGGACTAGAGAAAAATATTTTGAGATTCACAGGAAGACAAGTAATATTTAAAGCCACGAGACTGGATGAAGCTACCTGAGCAAGAGAGGGCCCAAGGCCACACTCTGGAGTATTTCAAACTTCAAAGCTTGTTCTGTAAATGAGAAGGCAGCAAAAGAGGGTGAAAAGGAGTGGCCAGAAGAGCGTAACATCTTAGAAGCCAAGAGAAGGAAGCATTTGAGAAGTATGAGGGGTCAACTCTGTTAAATGCTTCCAAGAAGTCAAATGGACAGAAAATTCACCTCTGAGTTTGTCAGAATGTACATCACTCGTGAAGTGATGGAGAGAGAAGCCCAACTGGAAAGGGGTGAAGATCAAACAGGAGGCGAAGAGGTTAAGCCAGTGATTACAGATTCTTTCGATAACTTTTTCTGTAACAGAGCAGTGGGAGAAAAGAAAAGAGAGGTTAAGGAAAGAAAATTAAGATTAGAGCATGTTTTTATGCTTATGATAAGAACTACGAAGAAAAGACAGAAATGGATGATACAGGAAACCAAGAGGTTTATCTCCGGAGCAAAATTTTTGAGAAGATTACAAGGGATGGGACTGAGGGGCCACTGGAAACAGTATCCTTGGAGAGCTGCAAGGGCTGTTCTCCAATTACAACAGTAACAAAGCAGACAAAAGGTGCACAGATTCCCGGTAGGGTGCTACACCTAATTGAGACAAGAAAAGCAAATCCATCTGATTGCTTTTATTTTCTCTGTGAAATGTGAGATGAGGTTATCCGTGAAGAGTCAGAGAAGATACAACATGTTTGAGGGGAGAAGAAAGGCTGAAAGTGATAATTTGGAAAGTGAGGATGGCTGGGCAGCAGAATTGACCTGCAGTGTGACTGTCGATTTGAGACCTGCGGTCATGACTTCAAAATGAGACCAGGTTTTCCTCAGCACCTGTTTGGCTGCAGGCACAGTTGTCAGATTCTTGGCTCAAGCTTTGCCACCTCTCTTGACTATACTTCAACCTTGTTCACCGTGTGGCTTAATGGTTAAGAGCCTGAACTCTGGACCCAGATTGCCTGAGTCCAGATCCTCATTTCACCTCTCATTACTTATATGGCCTTGGATAAAATATCTAACATTTCCATGGCTTGGTTTCTTCACATGTAAAATGCAGAAAACAATAGCACTTATTTTATAGTTGGTTAAGTAAATTACTTAGAAATGTACCTGGTTTAGAATAAGTAGGTTGTTGTATTCAGCAAATGAAAATAAAGGACACCTATTAAATTCAAATTTCAAATAAACAACAAATAACTTTTAGTCTAAGTATGTACTATGTACTTGGACTTGAAAACCCTAAGAGTAAGCACTTAGTATACGTGGGGTTTTCTGTTTGTGTTTTTTCGTTGTTGTTGAGATGGGGTCTCACTCTATTATACAGGCTGATCGCGAACTCCTGGGCTCAAACAGTCCTCCCACCTCAGCCTCTTGAGTAGCTGGGACTACAGGCATGCAGCTCTGCCCTTAGCTTAAATATGTTTGTTAAATAATGAGTAACTTTTGCATCTATTTTTCCAAGGCACTGGAAATCTATTGCATCGTATTACAGTTAATTGTTTCTGCACCTCTTTTCCTCAAATGAAGACTTCCTGAAGGGAGGACAGATATTTCCTTTATTCCTTATCTTCTGAACTCCATACAACAATAGCCATTTACAATTGTTTTATAAAACACAGAAGACGGGCAGAAAGCGTAGAGGAACTAATAAACGACATCCTATGATGTCGCCAACGCTTTTTTCCATCCGTCTTTCTGCATGCCTCTTTAGAAGTTGCTACAAAAGACATATTTCTAGGAAAAGTTGAGGAGGGGGGAAGTCGACACTCATCACTCCTTACAGCAACAGTCCTTGGCTAGTCAGCGTCCTGGTAGGACCAGTGGTGAATTAGTAATGATTTTCCACAGACATATTTACGAACTTTTTTTGGAGGATGGAACTGAAAATTGTGACAAAATTATAATGAAGGAAATGTTGCTTTGCAGTATATCAATAACGTATTTTAAGGAAATGGTGAAAAACGCGTAAGTGGAGGATGTACTCCTGCAGCCTGTGACGGGCCCTGGTGCTTCCTTCCTAATATCCATTTTTCCTTGCTTCCTTATTAGCCAAGTCCTGGTTTTGCTCAGGGTAGCAATTACACCATCTAAAAACACTTATCTTCCTAGACTCGCATATGGCCACACAGCGCAGTTGTAGATAATGAGATGGAAGCAAAAGTACACTGGACAGTACTGCCACGAATGCTATTCTTTTCAAAATTAAAGAACCCCCTGGCCTTTATTCTTTCACACTTGATCCTTCTCCACTTTGACCTGCCTGGAACGTGCTATGACTGACAAGAAGAAAATAGATAACCTATAACCTACAGGGCTATCTGCACAATTGCCTTCACAAGTGGACATATAAAAGAGACGTTGAGAACATTTAAAAACAACTACACCCCACATTCATTCACCAAAACTCGCATCTTCGACAGTAGTTAATAAATGAAATCTTAACACAAGAGTAGGAAAGAATGAAGTTACAGTAACTGTAAACTATACTGGAATATGTTTGAGGTAAAAATTGTTGTTGTTACTTACCAAAGAAACCCAGAACTTCCCTGGCTCCGAGTAAAATCCACAGAGGATGCAAGAGGGGGTTAATGGAACAAAGATTTCAGGTAATGGCGGCAGCTCCTCCTCCTCCTCCTCCTCCTCCTCCTCCTGAAATTCTTTTTCTCCATCTTCTCCCATCTCTGCTGCTAGCTTGGTCCCCCTTTCTTCCCTTATTTTCTCCTTCAACTTCTTTTGTTTCTCTCTCTTTTCAATTTCTATTAATCTCTTTTAAAAGAAACATTAAGTAGGTATAAAAATAACTATGACTCATTCGTTCATTTACACCACTGGGGATGACCAAAGAAAGAGAAAGAAGATACAGTTCTTAGAAAAACTCACAGCTCTGTTAACAGATAATGTTTAAAAATAGTCACCAATAAGGCCAGGCGCGGTGGCTCACACCTGTAATCCCAGCACTTTGGGAGGCTGAGGCGGGTGGGTCACGAGGTCAAGAGATCGAGACCATCCTGGTCAACATGGTGAAACCCCGCCTCTACTAAAGATACAAAAAATTAGCTGGGCATGGTGGCGCGTGCCTGTAATCCCAGCTACTCGGGAGGCTGAGGCAGGAGAATTGCTTGAACCCAGGAGGTGGAGGTTGCGGTGAGCCGAGATCACATCATTGCACTCCAGCCTGGGTAACGAGAGCGAAACTCTGTCTCAAAAAAAAAAAAAAAAGTCACCAATATCAGGATATATTTTTATCATTAAAACTTTTAAATCATTGGAATGACTCATTTTTGTTTTACCCCCAACAGTCTTGGTTCTATGGAAATTATTTGGTCATTTTTTTCCTAATGGAGAAGCTAAATACAGCTTCTCTTAAAGCCTATCACTGGTAACCCAAGAATTAGGTAGACAGAAACAGTCCACAAGGAAAGTTGTTTCCAACTTTGGTAATATCTGAGTTTGGCCCTCATCATCTATCAACTGACCTCCTCCTTCTGCCCAACTCTCAGTCATCTTCCTAACTTTGTATCATCACATGACAACTCTCAGTCATCTTCCTAACTTTGTATCATCACATGACAACTCTCAGTCATCTTCCTAACTTTGTATCATCACATGACAACTCTCAGTCATCTTCCTAACTTTGTATCATCACATGACAACTCTCAGTCATCTTCCTAACTTTATTTCCTCACATGAATCCCCTCCTCACACACTCACAATGGATCCCAATGGTCTAAAACGGAATGTCTCGGCTGGCATTTAAGGAACCCATGCACTGATCACAGACTCTGGCAACACTCCTCCACAAATTGCCTCCCTCTATTTTACTGATTTATTCCTCATTTCTTGAAAATATTCACAACTCTATTTCTCTTGGGATGTTCTTCCAATTTTTTTTTTTTTTTTTGAGACGGAGTTTCGCTCTTGTTACCCAGGCTGGAGTGCAATGGCGCGATCTCGGCTCACCGCAACCTCCGCCTCCTGGGTTCAGGCAATTCTCCTGCCTCAGCCTCCCGAGTAGCTGGGATGACAGGCACGCGCCACCATGCCCAGCTAATTTTTTGTATTTTTAGTAGAGACGGGGTTTCACCAAGTTGACCAGGATGGTCTTGATCTCTTGACCTCGTGATCCACCCGCCTCGGCCTCCCAAAGTACTGGGATTACAGGCGTGAGCCACCACGCCCGGCGTTCTTCCAACTTTTATTGCCATTGTCCTATTTTCAACTCTCAAAATTCCCCCTATTTTTTTTTCCTTAAGACAGTGTCTCACTCTGTCACCTGGGCTGAAGTACAGCTGTGCAATCATAGCTCACTGCAGCCATAAACTCCCAGACTCAAGTGATCCTCCCATCTCAGCCTCCCAAAGTGCTGGGATTACAGGCATGAGCCAATGTGCCTGGCCCCTCCTATTCTTTAGGTACTAAATGTCACCTCCATCCAGTCATCTTTGACCTCTTTCTATCCCTCTATCAGAATCCTCTCTCCTTTCCTCTGCACACCTCTAAAATGTCCTTCTGCACATTTAGATTTCAGTATCTATTCACTACTGCCTTCTTATAGCTGTTTTCCTGCCAGATTATAAACTCCTTAACTTCATGGCCTATATTTTATTCTTTTCTGTATTCCCTTAGCACTTAACACAGGATATTTTACATTCTAAGGAAAGGAAACTATTAGAAGATAATCCTTCAGGAATATTTCATACCAGAATCTTAGATTTGACACTTGAGAAATGAAAACATTTTATGCACATGTCTTTGATTTCATAGGAAACTGCATCACGATCATCTACTTCTTGCTTTACGGTTGGAAGTGGAGCTTCAAGAATATAGCCATTTTCACAGAAAATTAGTAAAGTACTTTCAGGCTAAAAAAGAAAAAATAAACATATTTACATTTAAGCAAATTTTTAAAAGCATAGTTTAAAAAGATAATCAATTAAAAATTATAATTATATTAGCCATATTTAAAACACAATTCAGTTATTGGTAAAAAGTCAAGTTTATTAATAATTATTACATAGTCATAAGTACCAATTATCGTTAGTATCATTATTAATTAATGACGTAGTTATTGGATTTACATTCAGTTCCTTCATAGATGCCATAACATATGTGATTCATATATGTTTTCTGATTTTCTGATCAATATATGTGGTCCTGAAATCTGTTAGCCTAAGGGGCTGAATATTAAAATGAGGACTGCCAAGGAAAGTGCGTGTGTGAATGGCGTAGTCAGTCTCAGTTTACGCTGATGGCTCATCCTCTGTCTGCTTCGGTTCAGCAAATGTGGATGTTCCCAAGGCTTTTGTCCTCTTCCCTCTTCTCTCTCTCCATAAGCATTTTCTGGGAAATCTTATAGCCTTTATTACCACTTACATGCAATTAAATTTTAAATTAATCTCTACAGCCCAGACCTCTCTCTTGACTCCAAAACCATGTATTTAATCATAAATGGGAAATCCCCATCTTTATATTTACAGATACATTATTTGAAATGTTTATTCATTTGGTTATTTCATTCTACAATTATTTGTTGTGTACCTACTAATAAAAGACTAATCCACCAGAAAGTCATAGTGATTATAAACATATATAAATCCCATCTCAGAGCACCTAAATATATAAAACAGACATTGAGAGACATGAAGGGAGAAGTAGTAATATAATAATAGTAGACTTCAATACCCACTTCTAATAATGGATAAACATATAGAGAGAAGATCAGTAAAGAAACAGCCAGGGCGCAGTGCCTCACGCCTGTAATCCCAGCACTTTGGGAGGCCGAGGCAGGTAGATCAGCTGAGGTCAGGAGTTCAAGAGAAGCCTGGCCAACATGGTGATGTCTCTACCAAAAAAATACAAAAATTAGCTGGGTGTGGTGATCCCTGTAGTCCCATCTGGGTGTGGTGGGTGCCTGTAGTCCCATCTGGGTGTGGTGGGTACCTGTAGTCCCATCTGGGTGTGGTGGGTGCCTGTAGTCCCATCTGGGTGTGGTGGGTCCCTGTAGTCCCATCTGGGTGTGGTGGGTGCCTATAGTCCCATCTGGGTGTGGTGGGGCCTGTAGTCCCATCTGGGTGTGGTGGGTGCCTGTAGTCCCATCTGGGTGTGGTGGGTCCCTGTAGTCCCATCTGGGTGTGGTGGGTGCCTATAGTCCCATCTGGGTGTGGTGGGGCCTGTAGTCCCATCTGGGTGTGGTGGGGCCTGTAGTCCCATCTGGGTGTGGTGGGTGCCTGTAGTCCCATCTGGGTGTGGTGGGTGCCTGTAGTCCCATCTGGGTGTGGTGGTCCCTGTAGTCCCATCTGGGTGTGGTGGGTGCCTGTAGTCCCATCTGGGTGTGGTGGGGCCTGTAGTCCCAGCAGGGTGTGGTGGGGCCTGTAGTCCCATCTGGATGTGGTGGGTGCCTGTAGTCCCATCTGGGTGTGGTGGGTCCCTGTAGTCCCATCTGGGTGTGGTGGGTGCCTGTAGTCCCATCTGGGTGTGGTGGGGCCCTGTAGTCCCAGCTGGGTGTGGTGGGGCCTGTAGTCCCAGCTGGGTGTGGTGGGGCCTGTAGTCCCATCTGGGTGTGGTGGGTCCCTGTAGTCCCATCTGGGTGTGGTGGGTGCCTGTAGTCCCATCTGGGTGTGGTGGGTCCCTGTAGTCCCATCTGGGTGTGGTGGGTCCCTGTAGTCCCATCTGGGTGTGGTGGGTCCCTGTAGTCCCATCTGGGTGTGGTGGGTCCCTGTAGTCCCATCTGGGTGTGGTGGGTCCCTTTAGTCCCATCTGGGTGTGGTGGGTCCCTGTAGTCCCATCTGGGTGTGGTGGGTGCCTGTAGTCCCATCTGGGTGTGGTGGGTCCCTGTAGTCCCATCTGGGTGTGGTGGGGCCTGTAGTCCCAGCTGGGTGTGGTGGGGGCCTGTAGTCCCAGGTACTGGGGTGGCTGAGGTGGGAAAATCACTTGAACCCAGGAGGCGGAGGTTGCAGTGAGCTGAGGTCACTCCACTGCCCTCCAGCCTGAGTGAGAGAAAGCCTTCCCAAAATGGATAGATTGTGAAGGCTACAATAAATATCTAAGTCTTCAATGCTCAGACACAAGCAAACATTCATAAGCATCAAGGCCATCCAGTTCCCAGATGATATCTCCAGACACACCGTGGGACAGATGGGAACCCACTCCCTTAAAGAGAGGGACCCAGTCCTGGCAGGATTTGTCACCTGCTGACTAAAGAGCACGTGGGCCCTGAATGATAGTGGTGGCCTGGTAACACACACTGTGGGCCTTGGTGATACTCTGAGACAAGCTGGTTTTAGGTAGCACCCAGCACATTCGCAACTGTGGTGGCTACAAGAAGGGACTTCTTCTGCTTGAGAAAAATGGAGAGGGAAGAGTCAAGGGGATTTTATCTTGCAGTTTAGGTACCAGCTTGGTTACAGTGGAACTAAGAGGGCACCTGGGTTCCCAGTTTCAGTCCTTTGCTCTCGGACAAGACAACAGTAGTAAATCCTTCCCTATAATAACTATTTTAAATGTATATGGATTAAACTCCACAATGTAAAGACATAGAGAGGCTGAGTGAATAAAAAAAATAAGATCTGGCCAGGTACGGTGGCTCATGCCTGTAACCCTAGCACTCTGGGATGCTGAGGTGGGCTGCTCATGAGGTCAGGAGATCGAGACCATCGTGGCCAGCATGGTGAAACCCCACGGTGGTGCTCACCTGGAGTCCCAGCTACTTGGGAGGCTGAGGCAGGGGAATTGCTTGAACCCAGGAGGCAGAGGTTGCGGTGAGCCGAGATCGCACCACTGCACTCCAGCCTGGTGACAGAGGAAGACTCCATCTCAGAGAATTCAAAATAACTGTTTTGAGGAAACTCAGAGAAATTCAGTATAACACAGAGAAGGAATTCAGATTCCTATTAGATAAATGTAGTGAAGAGATCAAAATATTTCTTAAAAAATCAAGCAGAAACTTCAACTGATATATTGAAGAATGCTCTTTAAGAGCAGAATTGATCAAACAGAAGAAAGAACTAGTGAGCTTGAAGATTGGCTAATTGAAAATACACAGAGGAGAAAAAAGAAAGAATAAAAAGAATGAAGCACACCTATGAGATCTAGAAAAGTGCCTCTAAAGGGCAAATCTAAGTTACTGGCTGTAAGGAGGAGGTAGAGGGATACTGATTGGAGTGGAAACTTTATTCAAAGGGATAACAGAAAGTTTCCCAAACCTAGAGACAGATATCAATATTTAACTACAAGAAGGTTGTAGAACAACAAACAGATCTAACCCAAAGAAGGCTAGTTCAAGCCTTTTAAAAATCAAAATCTGAAAGGTCAAGGATTAAGAAAAGACCCTAAAAGCAGCAGGAGAAAATAAACAACACACAGCAGTTTCAATACTTCTGGCAGCAGACTGCTCAGTGGAAACCTCACAGGCCAGGAGAGATGGGTATGACATATTTAAAGTGCTGAAGGAAAAAAAAAAAACGCTTTATCCTAGAGTAGCATATCCAGTGAAAATATTCTTCAAACATGAAAGAGGAATAAAATTTTCCCGGAAAAACAAAAGCTAAGGGACTTATCAACACCAGACCTGTCCTACAAGAAATGTTGAAGGGAGCTCTTCAACCTGAAAGAAAAGGATGTGAATGAGCAATAAGAAATCGTCTGAAGATGAAAAACTGTAGTAATAAACACACAGAATTTTATAACACTGCAACTGCAGTATGTAAACTATTCATACCTTAAGTAGAAATAGTAAAAGATAAACCAACCAAAATTAATAACTTCAATTTTTCAAGACAGAGACAGTACAATAAGATATAAGCAGAAACAACAGGAAGTTAAAAAGGTTATGAGATTGAAGTGTAGAGTTTTTATCAGTTTTCTTTTTGCTTGTTTGTAAAATCAGTGTTGTCATCAGTTTAAAATAACAGGTTATAAGATATTATCTGCAATCCTGTGGTTACCTCAATGAAAAAAACATACAATGGATACACAAGAAATTTAAATCATACCACCAGAGAAAATCACCCTCGCCTAAAAGGTAGATAAGAAGAAAGGAAAGAACAAAGAGAAGACCACAACTCAACCAGAAAACAGGTAACAAAACTTACTTATCAACAATAACATCGAACGTCAATAGACTAAACTCTCCCAGCAAAAGAAGTGAGGTGGCTGGATGGATTTAGAAAACAAGACTCAGTGACTTACTGCCTGCGAGAAACCACCTCATCTATAAAGACATACAGACTGAAAGTAAAGGAACAAAAAGATATTCCATGCAAATGGAAATCAAAGTGGAGTAGAAATAGCTAAACTACCTTAGACAAAAATAGATTTTAAGACAAAGACGGTCATCATATAATGATAAAGGGGTCAATTCAGTAAAAGGATATAACAGTTGTAAATATATATATACCAATGCTGGAAAGCTCAAATATATAAACCAAATATTATTAAAGCTAAAGAAAGAGATCAGCCCCAATATAATAACAGATGGAGACTCCCACACCCCGCTGTCAGCATTGAACAGATCATCCAGGCAGAAAATGAACAAACACTGGACTTAATCTGCACTATGGACTAAATGGACCTAACAGATATTTACAGAACTTTTTATCCAATGGCTGCAAAATACACATTATTCTCCTCAGCATATGGATAATTCTCAAGAACAGACTATATGTTAGTCTATAAAACAAGTCTTAATATATTACAATAAAATGAAATTATATCAAGTATCTTCTCTGACCACAATGGAATGAAACTAGAAATTAATAAAAAGGAATTTTGGAAACTACATGAATTCACAGGAATTAAACAATTAGTTCCTGAATGACCAGTGGGTCAATGAAGAAATCAAGAAGAAAATTTAAAAATTTCTTGAAACAAATGACAGTGGAAACACAACATATCAAAATCTATGGCATACAGTGAAAGCAGTATGTGAAGAAAAATGTTTACAGCCGTAAGCAACTACATCAAAAAGATCGAAAAACTTCAAGTAACTAATGATGTATCTTAAGAGCTAAAAAAGCAAGAGCAAATCAAACCCAAAATTGGTAAATAAATAAATAAATAAATAAAAAAGATCAGAACAAAATTAAATGAAATTGAGAGAAAGCAACACAAAAGATCAAATTTAAAAGTTGTTTTTTTCAAAAGATAAATTAACAAACCTTTAACCAGACTAAGGAAAAAAGGAAGAGAATACTAAAATATATGAAATCAAAGATGAAAAAGGAGACATTACAACTGATACCACAGAAATTCAAAAGACCACTAGAGGCTCCTAGGAGCAGTGGTCTGCCGATAAATTTTACAACCTTGAAGAAATGGTGAAATTCCTAGACACATACAACCTACCAGGACTGAACCATGAAAACATTCAAAACCTGAACAGACCAATTACGAGTAATGAGATCAAAGCCATGATTTAAAAAAAAAAAAAAAAAAAAGTCTCCCAGCAAAGAAAAGCCTGGGACCCAATGGCTTCACTGTTCAATTCCACCAAACATTTAAAGAATACCAATCCTGCTCAAACCCTTACGAAAAATGAGGAGGAGGGAATCCTTCCAAACTCATTCAGTGAGGCCAGTACTATCCTAACAGCAAAGCCAGACAAAGGCACATCAAACAAAAGAAAACCACAGGCCAGTATCACTGATGAACACTGATGTAAAACCTTAAGAAAACACTAGAAAACTGAATTCGACAATATGTTGAAAAGATAATTCATCATGGCCAAGTAGGATATATCCCAGGGATGCAAGGATGGTTTAACATATGCAAATCAATCACCGTGGTATATCAAATCATTAGAATGAAGGACAAAAATCAAACGATCATTTCAATTGATGCTGAAAAAGCACTTGATACAATTCAACATCCCATCATAATGAAAACTCTCAAAAAAACTGGGTAGAGAAGGAACGTACCTCAACACAATAAAACTCATATATGATAGACCTATAGCTAGTATCATACTGAATGAAAAAATACAGAAAGCCTTTCCTCTAAGATCTGAAACATGACAAGGATGCCGACTGTTACCCCGTTATTCAGTACAGTACTGGAGGTCCTAAATAGAGCAATCAAATGAGAAAGCAACAAAGTGCATCTTACATTTGGTAAAAATCTAAAAACTCTGCCAAAAAACTATTAGAACTGGTAAATAGATTCAGTAAAGTTACAGGATACAAAATCAACACACAAAAATCAATAGCATTTCTATACACAAACAGCAAGCAATCTGAAAAACGATCAAAAGGGTAATCCCACTTATAATAGCTACAAATAAAATAAAATACATAGAAATTAAATTAACCAAAGAAATGAAAGATCTCTACAATGACAACTATAAAATATAGATGAAAAAAATTGAAAAGGACACAAAAAAGGAAAGATATTCCATATTCATAGATGGGAAGAATCAATATTGTTAAGATATCCATACTATCCAAAGCAATCTACAAATTAAATGCAATCCCTATATAAATAGCAATCACAGTCTTCATACACTTAGAAAAAAAAATCCTAAAATTTATACAGAATCATAAAAGACTCAGAATAGACAAAGCTGTGCTGAGCAAAAAGAACAAAACTGAATGAATCACATTACCTGACTTCAAATTAGATATAGTAACAAAAACAGCATGGTGCTGGCATAAAAACAGAAACACAACCTCGTATTGGGAAGTTATTGAGAAAACCTATATAATAAAATTTAAAATTATAAAAAAAAAACAAAACAAAAAACAAACAAACAAAAAAAAAACAGAAACACAGGCCAATGGAACAGAATACAGAACCCGGAAACAAATCCATACATCAACAATGAACTCATTTTTGACAAAGAACCCAAGAACATACATTGCACAAAGGACAGTTTCTTCAATAAATGGTTCTGGAAAAACTGGATATCTATATGCAGAATAATGAAACTAGACCTCTATCTCTTGCCATATACAAAAATCAAATCAAAATGGACTACAACCTCAAAGTTAAGACCTCAAAACTATGAAACAATTAAAAGAAAACATTGGGGAAACTCTCCAGGACATTGGATTGGGCAAAGATTTCTTGAGTAACACCCACAAGCACAGGCAACCAAAGCAAAAATGGGCAAATGGAATCGCATCGAGTTAAAAACCTTCTGCACAGCAAAGAAAGCCATCAACAGAGTAAAGAGACACCCCACAGAATGAGAGAAAATATTTTCAAATTATCCATCTGATAAGGAATTAATAACCAGAACATATAAGGAGCTCGAACAGCTCTATGGGGGGAAAACCTGCTAATCCAATTTTAAAATTGGCAAAAGATCTGAAGAGACATTTCTCAAAAGAAAACATACAAATGGCAAGCAGGTATAAGAAAAAGAGCTCAACATCATTAATTATCAGAGAAATGCAAATAAAAACGACAATGAGATATCATCTCATCCCTGTTAAAATTGTTTTTTTCCAAGACAGGCAATGCCAAATGCTGGCAGTGATGGGGAGTAAAGTACACTGCTGGTAGGAATGTATGTTAGTACAGGCACTGTGGAGAACAATTTGGGATTCCTCAAAAAAACTAAAAATGGAGCTAATATATGACCTAGCAATCACACTGCTGGTATATACACAAAAGAAAAGAACTCAGTAGACTGAAGAGACCATCTGTACCCCCACGTTTACTGCAGCACTATTCACAATAGCCAAGATTTTAAAGCAACCTAAGTGTCCCTCAACAGGCGAATGGATAAAGAAAATGTACATATACACAATGTGTACTCTTCAGCCATCAAAAAGAATGAGATCCTGTGATTTGCAACAACCTGGATGGAGCTGGAAGTCATTATGTTAAGTGAGAAAAGCCAGGCACAAAAAGACAAACATCACATGGTCTCACTTATTTATGGGAGCCAACAAGTAAAACAACTGGACTCATAGAGACGGGGCTAGAATGATGGCTCCCAGGGTCTGAGAAGGGTGGTGGGTGTGGCAGTGGGGCACAAAGTGGGGATGGCATATGGATATGAAAAAATAGACAGAATAAGATCTAATATTTAACAGCACAACAGGGAGACTACAGTCAATAATTTATTGCACATTTTAAAATAACTAAGAGTATAACTGGATTGTTTGTAACACAAAGGATAAATGCTTGAGGTGATGGATATGCCATTTACCCTGATATGATTATTATGCATTATATGCCTATATCAAAATATCTCATGTACCCCATATATACATATACTATGTACCTACAAAAACTAAAAATAATAATTAAAAAGAGACCAGAATAACTCTCAAGATTCTGGCTTTAGTGGCAGGGAAAATGGAAATCCAAGAATAATACGGGAGGAAGAAGTCTTAGAGAAACGATAATGAACTGCATTTAGACACCTCAAAATTATCTTCACAAAAATAAAAGATCACCAAGTTCTGTCAACTCTGTCTTCTAAATATCTCTGTCTGCACAGTCTTTCATGCTCTGGTCACATCACAGCTGCCTACCGGATCCACGTGCCCCTGACCTGGCTCCCTAGTATCTTCACACTGCTGCCAAAGTGGGCATGGGAGTAACCATGGCAGGCAGAATGGTGCTGTGTGTACATGGGACACACCCTTACTGAACCATCCAAAACCATCAGGCAGAAGCTTAGCGCTTTATGCTCAGGTATGAGATCTGATATTTCAGCTGGTAAGGGCTAAGACGTATTACAATTGGACAATTGAAGTCTGCAGCAGATCAGTTACACACAGTAACTTGTTTTTACTTTAGTCATTTGCAAATGATACTAGAAATACAAGTGCTAGCAAGCAGCACTGCCCAAGATGACTTTTAAATTATGCTGAGTGTTTTGGTGGTGTATGCCTACTGTTACAGGAGGTTTATCCCCTCCAAATCTCATGTTGAGATTTGATCTCTAATGTTGGACAGGGAGCCTAATGGGAGGTGTTGTGGCCTTGCATGTGGATGCATCCCGGATAGACTGATGCCTTCCCTGAGGTGGGTTCTTACCCCACGCACTCTCAGGAGAGCTGGTTACTAAAAAGAGCCTGGCACCTCCCCACTCACTCTTTTGTTTGCTTGTTTGTGATAGAGTCTCACTCTGACACCCAGGCTGGAGAACGGCAGCACGATCTGGGCACGCTGCAGCCTGAAGCAATTCTCCTACTTCAGCCCCCTGAGTAGCTGGGACTACAGGCATGCACCACCACACCTCGCTGATTTTTCTATTTTTTGTAGAGATGGGGTTTCACTGTATTGCCCAGGCTTGTCTCAACTCCTGCACTCAAGTGATCCACTTGCCCTGGCCTCCCAAAGTGCTGAGACTACAGGTGTGTGCCACCATGCCCTGTCTCCCCACTCTCCCTCTTGCTTCCTTTCTCACCACCTGACCTCTACAGACTGACTCCCTTTCACCTTCTGCCATGACTAGAAGCCTGTCAGGCCCTCACCAGAAGCAGATGCTGGCACCGTGCTTCTTGTACAGCCTGCAAAGCCATGCCAAATTACCCAGCCTCAGGTATTCCTTTATAGTAACACAATAAAGTAATAATTACTTTAAATTTTTTAAACTTATTTTGAAATATGTGTAGATTTACAGGTAGCTAAAAAGATAGTACAGAGAGGTATCACATACCCTTCACTCAGTTTCTACCACTGGTTACATCTTTTTTTTTGAGATGGAGTTTCGCTCTTGTTACCCAGGCTGGAGTGCAATGGCGCGATCTCGGCTCACCGCAACCTCCACCTCCTGGGTTCAGGCAATTCTCCTGCCTCAGCCTCCTGAGTAGCTGGGATTACAGGCGCGCGCCACCATGCCCAGCTAATTTTTTGTATTTTTAGTAGAGACGGGGTTTCACCTTGTTGGCCAGGATGGTCTCGATCTCTTGACTTCGTGATCCACCCGCCTCGGCCTCCCAAAATGCTGGGATTACAGGCTTGAACCACCGCGCCCGGCCCACTGGTTACATCTTACGCAACTATACAAAACCACCCAGGACATGGACATTAGTATAGAATGTGTGTAGAGCTCTACATCATTTTTTCATATGTGTAGATTTGTGTTAAGACACAAAACTATATCACCACCACGAAGGTCTCCTTCAAGCTACTTCTTTAATGTCACACACCTACTCTCGTCCCACTCACCACCCCAACCCCTGGCAAATGTTGGTTTATCTTTTTAATTTGCAGGTAGGGAAGTGAATGAAGGACGCACAATGTTATATGTTGTGATATAAACATTCACGCTTTCTCACAGAGCTTCCTCTGCAGCTATCATGCCCTTCACATGAACCATCTGTCCATCTGCTCGTACCCTCCCAACTTCTCAAAATCAAGGTACGATAACACAAAATAACAACTTATTTAACTTCTTTCTTTCTTGATAGTTCCCTGCTCCAAATTCACAACACACATTGTCTATACGAGGGGTGTCCAATATTTTGGCTTCCCGGGGTCACACTGGAAAAGGAAGAATTGTCTTGGGCCACACATAAAGACACTAACAATAGCTGATGAGCCAAAAAAATTGCAAAGTATCTCATGATGTTTTAAGAAAGTTTGCGGATTTGTGTCGTGTCTCCTTCGAAGCTGTCCTAGGCTGCGTGCAGCCCACGGGCTATGGGTTGGACAAGCTTAGTCTATATCATGGATATTTTAGTCACTGATTCCTTTGTGAAATCTTATTGTTCAGTGATAAGGTATATTTAACTTTTTAATGTGTATTTTTTTCTCCTTGAGAGACTGGTTATTTAATCCACCACAGTGCCTAGAAAAGATATAAACAATAAGCATTTGTTGACTAATTTCAAAAAGAACTTTTTAGATAATAGTAATATACTTTATAGTCCTTTTATTTAGAAAAGCTTAAAGTGGATTACGAATGTTACTCCAATAATCCTGATGGCACTTCTATGCAGTTCATCAGTATTATTATCCTGGCACCTGGCACAGCCCTTGATTTAGGCAGTCAATCAATATTTAGATGGCTGAATTCTCATATGCTCACACTTAGTAAAACTAGAGACATTAAAAGAGATTAGTAATCAATACTGAATTGCCAGTTGCTAAGCAAGAAGCAATAAAAGGATAGAGGAGAAAACAGATGTGGATTGAGGGCAGAGGAGAAGTAGAGATAAAGATGAGAAAGTACATTCAGACCTTAGAATTCAGCTTCTGATCATCAGAGAGACTGACTGATCCAGGTGAAAGCGTTTTGACATGTCACGCCTGTGGCCACACGTCTCCAGTTGCAGCAAAGCCTGATATAGCCCTGTATTTTCAGAGAGGATCATGGTCAACTAATAAGACCGTGGACGAGAACGGAGGCAGTGAGGAGAGGGCAAGGCTCCTGAGTGATGCTCTTTGGGCCGACGCCAGCAGCACCACCCAAGCTTTCTGTCGCGGCATCCCTGACCCTCACTGCAAGAACCAGGGGCGGGCTAAAAATTCCACCTGCGATTCCCTCTCTACAAGATAGCTTCACTATACGGTAATTGAGAATTAAGCAGGAAGACAAATAATAAGGACTTACGTGAGAGGGAGGAGACCACATTAACTGACACACAGGCCCAGGAGTATTAATATAACCAATTGGCTTATAATCATTTTCCACTTCAAAGAAGAAAACAGTTTGATCTTTACTCTAAGGAAAGAGACACCAAGCAAATATGTATTACTATGAAACCTAGTCTATAGATCACAAAGAGCATTTAAAAAGCATACAGTATCCCTCTCTACAATGGTCATATATCCCAGATCATTCAGGGACGATTCTTATTTCAAATACTGGCTCCATTTTCCCCATCAGAACATTTGGCAAACCATGTATGCATGTGGTTCTGAAAATATGGTCACCATACTTTCAGAAATTCACAAAAAAATTCTACCATGTATATGCTCACCTATTAGTGCATAAAGAATTTACACGGTTATTCTCTTCATTTATGGCAATTCTGTATAAGTACATACCTATGCTGAAACTGATCATAGATAATACAATCTAGCACGATCCCCAGTTGAAATGTTCTATTCACTTAAAATAAGCATTTCAATTTGTAAGAATATTTTAAGTGTTATTCACAGCTCTCTTCTGATTAAAAAAAGTGTTATTCACAGATTACACTGAAAGAATTTGACTACGAAGAGAGCAAATGGGAATATATTGATAGAAAATGGTTTTCAGTAAATAAGTCATGATGAGTAGGAGGAGTTACGAGGAAATGTTAACTATGAAAGTTCAACAAAAAAGAAAGGAAATGTGCTGCTTACCCCTGTGGCTAGAATTTCCCCATCACGCTCATAAGCTAAAGCAGTGACACAAGCAGTATGGGGTTTGAAAACCTGTTTCAACTGAATATCAGCATCCAAAATTTTCTTCCGTCCTGCGAAAACCGTGAGCCCTTTTGGGTCATAAACTTCAAGAAGCCGAACAACTCCGTCTTCAAAGCCTACAATAACTTGTGCTCCGGTATAGTTCACCTTGGAAAAAGTTAAAGACAAGGGACCCGAAATTAGTTGGGAAAGTTGTACTCTATAACGGATGTTTTATCTAGAATTAGGTGCTTTAATATTGGCTGCCGACTGGCAATTCTTGATACCACTGTCTGGTGATCTCTATCGATTCTAGCACAGTTCCTTATAAACAATGACCACAACAAGGACCAACAATGGCAATTCAAACAATGAATGAACCAGCAGTAGAATGTCTGCCTACCGCACGCTAAGCACCTGCCATCAGCAACTCAGTGGTGAACATAAAAACACTCAGTGCCTGACTTCACAGAGTTTTGGTCCAGTGAAAGGTGCAGACATTAATCATCGCATAAATGAGTATGAAATTATGAACTAAGTGCTAAAAGAAAGAAACATATTGTCTGAGAACATATAACAAAGAAGGCTGACCTCGACTTATGGCTTCCCTAAGAAAGAGATGGTAGAGCTGATAACGGAAGGTACAGGAAGGTAGGAGAAGCACTCCTAGGAGAGAATATAACTTGTGCAGAAGTCCTGTGTCAGGAAGTAACAGAACTCAAGAAAAAGTTATAGTCTGAAAGAGTGAGAGAACGATGCTTCCCCCAGCGGGGCTGGAGAGGAAGAGAGGCAGGCAGCAGATCACACAATGGCTTCCATGTTGCATTAAGAAGAGTCTTCGGCCGGGCGCAGTGGCTCAAGCCTGTAATCCCAGCACTTTGGGAGGCTGAGGCGGGTGGATCACGAGGTCAAGAGATCGAGACCATCCTGGTCAACATGGTGAAACCCCATCTCTACTAAAAATACAAAAAATTAGCTGGGCATGGTGGTGCGTGCCTGTAATCCCAGCTACTCGGGAGGCTGAGGCAGGAGAATTGCCTGAACCCAGGAGGCGGAGGTTGCGGTGAGCTGAGATCGCGCCATTGCACTCCAGCCTGGGTAATAAGAGCAAAACTCCGTCTCAAAAAAAAAAAAAAAAGAAGAGTCTTCATCCCAGAGCAGTGGAAGGCCATCAAAGTGTTTTTAGCTGGGTTCCAGGGGGAAGTGGTGCTGAAATGGTCAGAGTTGCTATTTTTAAAATGTCATCCTAGCTGCAGTGTGGAAAATAGACATGAGATGGTTTAGATGTGATGCTGGGAGAACTTCTGAAAGACCTTTTGAGATGGCTTCTGCACTTCAGGAGAACTATTGCTCTGAGGGAATGCAGTGGAGACGAGGGATCTGGACACACTTAAGGAAGAGGCGTAATGGCCCTACTTGGTGACGTCTGGACATGGGGAATGAACAGACAGAGGAGTCACGGATGACTGATAATGGCACTTACTGAGACAGAAAACACTGGAAGGGAGCCAGCTGTGTGCGGTTTGTAGTTGCTATTGTTGATTTAGAGAGAAGGATGGCTGGGGATATGTGAAAGACATGGACTTAGTCTTGGAAACACTGAGTTTCAGGTCCCCTTGAAGTTTTAAAATAAAGATGTCATAGTCTGCACCTTAGAGGAAAAGTCTGAGCTAGAGATATAAAACTACCAATGTCTGAACGTACTAAATCTGCTGTCCTGGAAGGCGTTCAGGAGAAGGGCAGGAGCCTGGGCATACTCTAGAGCTCAGTGACCACCAGTTAGGAGAATCTGGGGAATAAAAAAGCTGTACGCCACTCAACTCCAGTTGAGTGTTGTTTACTCAACACAAATGTACTAAGTGTCTAAAAGTACCAGCAACTGTAGAGGCACTGGAGGTACGAAGAATAAGGCCTGGTTGTCGCCATGAAAAAGAAGGAGTCTAATGGGAAAGACAGTGAAGCACATAAACTCAGTGTTCTGCGGCAAGTGCTCTAAGAGATCTGTGCACAGCACTACGGGGGACAGTCACAGAGGAAGGAGGCCCTAACTCTACCTGGAGATGGAGTCATGGAGGGCTATGCAGAGATGATGTCTGACCCGAGCCGAGTCATACAGACTGATGTGTAGCCTTCCAGAAAGGTCAGGGCGTATGGAAAAGGGACATTTTAATTGTAGCTTAAAATCCACATGATCATTCCTCGTATATAAGCCTAAAAGAAGGAAGCATTCTGTGGACCTTACATGACCATCTCAATAAACAATTCAGTTACCTGGATTGTGGTTTTAAGACTTCAGTTAAGGGTGTAAATAGATTAGGGCAGTGAGGGAGCCACATGTGCCAATCCGAACACTCTGTCATTTGTACTTACTCCAGCCTCATCATGAAGATGGCCTGCTCCCTGGGCTCAGTTCCCCTGGTCCTGATCCCATCGTGAAATTCCTTCTCACTCCATTTATATCCACATCTACTTTCAGCCTGGAATATTTTCTCTTTAATTTCAACCCAAAACAGTGAAGATTAAATACTCCCCCAAATACTTCCATGGCATTTTAAAGATATGGCTGCAAATCCCTGACATGCCTCCCATGGAGAGATGGGGTTTAAGTCCCCTCCTCTTGACTCTGTATGGGGCTTGTGACTGCGTGGCTGCTTCACCCAATCAAGTACAGTAAAGTGATATTTTGACTTCTGGGGAATGGGCCATAAAAGGCCATCAGCTTCTGCCTTTACTGTTGGAACACGAGATCTTGGAGCCCTGAGCTACCAAGTAAAAAGTGTGTGACTGTCCTGAGGCTGCCATGTTCTGATGAAGCCTGAGCCACATGGAGAGGGTATTAGGTAAACACTCCTGTCGGCAGTCCCAGCTTGTCTAGCCTTCAAATCACCCAACCCAGGTGTCAGCTTTGTGATCAAGAAGCCTTTGGATTATTCCAGGCCCAGACATTCACGTCTTCCCAGTCGAGTTCCCAGATACTCTGAAGCAGAGACAATCCATCCCTGCTGTCACCTGAATCCCAACGCAACAACGGCGTGAGCAAAATAAGATGATTTTTATTTTATGCCACTATATTTTGAGGTAGTTTATTACACGGCAATTGATAAATGGAACGACTCTCTATCTAAGCCTATTTATTTTTCTGTAGTTCTTATCGTTATCTGACATAACATGTACTTAACTTACTTATTTTCACTACTGTCTGTCTCTGCCTCCCTCCCACGAAAGCATAAGGTCCACAAGGGGCAAGTATTTTTGTCTTTTATTCACTGCTATATTCCCAGAAAGTAAAACAAAGCTTGGCACATTGTTGGCACTCTGGAAATAGTAATCGGATGAATGAGATCAAAGTCAGATAGATAAAAGCGAGATATACAAAGGTCTGTTGGGAAATTGCTTTGCAACATGAAACTGTTACGAATCTGCAGGTGGCATAAAAACAGAAATTTTACTAAAACCAAAACCAAACTCATGAAAAATCAAGGTAAAGATTTCTATTACATTCTGACTAAAACAAACTAACTTAAAACTTTTATTATTCCCTAAAATTTTGAGTCGGCAAATACCTGTATTTCTAAGATAAAGAACTGATACACCATATTTACCAACGGATTCTAATCGTTCATTACAACAAAAACTTACCATTCGGGGTACCCAAACAAGGGCAGTACCTCCTTGTTTGAATTTCATCTGAGCCAAAGGAGTTTTGCTAGCAAAATCATAGATTCGAACAGAGCCTATGGAAAGACAGTTTTAAAAGAAAAAAAAATTATATACATATTTTTTAAAGTCTTGGTTGTCTTTTTACATGTTGAATATTATAACCAGAAATTTCTTAACTAAATCAGTGAATAACTTTCTTTTGTAAAAACTTTTCATGTACAACCTCAAACAGGTAATTCATAAACATGAATAATAAAAAGGATAACCGATGATAGACTGGTGGGTCAATTTCACCTTGCATGGTCCATATAGATTTGCCATGAGAAGGAAAGAATAGAAAAAAACCACGAATGTGGACAATATGACAACGAGCAGCATTTTCATGAACAATGTACAGACTTTGTCCTTGTTTCAATCTCTCACAATAACCACACTGCGTTTTGTGCCCTCTCCTCTCCACAATGCCCTTCACTGGCATTCCAGAGGCTCCCCTTTTGGGAAAAGTCTCAAATGCTCTCAAGTCAAACACATATAAAAATTGTATTGCAAATAGAACAAACAAGGCCAGATATATTTTAATGAAGAGTTTCTACTTACAGTCCAAGGCAGTTGTGGCCATGAGGTAAGTGAGAGGAGAGACAGCCACAGCTTCGACAGCTCCAGAATGGAAGGAGAAGAGGCATTCCGGGTCCTGGGTCTGAGAACAGACAGACAGACAGAGTTAACAAAGAGTTCAGATCGTGTTTTAAAAATGTAAACAGAACAATATAACATGTGTGATTTTATTTGAATAGAAATAAGAAAAAGCACAAAAAGCTAGAAACAACACTGGACTTCAGAATCAGAACCAGATAGAGTCCTGGGCTTTGCCCTTAATGGCTGTGTGATTTTGCACAAGTCACCCCAAATTCCAGTTTCCATTTCTTCATCTGTAAAATGAGGTAACAGCTGCTTGTCTACCAAATAGGGCAGTGACGAGGGCCACGTGAGATAAAATAAATGAAAATTCCATATATTTATAAAAACTATCAAGCATCTATCATGTTACGTATTGTCCAAATAGGGCAGTGATGAGGGCCATGTGAGATAAAATAAATGAAAATTCCATATATTTATAAAAACTATCAAGCATCTATCATGTTACGTATTGTCACTGCCGCTTTTCTGGTAAATTATGGTATGAGGCAGATTCTCTTTTACGTAAAATTATAATGAGAGAATTCTCAAGAGTAGCACATGTTGAGCAAGTTTTTTATGAGAACCATGATGAAATACGGGGAAGGATAAATACTTTAAAGACAAACAGCAATTTTTTTTTGTATTTTGTTATAAAATTTAGGGGAAGATAAGAGTAATAGGCAACTTACAATATTTGAAAAACTAAGGTCAAGCTTCCATATGGCTCCACTGGCATCCTAAAAAAATTAAATACCCAATAGTATTTTATCATTGTAAACTTTCATCAAAATGTTCTTCCTATGATTTAGTAAAGTAAGAATCAAAAGCTCACATATATTTTAAAGTATAATTAAAATCTAATAAAAACAACGTCTATATTTAGAATACAACCACACCGTAAACAATCTCACAACAGTCAAATGGACTTGTAGCCAAATCAATCGCATCATTATTTTAATTTTTTGTCCATGTAATGTTAAAGAGCTAAGAGAGAAGAATGCAACATACCTGAGCCAACCAGAAGTTATTTCCAGTTTCACTCATTTTTATCATAGAGAAGAGTTTCACGCTCTTGTCTACTTGAAGCTCATTAATAGGCTCGATCTGCAACAATCCAGTCTCATCTATTGCATCAGCAGTGTCTATTGCCTCAAAATCCCATATCTTGTAAAATGAAAATACTTTCATCAATCAGTAGCTTCTGAACATTTATTTTCTAACCAGAAAAAACACTGTTGTTTTTTTTTTTTTTTCAAAAGTCATTTCTTTTTCTTTCATGAAAAGTAACCAAGAACGGCAGCCAAAACCTGGCCCCTGGAAATTCATTCTGAACTGAGGTACGGTAAGTTATTATAGGTTCATTTGGATTTTAAAAAGTTAGAAAGTACAGCCTTGCAGAAGAATTTTATTTTGTCCAAAACAAATTTTATTTCAAAGTTTCTATAAAGTGGCCATTAGGAGTACATTGTTCGGCTGTTCAGAAAGACATTACAATGAGCCTTGTTTTCTAAACACCAGGAGGTCCCTGGAAAGGGGAAATACATCTTCTTGCTTAAACACATTCTATATTCTTTGCTTATCTCATTATAAGCAAAGACTACAGATGTAAATAAAGCCTCCGTTAGAAAATGTTTCTCTTCCTGAATATTAATATTTCACACTTTACTATCTCATAATAAGTGAGATAGCATGCTGCTATCTCATAGTGAGACCGTAAAGTGTAGGCTGTTGTTCATTGGGAGAGGAACAGTACAGAAGAGGGAGGGAGCACAGTTCCACCTCACGGTGGCAGGGAGACTCAGAAGGACTTCCCCTGGGAGGGGCCAAAGCTCATTCTGGAGAGTTCTGGTGACATACCCCGCCATATGATCCTAGACTGCATAACTGAGGCTTTGAGGAAGAGCTCCAGGGGACTGTCTCATAGATTAGCCTGGTTGGGGGAAGAGGGAAATATCTGAGGGTCAGGATTAGCAGGGTTAGGGATCAGACTAACTTCTGGGAGTCGGGGCAGGTTTTTTCTAAAGGGTAACAGGTAGAGATTTGCAGTGTGGAGGACTGAAAAGAGAAGGACGGGCTCTGAGAAGAGAGGCAAGCTTCGGAATTACTGGTGGCCATGAAGAAATCCTCTGTGAAATATTTGACTTCTTTTCTCCTGAGATTTTCTCCCACTTGGTATTTAGACATTTTGGGGTAACGTATATCTTGGAAAGACAGCAAATATATGGCAAAATAAAGGACACAAAGCTCCCCAGAGCAATGAGTGACATCTAACAAGATTAAACGTAATACTGTAAATGTTAAAACCTACACTGGGCTCCAAAAGCCAGTGGCAAGAGGATCCACTGTCGGAGATGTGGATTAAACAACATATTAAACACGGCAAGCTCAGTCGGTGGCAACAGTGATCAGACTCTTAAAAATATAGTCTTACTTTTGGTAACACTTCTGTAACCAATGTCAGTAGAACACGGCCACTTTCTTAGGAAAGGCCCCGCTGAAAATATCTACCAAGAGGCCTACAAGGCAAATCACAAAGCTACAGGTTGACCAGTCACAGCGGGATACTCATTAACAGAAAGTGCCACACAGAGCGGGTGGGAGATGTGTGACAACAGCAAGCGGGACTTGGACGCTGGAGCCGTGTTCCAGCTCAGCCCAGGCTTTGGGCAAGAGGAAGCAAGTGAGTTCTTAGCATACGGAGCAAGAAGAGCGTAGCGTTCGTAGGCAGACTCCACCAGTTCACCTCTGGGTGTGTTTCCAATTGGTAACTTCAGTAAAAAATAACTAACGAATGTTCAGCACCTTCGTTCCCAGAACACGGCCCATTCATATGAAGCCTTCTGGAAGGATCTGTGGGTCTACTGTTTCTCCTGTTCTAACATGAGTTTTCATCTTCCGAAGCTATTATTTCAACAGAATCCAAATAACAAGAGGCCCTCTTAATTTACTGAACTTTGGGTAAAGTGCAGTTAATTAATTTTGGCGATAATGCAAATATTTACCACAAGAGAAGCATTACTTAAAGTGAGTTGGCCTTCGGAATAAATGACTACTGATCTCCTTCATAAAATAACCTTTATGAGAAATAAAACCCTTTGGGTGATCTACAAGCCTTGAACATGGGTGCTACCATCCCAGTATCAAGAAAACTTACCCTAACACATCCATCTGACCCAGCAGTGATAACCTCACCCTCGTACAGCATTATCTGGTTAATGGGACCACTGTGACATGACTTGCTTGTACCTCGACAGAGCTCCACTTTGATCAGACCACCTTCCCAAAGCAGCATGTTACCCCATTCTGACCCTGAGAGCACCTGGCAGGTAGGCGGAAAAAAGGGATGTGCGTTAAAACAGGTAAGTGTGCATACTCATGCTTCAAACAGTAGGTGAAAGTTATTTTTAAGGTTATTTTTACTGATTATAGAGTTTTAACATGGAAAAATATAAAAAATACAGAAAGAAAGACCTACTACCCCAGACACAACTACTAATAACATTTGGATATATTTCCTTCTAGCATTATGAACAGTTTTACATCTTTGGGACTAGGCTGAATGTTGTTGGTAATTGTTCATTTATGTATACAATAGACTTCTTGGTATGACTCTTAGGACAAAATACAGGAGTGGAGTTAGATGACAGACTACTTTTTAAGTGTAATATTATCAAATTTTAGATATTAAATAGCTTGTAAGCCCAGTCCTGAATTAAGTAGATTATAGCATAATAGTATCCAACTTCCAACAAGGATTATCACCTAAAACCTTCTCAAACTAATCCATTTAATTTGGCATTTCCCCAAGTGCATACCACCAAACATCAATGTTTAACAAGTGTCTCAAAATGAAGTAATATTTATTGAGCATTGACTCTGTGCCAGTACTGGTTCGGTACTTCAAATATGTTAAGTTATTTAATGCAAAAAAAAACCATATGAACTAGGTATATTTATCGTGGATACCATGTACAGTTGTGCATGTTGGGTACTTCATTCTCCTAGAAGAAACAGCTTTTTTCTCACTCACACAAAAAAACCAAATGGGCCAATGGTATCCCTATTGCTATCCCCTTTTACAGAGGAGAACACTGAAGCATACACTTGCCCAAAACTACCCGGTGAGCATTCTAATCCACTCAAGGGGGCTCAAAGCTTCCTCTTCTGACTACACAGCCTTAGAATGCAGACGCCAGGATAAGCAAAGTCAAACAACTTTATTTTCTCTAACATCACTGGGGACTTTTAACGGAGAAGAATTTGCTGGGAATCACCAAGGGGAATTTTTCAATACAAAGGAATTTGACTTAAAAAGTCTTATTATTTATTTATTTTTTTTAGAAGCAAGATGGAGTCAACAAAGGAAAAAAAGAAAAAAAAAAAGTCTTATTTTTGTGGAGCTCCTGTACAGACTGATGTTCCATAAAAATGCACTTTGGGAAACTCTATTCAAATTTTGCCTGCATGCTCTAGAAGTCTGCATTTTCATTTCCGTCTCTAGAGAAATTTCATCTCTCTCTTTCTAGAGAAATTTCATCTCTCTCTTTTGGAGAAACATGATTTTATTCAGTCTTTTATCCCTTGGGTCTACCTATTTTTTAACAACCCTACCGACTTTACTGTGTTCTTAAGCCTCAGCCATTTATGATAGAGTTTGTAGACTTATTTTCTTCTGTCCAGTGATGAAAGCGTTTCTTTCTGAAATGTCACTCACATCCAGCTCTCCTTTTCCATTTGTTCTGAGAAGTCTCCACCCTTGACCACCTCCTTTTAGATTCCATTCTAGCCCATTTCCTGGACTCCAGATTTCCCTTTGTCAAATCAGCCTGATTTGGGCCATTTTATGGCCAAATTTGTTTGTTACTTCTTTCATTTGCAAGTCTACTCTTCCCATGTAGAGTAGTTCTGCCTAAACATTAAACTCCTTGTACACTAGGGCCCAGTCATACTTCTCAACTGAAATTTTCCACTCTTTGCCAATATAAATGGTTTATTCCAACCTGCCCTCTAAAAATCTGCTATTTCTAATGCTAAACACTTCCTTTAGTTGGTCTATCATTTAAAATGGTTTCTTTCTTCCCTACCAACCCTTTAAAAGATATATCTCATACTGTGTCTTTAACGAGGATTCTATGAATCTTTATCTTAGCTTAATTTTTACAGTATTGAGAATTTGAAGCTGGAATGATTTAAGATCATCTCATGGATTTAGATACAGAGTTTAGCCAGCATCCAAGGCTCTTTATTTCCTCCTACATAAGTGCTTTTGAATTGAGAATATTTAGTCAGGTAGATGACTAGACCAGTTCGTTCCTTAGAGTAACATTTGTATGCTGGCATTTACTTACAACTGAGATGATCTCAAACAGTAATGTATAATTCATTCTCATAGGACACTATGTAAAATACTGATGGAGAACTAATCCTAATTGACTACTGTCTCAGGCAATATGCCTATAAATTTTATAAGAGGAAGAAAGGAAAGAAACTAACAATATTAAAGAATAAACTAACAGATTACAGCTGCAGTGTTCCAAATGCCTAGATAAAGTGGTTTGCTCTTCCTGAGTGATAATCTGACAATATAAATAAATGCCACAGAGTTGCTTAGAACCTTTGACCCAATGAGTCTTCTTCGATCACAACAGCAAGACAATATGGGGAAAAACAAGTAATATAAATACTGCAACTCTGTGACATAATTACAAGTAACAAATATGTCACTATGTTAATATATGAAAATCCTCACATACTTTATATGTGTGTATAAGATTTAGCAAAAAGAAAACAGAAAATGGTACGTACGTATGGATTATGACAATTTCAGGGAAATATTTTAATTACAACTGATAATTGAAGAAGTAAAGTGAAATGTTCGTTACATTTACAACGGTAATATCTGTTATCGGCAGAGCTTGTTAGAATGGAATATATTTTCGTGTATGTGTGCTTTCGTATATGTACAAAACAAAGTTACATTGTCGCAGAACAGCGGCTACACTCACCTTCCCATCTGGGAGCTCCATGTAGCCTTCTATGTCAGTAATCGTTGTTTTGCCAAATCGACCTAGGGATCCCTGCAGCTTGAGACCTGTGAATGTAAAAGCCATTTCCCAGAACCTACAAACAAACGAGAAAAAGACTGAATGTACCTCAAAGACAGTTTACTGATTTTTATTTTAATATGACCCAAACATTTACATATTTTGTAGTCACATATATTATTTCACTCATTCATCCGATTAAGATTTGTTACGTATCTCCTCTACTTGTCAGGCAAAGTTCTAGGCAATGTGAATTCAGCAATGATCAAAACAGGTGAAAAATAAAATTTCCTCCTTCGTGCATCGTATGTTTTAGAGCTATGCTACCTAATACAGGAGCCTCCAGCTATGTTCGACTATTTAAAGTAATTAACATTAAACAAAATCAAAATTTCAGTGTTTCCATCACACTAGCCAATTTCAAGTGCTGAGTAACTGCATGTGGGTGGCACCTACTGTATTAGACAGCAAAGCACACTCCCAGGCTGTCAGGAAGTCGTACTGGACAGTATTGTTTCAGAGGATAAAACAGTTTTTCAAAGAATTCTAATGTATTAGCTGTGTGACTCTGAGTGCTTTTCTTGATCACTGTAATGTGAATGAATGTACCTTCATTTTCTCGGGTATAAAATGAGAAAATTAGTAACACCTACCTCATAAAACTGTTGAAAATTCTTAGAACAGTTCGTAGCACATCAAAGCAACCAATAAATATGATTACTAACATTTTCTTATTAATAGTCTAAACAAATGAACAGACAGGATGACGAAGACCTATCCAGCTAGATACAAAGTAGATAACTGAGGGTGCCAACGAGCCAATGATACAAGGCACAGCCTACGTGGCCAACCTCATCTCCAAAGGAACGTTAGGTCCCCCGATGAGGTCCCTCTGTACACTCTGCCTTCCTTTATAGCACACATGAAATTAACTGTTCAATGTCTGCCTTTCTCCCAAAGACACGGGGCATAGAAAATACAGATTTTACTAAATAATAGGAAAATACAAGAAATTGGAAAAGTTTTGCAAATAGCTAGCAGAGGATTATTTGAGAATTCCCGAATGATTACAATTAAAAATCTGCTCAATTGTCTATATTTCTAATGAATGAATAATAAAAAGACCAGATCTAAATTGAAACAGGAGGAATTCAGGATGGATAAAAATGTCTTTCTCTTAAAGAGACACTGATAGTCTGGGGTGGTAGAAGGTTGTTACATAAATGCATGAGACAAAGCGGAACAAAGATAGAGAAAGACAAGAGCTGGAGATAGACGAGGGTGTGATAGAATGAAAAGAGCGTGGAGTTTGGAGCAAGACCTAAGATCGAGAGTAGGCTCTGCCACTGTTTTCTATTGAGTGTTCCTTGTCAGGGATGATACTGTGATAATTCTTGTTTATAGCTGAAGACTAAATTGCTATAAATTTAGTAGTGGATGTGAAAACTTGATATGAATTTGGAAATATCAGCCCAATGTTAGTTGCTAAGACACAAACTCTTTTAGGAGGTGCAGCCTACAAGGCAGCAGGCTGTATTTAAAAGCCATTATTGTCCAGGTGCCGTGGCTCATGCCTGTCATCTCCGCACTTTGGGAGGCCGAGGCCGGCAGATCACCTGAGGTCGTGAGTTCAAGACCAGCCTGACCAATATGCAGAAACCCCCGTCTCTACTAAAAACACAAAATTAGCTGGGCATGGTGGCAGGCACCTGTAGTCCCAGCTACTCAGGAGGCTGAGGCAGGAGAATCACTTGAACCTGGGAGGCGGAGGTATCGTGAGCCGAGATTGCGCCATTGCACTCCAGTCTGGGTAACAAGAGCGAAACTCCATCTCAATTTAAAAAGTCCTTATTTTATCTATGCTCCTTGCAGAAATAAAATCCCACATGTCGAATTAGAAAAGATGCATTACGAATTAGCTTTTAAAATAACATATTTTTAAATAATTCTAATGTTAACTAAAACTGTAAAAAAAAAAAAAAAAAGTCTCTAGTTCTTAGAGCTTCTTAGAAAAATACCCCTGTGATATCTACCAGCACCTCTATTGGTTACCCAACCTACTTGATGTGGCCTGATCCCGATGTAGTAAGCTGCTCTTCATTATCAGGATTGAAAGTAACCTTAAAAACTTCCTGAGAAAAAGCCTTTGTCCTCAGTATGGGTTGTTCTTCTTTCCAATTCCAGATAGTCAGTGTGTAGTCCGGGTTACCGCCAACAGAAGCCAGCAAGGTACCGCTGTAGTTAAAGTCCACATAAGCATATCCCTTCTCAGTCCCATCTGGAAGGATAAATGGGAGTCTAATAAATAAAGACACAATTATTCATGTCAAAAGCATATTGTAACAAAAATAGAGAGGGAGTCAGCTCATGGTGATATAAGAATGCCAAGAATACCCCAAAGGAACAATTCCAAACACATTCACCACCTTTGGCTTTAGAATGAATTATGTGATATGAAGAGGGGCGGGTAAAGGAGCTTTAATCGCATATTGCATGAGTATTCCATTTTATGACATGGGGAGAAACACAAATGCATAGTAGATAGCAGTGTCAGAAGCATTAGGACCAGAGTGACTGCATCTGGGAGAGAAGCTGGGTAAAATGAGGCTGAGACCTACTGGGCTGCATTCCCAGGAGGTTGGGCATTCTAACTCAAAAGATGAGATAGGTGGCACAAGATACAGGTCAAAAGACCCCATGGATAAAATAGGATGTGGTAAAGAAGTTGGCCAAAACCCACCAGAATCAAGAAGGTGATGAAAGCAACCTCTGGTTGTCCTCACTACTCATTATATGCTAATTATAACGCATTAGTATGCTATAGGACAGTCCCACCAGTGCCATGACCGTTTATAAATATCATGGCAATGTCAGGAAATTACCTTATGTGGCCTGAAAGGGGAAGGACCTTCAGTTCCAGGAGTTGCCCACCCATTTCCTGTCTGGAAACCTCATGAATAACCCACCCCCTGTTTAGCATATAATGGAGAATAACTATAAGTATTCTTAGTTGAGCAACCCAAGCCACTGCTCAGCCTGTGGAGTAACTATGCTTTTATTCCTTTACTTTCTTAAACCTGTTTTCATTTTGCTCTATGGATTCACCTCAAATTCTTTCTTGCGTGAGGTCTAACAACCTTCTCTTGGGGTCTGGATCGGGACCCCTTTCCTATAACAATTCCATTAAATCTTTTTTTAATTGATTCCTTTAAAAACGTGGGGAATACACGTGTAGAACATGCGGTTTGTTACACAGGCGTATGTGTGCCATGGTGCTTTGCTGCACCTATTGACCCATCTGCTAAGTTCCCTTCCCTCACCCTTCACCCACTAACAGGCCCTGGTGTGTGATGCTCCCCTCTGTGTCCATGTGCTCTCAATGCTCAACTCCCACTTATGAGTGAGAACTCGCAGTGTTTGGTTTTCTATTCCTGTGTTAGTTTGCTGAGGATGATGGCTTCCAGCTTCATCCATGTCCCTGCAAAGGACATAATCTCTTTACTTTTTATGGATGCATAGTATTCTATGGTGTATATGTACCATGTTTTGTTTATCTACTCTATCATTGATGGGCATTTGAGTTGGTTCTATGTCTTTGCTATTGCAAATACTGCTGCAATGAACATACGTGTACAAGTGTCTTTATAGCAGAATGATTTACATTCCTTTGGGTACATATCCAGTAATGGGATTGCTGGGTCAAATGGTATCTCCGGTTCTAGAGCCCTTGAGGAATCACCACACTGTCTTCAACAATGGTTGAATTAATTTACATTCCCACCAACAGTGTAAAAGTGTTCCTGTTTTTCTACAGCTTCACCAGCACCTATTGTTTCCTGACTTTTTAATAATTGCCATTCTAACTGGCAAGAGATGGTATCTCATTGTAGTTTTGATTTGCATTTTTCCAATAATCAGTGATGTTGAGCTTTTTTTCGTGTGCTTGTTGGCTGCATAAATGTCTTCTTCTGAGAAGTATCTATTCATATCCTTTGCCCACTTTTTGATCGAGTTTTTTTCTTGTAAATATGTTTAAGTTCCCTGTAAATTCTGGATATTAGACCTTTGTCAGATGCGTAGATTGCAAAAACTTTCTCCCACTTTGTAGGTTGCCTTTTCACTCTGATGATAGTTTATTTTGCTGTGCAGAAGCTCTTCAGTTTAATTAGCTCCGATTTGTCAATTTTGGCTTTTGTTGCTGTTGCTTTTGGCTTTATTGTCATGAAGTCTTTGCCCATGCCCATGTCCCGAATGGTATTGCCTAGGTTTTCTTCTAGGGTTTTTATGGTTTTGGGTTTTACACTTAAGCCTTTAATCCATCTTGAGTTAATTTTTGTATAAGTTGTAAGGAAAGGGTCCAGTTTCAGTTTTCTGCATGTAACTAGCCAGTTTTCCCAGCACCATTTACTGAATAGAAAATCCTTTGCCCATTGCTTGTTTTTGTGAGGTTTGTTGAGCATCAGATGATGGTAGATGTGTGGTGCTCTTTCTGAGGTCTCTGTTCTGCTTCATTGATCTATATATCTGTTTTGGTACCAGTACAATGCTGTTTTAGTTACTGTAGCCTTACAGTGTAGTTTGAAGTCAGGTAGCATGATGCCTCCAGCTTTGTTCTCTTCACTTAGGACTGTCTTGACTATATGGGGTCTTCTTTGATTCCACATGAAACTTAAGATAGCTTTTTCTAGTTCTGTGAAGAATGCCAGTGGTAGTTTGATAGGAATAGCAATGAATCTATAAATGACTTTGGCAGCATGGCCATTTTCATGATATTTATTTTTCCTATCCATGAGCATGGAATGTTTTTCCATTTGTTTGTGTTGTCTCTTACTTCCTTGAGCAGTGGTTTGTGGTTCTCCTTTAAGAGGTCATTCACATCCCTTGTTGCCTGTATTCCTAGGTATTTTATTCTCTTTGTAGTGATTGTGAATGGAAGTTCATTCATGATTTGGTTCTCTGCTTGCCCATTATTGGCATATACAAATGCTTGTGATTTTTACACATTGATTTTGTACCCTGAGACTTTGCTGAAGTTGCTTATCAGTTCAAGAAGATTTTTGGGCTGAGATAATGGGGTTTTCTAAATATAAAATCATGTCATCTGCAAACAGAGACAACTTGACTTCCTCTTTTCCTATTTGAATACCCTTTATTTATTTCTCTTGCCTAATTGCCCTGGCCAGAACTTCCAATACTATGTTGAATAAGAGTGGTGAGAGAAGCATCCTTGTCTTGTACTGGTTTTCAAACAGAACGCTTCCAGCTTTTGCCCATTCAATATGATATTGGCTGTGGGTTTATCATAAATAGCATTTATTATTTTAAGATATGTTCCATTAATACATGGTTTATTAAGAGTTAGCATGATGCAATGTTGAATTTTATCAAAGGCCTCTTCTGCATCTATTGAGATAATCGCAGGGTTTTTGCCTTTGGTTCTGTTTATGTGATGGATTATGTTTATTGATTTGCATATGTTAAACCAGCCGTGCATCCCAGAGATGAAGGTGACTTGATTGTGGTGAGTCAGTTTTTAGATGTGCTGCTGGATTTGGTTTGCCAGTATTTTATCGAGGATTTTTGCAGTGATGTTCCACAGGGATACTGGCCTGAGGTTTACTTTTTTTGTCGTGTCTCTTCCCGGTTTTCGTGTCAGGATAATGCTGGCTTCATAAATGAGTTTGGAAGGACTCCCTCCTTTTCACACGTCTGAAAGAGTTTCAGAAGAAATGGTACCAGCTCCTTTTGTACGTCTGTTAGAATTCAGCTTTGAACCCCTCTGGTCCTGGACTGTTTTTGGTTGGTGGGCTATTAATTACTGCCTCAATTTCAGAGCTCATTATTGGTCTATTCCGGGATTCCATTTCTTTCTGGTTTAATCTTGGTAGGGTGTATGCATTCAGGAATTTATCCATTTCTTCTAGATTTTCTAGCTTGTTTGCATAGACGTGTTTATAGTATTCTCCGATGGTAGTTTGTATTTCTGTGGAGTCAGTGGTGATATCCTCTTTATCGTTTTTTATTGTGTCTATTTGATTCTTTTCTCTTTTCATTAGTCTAGCTAGTGGTCTATCTATGTTGTTAATTTTTTTTAAAATAACCAGCTTGTGGATTCACTGATTTTTTTTGGAAGGTTTTCTGTATCTCCCTTAGCCCTTCTCTGATCTTAGTTAGTTCTTGCCTTCTGCTAGCTTTTGGATTCGTTTGCTCCTGTCTCTCTAGTTCTTTTTATTGTGATGTTAGGTTGTCGATTTGGGATCTTTCCTGCTCTGTCTCGTGGGCATCTAGCACCATAAATTTCCCTCATAACACTGTTTTAGCTGTGTCCCAGAGATTCTGATACGTTGTCTCTTTCTTCTCATTGGTTTCCAAGTACTGCTTATTTCTGCCTTAATTTCATTATTCACACAGCAGTCATTCAGGAGCAGGTTTTTCAATTTCCATGAACTTGTGTGGTTTTGAGGGAGTTTCTTAATCCTGAGTTCTAATTTGATTGCACTGTGGGCTGAGAGACTGTTTATTATGATTTCAGTTCAGTTTGTTATGATTTGCATTTGCATTTGCTGAGGAGTGTTTTAATTCCAATTATGTGGTCGATTCTAGAAGAAGCGTCATGTAGCACTGAGGAGAATGTATATTGTGTTGCATCTGGAGCACAGAGTTATGTAGACATCTGCTAGGTCCACCTGATCTAGAGCTGAGTCAAAATCCTGCATATCCTTGTTAATTTTTGGTTGTTGATCTGTCTAATACTGACAGTGAGGTGTTAAAGTCTCCCACTATCATTGTGTGAGAGTCTACGTCTCTTTGTAGGTCTCTAAGGATTTGTTTTATGAATCTGGGTGCTCCTGTGTTTAGTGCATATATATTCAGAATAGTTAGCTCTTCTTGAATTGTTCCCATTACCATTATGTAATGCCCTTCTTTGTCTTTTTTGACCTGTGTTAGTTTAAAGCCTGTTTTGTCAGAATCTAGGATTGCAACTCCTGCTCTTCTTTTTTCTTTTTCTTTCCATTTGCTTGGTAAATTTTACTCCATCCCTTTGATTTGAGCCCGTTTGTGTCTTTACAGGTAAGATGGATCTCCTGAATAACAGCACACATATGGGCCTTGACTCCTCATCCAATTCGCCAGTCTGTGTCTTTTGTTTTTGTTTTTGTTTGAGATGAAGTTTTGCTCTTGTTGCCCAGGCTGGAGTACAATGGCATGATCTCGGCTCACCCCAACCTCCAACTCCCGGGTTCAGGTGATTCACCTGCCTCAGCCTCCCATGTAGCTGGGATTACAGGCATGTGCCACCATGGCTGGCTAATTTTGTATTTTTAGTAGAGATGGGGTTTCTCTTTGTTGGTCAGGCTGGTCTAGAACTCCTGACTTCAGGTGACCCACCCACCTTGGCCTCCCAAATACAGGTGTGAGCCACCACATCCACCCAGTGTATGTCTTTTAATTGGGGCATTTAGCCCGTTTACATTTAAAGTTAGTGTTGTTATATATGAATTTGAATAAATCTCTTTTCTATCTCCCACTAGTTCTGTTTCCCTGGAGAACCCTGTCATCAAATACTGTCACACCTTCTTCAGAATGTTGTTGTCCTTAAACGAAATATTTTAAATATGCTTCTGGACTCACCTCGAAGGATTCTGTAGGGTCTCAGAGAAGGAAATTCATAGATGATAATATTTGGAAAACTCCCTTTTTCAGCTACTGTGAAGTAAGTTTTATGTGGATGAACCTATAGAAGTTAAAGTGTCACCAAAATATTAACAGAAAAATTTTCATATAGTCTGATTAATGCAGTATTTAGCATAATTTCATAATCTGTGTAGTAGGCTTTACTTCAATAGAAAACTCAAAAATGGGTATCCAATAAATATTTTGATGATGGATATAATTTAAACTAAAAACTAGAAAAATACACATTTTAAGTTTTACTTTAAGACAGTCATTTCTAGCTCTATGATTTTTTAAATTGCCATTGGAAGAGCTAGAACAATGGTTCTCAATCTTTGATGTGCGTCAGAATCCACTGAAGGGCTTATTAAAATACAGATTGCAAACCCTACCCCCCCAACCCCCAGTTTCTGACTTAATAGGTCAGGCTGGGACTCGAGAATTTGCATTTACATGTCTGACAAAATGATTTCTAACAAGGTGATTTACCTTCTGACAAGGTGATGTTGACGTGGCTAGTTTGGAGACCTTGCTTTGAGAAGCACTATGTGGATCAATTGTCTACCCTCCATATAAATCAACCTAAACTTTGTATAGAAAAATTCATGGAATGTATGAAATTCTTGTTTCCAGATCAGGTTACATCACAATTTTTAAAATTTCACTGTGGAAAAACTTACCACAAACGAATGTAAACTTACTAGAAGTGAGAAAGATACAATAATTGCAAGCCAGACACAGAGGAAAATACAGTAAGTATGCCCTGGATAATATCGTGTCAGTAGTTTCAAAGATAGCTATGTAAGTTGGACAGAATACTATGTTCGTTTCTGTTATTTTTATCTATTGGTAAGCCAAATATGTAGGAAGAGTAAATGGCCAGCCAAACATTGAAAATAAAAGCTGTTATAAGAGTGTGCTATTTTAAACACACATTACACTTACAAAATTCTGTTTTCAGATATTATTTCACATCTCCTAATTATATATAAGACAAAGAGCCTGGTTCTCAGATATAGACTGCTAATCCTGGTACCCCAGATAACACCCACCTGGTGACCTTAGATACCACTATTATTCCATCTTACGGATGAGCAAACGGAGGCACAGAGTTTAAGTAAGTTGCCTGCAGTCACATAGTCTACAGCGTGTTAATGTAAGAGATAAGATTCAAGCCAAGTGGTGAAGTCAAGAAACAAATGGGACAAGAAACAGCAGATCTCAAGGAGGTAGGGGAAATGGATTAAGACCATATCTATCTGATTCCCATTTATAAAGAAATACGGTGTGGAACATGTGGCCAAAGAAATTTGGATGAAGATACAGACAAATCCTTTACCCTTCTAGGTCTTGTCTACAGTAAGTTTAAAAATTTCTGCCTACTGCAAGGTTCTTTGAACTGACTGTACCATGGACTATACCACAGTGACCCCTGTGACCCACACATACACCTCTAGATGACCTCCTGGAGCTAGAAAGCCTAAGGTAACAGAAAAATCACAAAAGGAGAAGAATAGCTAGCTCCTGCAGTGCTTGATTAACCCACCTTGTGACAATCCACCATTGCTCCTGCCTCAACCATTCCTGCTTCAACTGATAAGTCAACCTTGTGACACTGGACTTCTGACACTGCCCCCAACGGCACTCGCCTGGCTGGCAAAGAGTGCCCTGAACTATAACTTCTGTAACTTTCCACTGCCTACCCCAAATCTATAAAACCAACTCCTATCCCACTGCCCTTCACTGACTCTCTTTTCTGACTTAGCCCACTCACACACCAGGTGAATAAAACAGCCTTGTTGCTCACACAAAGCCTGTTTAGATGGTCTCTTCATTCACAGCGTGCCTAACACCTCTCATATTGGAAATTGCTGTACAGTTGAGTTTGGGAGATGGATTGATTGATTGATTGAGACAGAGTCTCACTCTGTCACCCAGGCTGGAGTGCAGTGGCATGATCTCTGCTCACTGCAACCTCCGCCTACCAGGCTCAAGCAATTCTCGTGCTTCAGCATCCTGAGTAGCTGGGACTACAGGCATGTGCAACCACGTCTGGTTAATTTTTGCATTTTTAGTAGAGATGGGGTTTCACCATGTTGGGCAGGCTGGCCCTTAACTCACCCCCTCAGCCTCCCAAAGTGCTATGATTACAGGCAAGGGCCACCATGCCCAGCAAGGAGTTTTATTTTCAGTGAAGACCTGTAATTAATCATTTACTTTACATTCAATATAGAGACTCCCTAACTTTTCCAGGTAGGGTGCCCAAACACTTTTCTCATAGCTTTGCTACACTATTTCTCATCCTTACCTGGATAACTGTTTCAGAAAAGACGAAGTAACCTGGACAGTGGAGGCAAGGCCTCTGTCACAACCCAGGCTTCAACAGCTCCAGCACACACAGACAAAAGCCCTCGTGGACATAAAATTTCTCAACATCCAGGTGGATGAGGATTAGGATTAGCTTATTATTATTTTTTTTAGGACGGAGTTTCACTCGTATTGCCCAGGCTGGAATGCAGTGGTGCAATCTCAGTTTACTGCAACCTCTGCCTCCCGGGTTCAAGCAGTTCTCCGGCCTCAGCCTCCCAAGGTAGCTGGGATCACGTGTGTGCCACCCTGCTAAGCTAATTTTGTATTTTTAGTAGAGACGGGTTTTCTCCATGTTGGTCAGGCTGGTCTTGAACTTCCAGCCTCAGGTGATCCACCCACCTGGCCTCCCAAACTGCTGGGATTATAGGCAGAGCCACTGTGTGCGGCCAGGATTAGCATCCTTGAGCACACTACACCTCTGACTACTGTCCTCAAACCAAATTGTTTTACAACAAAATAGAAAAATAGCAATTTAAAAACTATTACTGACCACAAAGTAATAGATAAATATTTGACAATTAGGTGTTTCCTCGTCCGCTGTAGACGGTGTGGACCTCAGGGCTCCTGAAACCTCACAGGCCCCGACTGACTTCCCTCCACAAAATCCACGACCCTCGAATTGGGCCCATGGCTATCTGTACACAGGTATTACCACATTAACTGCCAATTACCATGTAATGTACTTGTGTGTCTAGTTTTCCGTTTTCTCTCTCTCTTTTTTTTTTTTAACAGATACAGGTCTTGTCTCTTTAGGTGGATTTTAAACTCTGAATTCATAGGTCTTGAGTTCTCCTTCATTTAAATTCCCCACTATACATTCTGTGTAGTGTTGGATGCACAGTATTACATAATAAATCATTGCTGAAGTTATTAGTCTTGTAAGAAACTCCCTTAGGACGTGGACTTTCATCATGTATGCATGCTATTTATAGACAGATGATCAAGAAAGAAACGAACATGACAGTATATTTTACCCCAGACATCTCAACATATCACGTTTCCATTGTAATCTATGTTACATCCTATGTCTCACATTTTCCTCACTTTCTCCATTCCCATGGCCATGTCCCTGCTCCAGTTTTCAGATTAAGAATCGTTAAAATGGGGCCAGGCGTGGTGGCTCACGCCTGTAATCCCAGCACTTTGAGAGGCCGAGGCGGGTGGATCACGAGGTCAAGAGATCGAGACCATCCTGGTCAACATGGTGAAACCCCGTCTCTACTAAAAATACAAAAAATTAGCTGGGCACGGTGGCGCGTGCCTGTAATCCCAGCTACTCAGGAGGCTGAGGCAGGAGAATTTCCTGAACCCAGGAGGCGGAGGTTGCGGTGAGCCGAGATCGCACCACTGCACTCCAGCCTGGGTAACAAGAGCGAAACTCCGTCTCATAAAAAAAAGAATCGTTAAAATGTCTTCACTCACTTCCACTTCGAATCTAAATGTAAAAAACTTGCACGACTATGGGGAAGTCACCTAACCTCTATAAGCCCGTTTCCTTATCTGCAAAAAGAAATAATATTATAATAGTGCATAGAGGTAATGACAGTGAACGTAGTGGCTGTAATAACTGAATTGAAAATGCCTGAGAATAAAGACGGTTGTGCATCTCCTGTGAATCCATAACACTGGGCACAGTGTTGGCATCTAACAACCATGTTGGCTGGTCCACAGAACAAGCAAAAAACATACATTTTCTTTTTCTGATCGATCGAAGGCATACCCCAATGACGCCGATGCCTTCACCGCTGCTACTTCGCAGGTAGGTCTGTTCCTTGGTTTTCAAATTCAGAAAGATCACTTGGTTCCCAGCTATGTACATTGCAATACTGTCGTCCAGAAGTTGTAGGTTGGCTCGCTTTCTGCAGTCATAACCAAAAGAATGTCTGAGGGAAGCCGCTAAGGAAAAGAAGCAAAAGACAACACTGCCCCAGGGACTGGAGAAATAAATATATCTTAGATGAAGACATGAGGTTGAATAGTTGACTTTTACCCTGAAACTCATGATTTTTCTATGTATCACTAACAATTTTGTTTTTAAATTAGGTGAGGAAAAAAAGGCCTAAGCAGGAAATAAATAAATAAAACAAATCAGGTGACTATCCCCGTACTCTGATTTAGTTAATATTTTAATTTTCCTGGGGCATCCTGAGAGCCCATTAATTGTTTTTGCAAAGATAAATAAGGTTAAACCTATCTGGGTACCACAGACAGCAAAATTGTCACCTGGATAATTTTATTTTCCTATCTTCCACTAAAACGAAATCATACTGTATAACGTGGGAGAAAGTCTGTATCTTCATCACCTTTGTATTCACGATGCCGGCTAGATTTGTTGACTGACCATAACAAAAATATTATGTAGGCAAATTCTAACATGTTTGTAAAATTCTAACACACCATTTGATAATATGATTATAATAAATTCACACAAATATAACTAAAATTTAATTCATATCAACAAATAATGAAAATTAATATATAGGATATAAGTATGTATGTAATTAATAGAGTAACATTTCTTTTCTGAGCTATGTGTATGGGTGTGCAGGTAAGTGGTATGTGTATGTGCTTGTGTGTGTATATGCTACAGAATAAAGCTGCGCTGATTCAAAATAGAGTGGGACCTACTGAAGAGTTTCTGCACAGCAAAATAAACCATCAACAGATTAAACAGCCAACCTACAGAACAGGAGAAAAAATTCCCAAACTATGCATCTGACAAAGGGCTCATATCCAAAATCTATAAGACTTAAAGAAATCAACAAGAAAAAAATAACCCACTAAAAAGCAGGCAGAGGACTTCAATAGACACTTTCCAAAAGAAGACATGCAGGCAGCTAACAGACATGAAAAATGCCAACATCACTAATCATCAGGGAGATGCAAATCGAAACCATAATGAGATACTCTCTCAGACCAGTCAGAAAGGCTGTCATTAAAACGTCAAAAAATAAGAGGAGTTGGTGGGGCTGCAGACAAAAGCGAATGCTTATGTGCTATTAGCGAGAATGTAAATTTGTTCAGCCACTGTGGAAAGCAGTTTGGAGGTTTCTCAAAGAACTAAAAATAGAACTACCATTCAATGCAGCAGTCCCATTGCTAGGGATACACCCAAAGGAAAATCACTGCACCAAAAAGATACATGCACTCATATGTTTATCACAGCACGATTTATAACAGCGAAGACACAGAATCAACCTAGGTTCCCATCAGTGGTGCACTGGATACAGAAAATGTGGCATCTATACACCATGAAATACTATACAGCCATGAAAACAATGAAATCACGTCCTTTGCATCAGCATGGATGCAGCTGGATGCCATTATCCTCAGCAAATTAGTATAGAAACAGAAAACCAAATATTGCATGTTCTCACTTACAAGTGGGAGCTAAATATTGGGTACACACAGACATAAAGACAGGAACAACAGATTCTAGGGATTCCAAAGTGGGGGGAGGGAGGGGACAAAGGCTGAAAACCTTCCTATTGGGTACTGTGTTCACTTGTGGGTGAAGAGACCAACCGAAGCCCTAATGTCAGTATCACACAGTGTGTTCTTATAATAAACCTGCATGCGTACCCTCTGAATCTAAAATAAACGTAAGTTTTTTAAAAAGAGGTATAAAAAATCTAAGTTATAGAAAACACATTTTAAATGTATATTGTTAGTATGTTTAAGTCAAAATTAATATGCCCAAAATATAAATAAGCAAGTTAAGTGAAACCAATCTATGAAAAAAATTAGAGTGGACCAGAGCAGCGTATCCTGCAGTGCAGCTTAAGCAGACAGATTCTTTGTTCACAAGAATTTGTTGCTGAACATCTAAGTTGGAGGATTATTGGAGGAATTTGTATTTCTTGTGCCCTTGTTTAAAAACAAATTGTGATTTTAGAGGATTCCACTTCTTCATAAGTACAAATTTCCATAGAAAGAAATATTAAAGTTTAACAAGAAAATGTAGAATGTAAAAAGAGGAGATTTAAATTAATGCAATTTAAATTGTGAAATATAAAGAAATTATAACCAAGTATAAGCGGCCTCTCTCGTTACCAAATAGTTAAATTGAAAGAGACAGCCAGGCACGGTGGCTGACACCTGTAATCCCAGCACTTTGGGAGGCCAAGGTGGGCGGATCACGAGTTCAGAGTTCAAGAGCAGCCTGGCCAACATGGTGAAAACTCATCTCTACTAAAGATACAAAAAATTAGCCAGGCATGGTAGCACACCTGTAATCCCAGCTACTAGGGAGGCTGAGGCAGGAGAATCACTTGAACCTGGGAGGTGGAGGTTGCAGTGAGTGGAGATTGTGCCATTGCACTCCAGCCTGGATGACAGAGTGAGACTTCATCTCAAAAAAAGAAAAAAGAGAGAAAGAGATAAAGCCTTTCAGGGTACTGGATCTGTTCAAGGAAAAGAAATTTTACGTCTTTTTTCTTCTCTTCAAACCACTACCCTCACCTTCCCTTCTTCCCTTCCTTTTTTCCCTCTTCCCAGGTGGCAGTTTAATACCTCAGAAGGCTAAAAGCATGTTAGTAGCCTGAGATGAAAAAAGGAATTGGAGAAATTATTATTTATCTAATATTATCATCTTTAATTTCAGCGGGAAAACTCCCTTTTACATGCTGCTGTCCAGAATGGGTCAGATTGTTAACTTCTCAAATTCTCACCCTCTAAATTACAGCTGACTGAGGGCAGAGGCTGCTTCGCTCCATCTCCATTTCCCAGAATGCCTAGCACATTGTCTTCAGCCTATTCGTTATTCAGGAAATGTTTGTTGAATGAATCATTAATTTGTGCATAACTAGAATCTGCTCCTTTTTTTTTTTTTTTTTTTTTTTCTGAGATAGGGTCTCACTTTGTCAGCTAGGCTGGAGTACAGTGACATGAACACAGCTTCCTGCAGCCTCAACTTCCCAGGCTCAAGAGCTCCTCCCACCTCAGCCCCCCAAGTTGCTGGGACTACAGGTGTGCACCACCACACCTGGCTAATTTTTGTGTTTTTTTTGCCATGTTGCCCAGACTGGTCTTGAATTCCTGAGCTCAAGCGATCTGCCTGCCAAGTCTCCCAAGGTGCTAGGATTACAGGCGTGAGCCACTGCGCCTGGCCTGATCGTTTCCTTTTAATCCCAGACACAGCAGCAGACCCTTAGTGGAGTTCTGAAAAGCTTAAAACGTGTTTGATGTACCTTCAGCGCTCTTTGCCTTATCTCACCCTCTCTTCTAGCTTGCCTCTTCTCAAATTCCTGTTAAAGACCCAGAGCTTTCAATGTTTGTCCATAGTCATCCAGGAACTTCACTTTGAAACTGTTTAAACATTGTCAAGTTCTGTGTAATGTCTTTTAAAATTATACCGCGGTTTATGTGATACTTTATAAATGGCACATTTCTTGCTATTGAAAGAAAACTTAAGTTTTCTTAAAAACCAAATTAAATTTAACAGAGTTTAACTGAGCAAAGAACGATTCAAGAATTGGGCAGCCTTCTCAGCCAGAGATTCCAGCCCAGCCACGTGCAGGAAGATTTATGGACTGAAAAAGGAAAGTGACGTATAGAAAACAAAAATGAAGTACAGAAATAGCCAAACTGGTCACAGCTTGGCGTCTGCCCTGTTTTAACACAGTTTCAATAGTTGGCCACCCTTGATTGACCAAAACTTGGGTAATTGGCTCAGAGCAGACTGAGTCTAACTCCCTCCAGGTTATAGTTCGCCATGTACAGCGAAACCTTTCGGCCAAACTTAAAGTCTGTAAGGAGGCAGCTTTAGGCTAAACTTCATTTAACATTGCTAACATTTAAAAGACGTGAATTTAAAAACTGAATTAAAATCAATATAATATATAAATATCATTAAAGGGTTAGTTAAAAGAGTACTTAGGGAATGCATGATGGGGACTTGTTCTTCCCAGAATTCCTCACAAGATGTAGGGATTTTATTTGTACCATCTCCAGAGAACAGAACTAAACCTAATGGGGGGCATCCCAGCGAGGCAGGATTTTACTCAAGGCCCAAAAGCCTCTCTAGTGCGATATCCAAAAGTGAGGCAAGCTACTCTGTGACATTTTTGGTGTTGAAAATGTTTAAGAATGGGGGCCCAAAGTGGCTCCGGCCGGATGTCGTGGCGCTTGCGAAGGCGAGGCCAAGAGTTCAAGGCCAACCAACCTCAGCAACCTTACAAGCTCTCAATGATTGGCAAAAAAAAAAAGAAAAGAAAAGAAAAGAAAATGTTTAAGAAAAGGCTGCAGTTTATACAGCCACCCATCTAGCATGAACAGAGAGAATTCGTATATTGGAATAAAAGTTGAGGTTCTTCTGACTCTGGTGTTTAGAATCTAGGCATGTTTCTCTAACACAGATGCTCCCGTCCTGGAACAGTGCCAAGGCGGCTCACTGCCAAACCGTCTCAGAGTGTTTTCAGAGTACATATACCCAAGTGCCTCTCCACACAGAACTAGCATAGTAGGTCCAGGAAGGCCTCAGAGCCTGTGTACTTTAGGGAAAACTTCCAGCGGATTCTAATATACCACCCCACCCCATTTGGGGGGAAAAAAAAGGCTAAAAGGAAGTAAATGGCATAACTTTTGTTAGAAGTTTGTCCAAAGGCAAGGAAAAAAAAGCCATGAAGAGAGAAAATTCTAGGTTACAAGATAATTCAGCATGAATTCGTTTAGTTACACCTGGGATTTAACAACATGTTCTATTTTTATGTTTTAATGTAAAAAGCAAAACTGAGTCAGCGAGTATTGTAAGTATTCACTATCTCTGTAAGTATTCCGTGTGTAAGAAACTGAGTCAGCGAGTATTCTAAGTATTCACTATCTCTGTAAGTATTCCGTGTGTACAAGGCCAGTCAGTGGTTTCGGTCATGTGGTGACAAGCACGAACTACTCAAAAGGCGAGCCCAGTAACTTGCCAGCTACGGACCTCAATGGAAACTCTTCTAACTACCTGCATCGCAAGCCTAACATCACCATGTGATGGCAAACACTAAATCCCTTGTCAATTATCCCCAGTTCCACAGTCTCCAAAGACTGCTATTCTCCAGACCAATAAAAACTTGCTATTTTGCGCCCTATTTCCTAAGAATTGTCTTCTCTGACAGTTCATCTGATAGATAATGTGAAAATACTAATGCCTTACGATGGACAGACACGTAAGTGTTTCAAGAAGGCAATGGCAAAAGAAAATGGGAATAAGACGCCTTCAGGTTTCCTTCACGCAGGTCTCGTGACCTGCAGTCTTTCCACCTGTGCAAAGGACAGCCAGAAAAACATCATTTCTCTCTATGGTTATTTGGCATCAAACAAAAGCTTAGTTTAAGAACCTGCCTTTCTATCAAATCTCTAAGACTTCAAGCTTCTTAGAATTACCTAAGAGGGGTTGGCACACTTTTAAAGGGCGGGTAGTAAATAGTTCTGGCCTTGTGAGCCAGGTGGTCTCTGTCACAGCTACTTATGTCCGCCCTCGTTGTGTGATGGTGGCCGTAATAAATAAAAAACGTAAGCAAACGGATGTAGCTGCGTTGCAATAAAATCTGATCTCCAAAAACAGGTGGGAAGGCAGATTTGGGCTCGCTGGGCTGTAGTTTGCTGACCTCTGAGCTAAGAAATGAAAGTCCCCAAATTATACATAATCAGCCAGGGTGGATACACGAGTGTGAGAAGATCCAGTGGTATGTTTGAATCCAGAGTCACAAAAGGCATCGAAGCAAGCTCCATATAATCATAGAAGAAACTCTCTGATATTTTCTTTTTAACTTCCTCCTCTGCCTCTTCCGCAGCTGGAGCAGGGGGTTGCTGAGATACTTAAAAACAAAAAAAAATTTAAGAAGAGTGATATGGTTTGGCTGTGTCCCCACCCAAATCTTATCTTGAATTGTAGTCCCCATAATCTCCACAAGTCAGGAGAGGGACCTGATAGGAGGTAATTGAATCTTAGGGGCTGTTACCTCCATGCTGTTTTTATAAGGGGCATTTCCCTCCTTCACTCTGCACTTCTCCTTCCTGCCATCATATGAAGAAGAACGTGTTTGCTTCCCCTTCTGCCATGATTGTAAGTTTCCTGAGGCCTCCCCAGACATGCAGAACTCTGAGTCAAGTAAACCTCTTTCCTTTAAAAATTTCCCAGCCTCACGTCTATCTTTATTAGCAGCGTGAGAACAGACTAACACAGAGTGTCTGGTGAATACAAAGTTGTATTTCCCAGGGACAGGAGGAATGTACGCAGCCTGCAATACTCTTGCCGTAAGTACAACCACTGGCCTGAATATAGGACACAGTCATCAGTGAGCACAGAAGGAGAAGCCATCATGCCCACAAGCATCGGGAGTAAATGCTGAGCTCTGCTCATGGCACAACAGTCTCCAAGGGCAACTCCCAATCACTTCCAAGGGAGAGGTGAACGCCCACTCATGTGTAGGAGAGCTGGTTTTATACCTTCTCAAAACCCAGAAGAATGAGTATGAGACTTCTGTATGTGATCCTCAGAAATAAAAACCACGAGTCTAGGGCTGCTAACATACCCACCGAAGTATGCACAATACTTGTCCTTTTATCATTTCCACACATATACACATCCTGTAGAGTTTTCTTTCTATAGATTTATAACTGTTCAATTTGTCTGGCTATTTGTCTTTAAAACAGTGACAATTACTGGTAGAAAACTAATAATACCTACCTGCAGTGCTTTGCAAATCTTCATACTGAAATGAACTCAAACTTCCTTCCAAATGTTCCTCATCTGAGTCTTCTTCTAAATTTGATTCTTCCCCTTCAGTCAACGTTTCATCTGTGGCATCTTCTAAAAGTTTGTTATCTTCTTTAACAGGCGCTATTAAAATTTGTTTTAATAACTTCTAAATTTTGATCAAACATTTCCTTATTTCTAAAATAGCTAAAACTTCCAATTTGCCTGTGCTCTAGATGTAATAAATTTTAATACATACTCAAAAATTTCTAGAAGAATCATTTTATTTGGTCAGTCTTGTAAGTTTACAAAATAGAAAAGCCTTTTCTGTTTGTTAACCTCCATTTTCACTTCATTCCCAGTCTATTTCCTATCACTAAATACTTAGAGGAAGGAAAAGATAAAGAAATGACAGGTTAGTATGCTGCTATCACAATTTCAACTAAATTCAATTTTACCAACTTTTATAGGGAACCTGTTATGTTAAAGACAAATAAAGCTTAGTGGAGCATAACTTTCTCTGAGTATGATGATTTTGCTTGGAAGTGGTATCCCAGGAACCAGTGGAATATTGGCTTTAGGACAAGCTGGGAGTGGGAACTGGAATGTGAGTAGAATGGCCCCGGGTATAAGCCAACATTCAGATCAAGTCCAAACATGGAGATCGTTAAAATACACAATGCCAAGCAGGATGGGTGTACTTTCATATAGGGCAAGGTGAAGTTTCAGAAGAACACGGAAGAAATGGCAAGTGTACTACTAGGTACCAGAGCTGCATAGTAGATCGGAGATGAGACTGAAAGATTAGGAACCACACCCAAGGCTAATACGAATAACACAGAAAAGCTGGGCCAAGCCAGTTAGCCGCAGAATGGGACAGAGTTCTTTAGGATTCCTGTATCTGGATGGCAAGAAAGTAATCCTGGGTACCGAAATCGGCCAAACACACAGCTTGGATTCCCCAAGGGAGGGTCCTAGAGAACTACGCTTCTAGTAATACCTTAGCTCTTTCTTGTGACTGGGGCAACCAAAGACTGTTTCCTCATTTCAAGATTGGGCACTACAAGAGTAACACTCCTCCTAACCTCTGGCTTCCCTGGAAAAGGAGCGAGAACTGATAGATGAGGGAGGTGATCACTGATTAACGAACTGAGAGTGAATACAGATGAAGGAGAGGAGGTATTAAAAAGTAATGGAGATTCTGAGCCTGGGAAAAGGGTGCTGCACTGATAGAATACTGGACTTTGGAAAGCAAACAAACAAACAAAAACTAATTTGCCAGGAAGCATGCACATTAAACCAAGCTGGCAAATCAGCACACTTAGGCAACTTTATGAGAGCTGGACGTTTCTATAATTTTCATAACCCTAAAATAGACTGGTGGAAGACTTATGGTTTGAAGAATAAATCAGTATTTGCCTTTCGATTCTTGGAAATAATCTAAAATCAACATTGAGAATAAACACCAAAAACACAAACTGCATTTTTTGGTAGAACTAGAAGCAGTTAAAACCCCAAATCGCAAATGGATGGCAGGACCACTGGCAAAAGGGCTGGCAGAATTAGCGGAGACTGAATAAGGATGGGTGCAGAAGAAAGCGATCAATGGAAGGTGACCAAGGAGACAGGAAGGCCGTACCGTAGAATTCAAAAGAACCTGCTGCGATTTTGGCTGTATGACCCACAATTCCATATGTGAGTTTCTTCCGTTTTTTTTTTTGTTGTTTGTTTCCTCCAGCCAATGGATGCAGGAAGCTTTGGGATCTCTCCTCTCCAGCTACCACAGAAATACTGCTTCCCGCAAACAGTCTGCCTCCAGGATTCCTTATTTACCCGTACCTTTTCTATGAGATTCACAACACTATAAAAAAGCCTACACATGCTATGGTTGCACATACAGAAAAATCCATGAGAGCTACTTTATAAAAACTTCATAAGAACTAAATACAATCTATTGTAATTTTGAAAAGAGTTCAGTATGATTACTGCATAAAACAACAATATATAAAAATTAATAGTAGGCACGTCTACTTCGGCTATTGGGAAGTAACCAGTGCCAGGCTGCTCTCTCGCTATGACTGTGGAATTCGTTTTTCTTTAATTCTATTTTGGCTTTGTGTATTGTGATGCTGTTACTAGGTGCACACATATGTCTGAGTATTATGTTTTCTTAACAACTGATCTTTTTATCCTTATGAAATGCCACTCTGTCACTGGTAGTACTCTTTGCGCTGAGTTCTATTTTATCTGCTGTAAGTACAGCCACTCCAGCCTTGTTATGCTTACCTTTTGCATGATACGTCTTTTTCCATCCATTTACTTTCAACCTATTTGTATCATTATACTTAATGCATATCTTCTATAAGCATCCTATAGTTGGTTGTCATTTTTATTAGCCACACTGATAATCTCTGCCTTTTTATATTAGTGTTCAGTTAACTAATAATTAACGTAATTATTGATATGGTTGGATTTTAATAACAAAAGCATGTGAAATTAACAAATAACACTTGATAATTTATTTTGTGTTTTTCTCCCCCTACCTCTCTTTTTTTCCTCTTTTTCTCTTTCCATGTTTTCTTTTAGATTATTTATTCTTTAGAATTCTATTTAAATTTCTGTTGGCTTTTTAGCAACTCTGTGTTTTATTAGTGGTTGCTTCAGAGATAATATATAACAACTTTTCACAGTTTACTTAGAGTTACTATTAATTATAGTAACACATATATTTCAGCAATTGACAGAACAACCAGTCTAAAACTTAGTAAAGACATAGATGATCTGAACATCACTATCAGCCATCCTGACCTGCATTTATAAAACACTACATCTACCAATACAGGATGTACATTCAAGCACACATGGGTCATTTACCAAGACAGGCCACTTGCTGGGACATAAGACCAGTTTTAACACATTTAAATGGATTGAAATCATATAGAATAGATCTGTTCTCTGAAAACAACAGATGTACGTTAGAAACCAGTGATTAGATACCTTGAAAAAAAAGTCAAATATTTGAAAATTAAATTACACAATAAAAATAATGCATGGGTCAAGGAGAAATCAAGAAATTAAAAAAATTTTTCAAATTAAATTATTGTTAAAATACAATATATTAAAATTGAGATACAGCTAAAGCTGTCTTTGGAGGGAAATACAGCTTTCAACACATAAGTAAGAAAAGAACAAAAGTCAAAAAAAATCAATGGCCTAAAGTTTCACCTCAAGAAACTAGAAAAATAAATGAAAAAACAACAACAACAACAAAGTAAATTAGCAAAGTCAAAACCTTAGTCTTAGAAAAGATCAACAATATTGACAAGCTCCTGGCTAGACCAATGAAGAAAGAGAAACAACGTGTATCTCCAATATCGAGAATGAAAACAGATCTTACAAAGTTACATCAACAAATTTGACAATTTAGAAGAGAAGAGAACAAATTCCATTAAAAATACAAACTTGCAAAACTTGCTAAAGAAGAAACAAACAGCCATCTGTTTAAAAAATTGAACTCATGGTTAAATTTCCCACTAATTAAGAAAATTCCAGGCCCAGACAGCTTTACTGGTAAATTCTACCAAGCATTTAAGGAAGAAATAATACCAATTCTACACAAAATATTTCTGAAAATAGAAAAGAAAAAAATACTTCCCAAAAGTATTCAATAAGGTCTGTAAAAACTTAGTCCTTTGATAAGACTCAGAAATCAATGCCTTAGTAACTAACAGTCCTTCACCCTCGTGGGAAATGATGGATGGTTTACCTGGCACACTCAACCTAAATTTCTTAATAGAACTCAGAGATAGCAGAAACCTCTTACTAAGTATGGGGACAAGTCTACTCCAACTTCTCTGCTTGGGTGGAATACAAGGACTTTTATTCATTCTACATGAGAATCCCAGAGTAAAAACTTGCCCTGATGTGTTAGCAAGCCTGAGAGCAAATCAAGGCTTCCAGGGGTGGGGGGAATGCAGCTGTCAGGTACAAGGCTGAACCAGGAGAGAGACCTCTTCACACGGCAACAAGATACAGGATGCTCAGAATGCCCGAAAATTATTTCACATTATCATTTGGGATTCTATGACTGACGACGTGTGAACTAATTAATGAGCTGAGCACTGGGCCAGGTCACACCCGAAAAGGTCGGCCCCTAAGAGGGTCTGATCCTAAGGAAGGGAGGTCCTGAAGGCAGTGCTAGACAAAGGGTCATATCATGAAATCCATCAAGGGAAAGGTGACGGTAGCATCCAGGAAAACACTGCCAAGGACTGGAAACAACACATACATAATCCTCCGTCAGAAATGTAGAGAGCACAGAAAAATGAAAAAGGAAAAGCGAGGAAGGAACAAACTGAAGTGTCTGAGGTAAGTGATATAATCATAGTTTCTGGAAAGAACTCGAGCGGTGGTGTGGAGGGGGATCTGTACAGGAAGACTTAGGCAGAAATCCACGTTGCAAGAGTGCAAACCAGAGGAGATAAGTGCCTACAATAAAATATAACGTGGAGAAATTGTGGATTTACAAGACATGTCTGAGATAGATTAGAAGTTAGTGCCAATTTTGCATGTGTACTGATTTTCCCAGGACCTCATCTTCTCTAGGTGAACAGTCAAAATAAAATTTCTAAAATTATATTTAGGATTAGAACCTTAAAAAGTTAAGATTCCACTAAGATACCTAACATTTTGACAGTCAGAGCCAGCCATCTTTCAAAAATCCTACTTATAAATTCCTCCTTTTTAATGCCATTGAAGTCTATGAAATTCTTCTACATGTTATCCTATTTAGTTCCTGAGTGACTCATAATTGTTGTTTTAATGGGTGAGAAAATCGAGGCTCAGAAAGATGTGATAATGTTTCCAAGATCAAGCATCTCTAAATGGTAGATCCAGGACTCAAAACCAAAGTCCAGGTCTCTTTCCACCACACTGTTATCAGAAAAGTCCATTGAAGACTTAGTAGCTCTCACAGGAGAACTGTAGACTACACAGGTGCATCGGTTCTTATCGACCTGGGTGCCAGGAGCTGTGATAAACGAGCAAACACAGACTGCTCTCAAGGAACTTCGAGTTCTGTAAGGGAAAACCATTTCTGTTCTGTAAACTCAGATACACTACTTAAAAATCATTTTGCTCACTTCATCTACTTGACTGTTAAAAAAAATTACTTCACCTATTTTTTTGACTTTTTAGAAAATTTTTATTTTTATTGAATTACATGCCCATAACTTAAAAAGTCAAGTAATGCTAAGAGACTTGTTTTTAAAATATTCAACTAAAACAAATACTCAACCTTTCCCTGCTTAACAGCCTTCTCTTATTTCTCCAAAAGTATCAATTTTAGCTTTTAATCTTCTTTCTTCTGACACTTACCTCCACATTTCTAAACAATATGGCTACAATGCTCTCTCTAGTCACTTTTAGACAGTGTTTGCTGTGGGGAGATTAAGAATGTTAAATCTCTATCACCACTTGCTATCTCTCTGGCTTGCAGTATAATTGAAGCACTGCAAAACGATAGTGAAGTCCATGTTCACTGTTTTTAGTATATTGGCTTAATAATGCTCATTCCTGAGTTAGGAATTTATTATTTCCTCTTGAACAACCCACTTTTCTATAATTAATAATTATCTCATTTATTTTCACTTCCTAACTTTCTGGAATCTCCTGAGAAGTCTTCCCACATCTTGCCATAGTTCTATAAATTCCACTCAATTCAATTTTCTACCTGCATCTATCAGATAATCTATCATTTAACATTTTTTAACTTTCCTAGAGGTGACAATTCTCCTTTCCTTGCTTTAGTCATAGAAAATTGCTCTCTGTGTGGCTGCCTAGGTGTCATCCTGGGTGTTACCTTTGCCTTATTTTTATTTTGAATCTCTTATTTCCTGGACTCCATGGAGTCTTTTTTCCTTTGCTAACTCCATCATTCTTATGAAGCCCACCTTCCTACAGCTTTATGGGAAAAGGGACTATAAGAGATCTATTTTATGAGAGTCCACTCTTTCTATTCCACTATAAAAATTGACTCTGTTTACCTAAATGTAATACTTTTTTTTTTTGAGACGGAGTTTCGCTCTTGTTATCCAGGCTGGAGTGCAATGGCATGATCTCGGCTCACCGCAACCTCCACCTCCTGGGTTCAGGCAAGTTTCCTGCCTCACCCTCCTGAGTAGCTGGGATTACAGGTGCGCACCACCATGCCCAGCTAATTTTTTGTACTTTTAATAGAGACGGGGTTTCACCATGTTGACCAGGATGGTCTTGATCTCTTGACCTCGTGATCCACCCGCCTCGGCCTCCCAAAGTGCTGGGATTACAGGCTTGGGCCACCACACCCGGCCAATGTAATACTTTTAAAAATGTATATGTATAATCTTTACTTACATCTTGATTCCGATTTAGAAGACCTCTGAGAATGCTTCCCATCACTCTTTGATCTACCTGATTTCTCCCCATCAGTATCCTGATCATCTGGTTCCTTCATTTCCTCTGTAAGTACAAAATTGGGATGAGAAATGGTTAATGCTATAAAACAGAAATTAACAAATTTCCCCCTAACAAATTTCATAAGCACCAAACATCATGTGTGTGCACAGGGTCCAGGATGACCCACCAGCAAGAGGGTGCAACTACCATCAGAGACCTCTGATCTCTGCAAAACAGCTAATTCTAACCACAGATTCTCCTTCTCTAGGTAAACTTGCATTATGATGCATTTTGGTTTCCCAGAGGTCCACAGTGAAACAGATTACCGAAGTCCATCTTTTCCCCAAATGCTTCACCACTAAAATTAACCTTCTGCCATGCTATGTCTGGTCCATCCCTCCCTCTCTCTCCTTTCATTTTCAAATTCCCTTGGAGTTACTTTTCAGTTTTGAAATATTTTTTGAGCACACCTGCAGTGTATCAAGTTTTATGTTGGGTACTAAATTACAAAACTGGAAAAGAGAAATATGGCCCCTAACTTTATGGAGCTTGTTTAGAAAGATAGATATTAAACAAGCAATTAATATAATGAGTGCTACAAAAAGGAAAACATAGGGTGCTGTGGGCACATGTAGCAAGAAGTGTAAAGCATGATGGGAGGTTAGAGAAGAGGCATCTGAGACATGGATGGTGGTCAGGAGTTGGCCAGGCACAGAATGTGAAAGGTACGTTAGGCACAGCAGAGAGGGCTGTATCTTTAAAGGGCTGCAATCAGTCTATTGGCCAGAGTGGGAGAGTAAAATGGATAGCAAAAAGGAGACACACCATGGAATACTATGCAGCCATAAAAAAGATGAGTTCATGGCCCTTGCAGGGACATGGATGAAACTGGAAACCATCATTCTCAGCAAACTGACACAAGAACAGAAAACCAAACACTACATGTTCTCACTCCAGTGGGTACTGAACAATGAGAACATAAGGACACAGGGAGGGGAACATCACACACTGGGGCCTGGGGGGGTGGGGAGCTAGGGGAGGAATAGCAGGGGGTGGGGAGATTGCGGAGGGATAGCATTAGGAGAAATACCTAATGTAGATGATGGGGCGATGGAGGCAGCAAACCAGTACCACGGCCTGTGTATACCTATGTAACAACCCTGCACAATCTGTGCATGTACCCCAGAACTTAGAGTATAATAAATAAATTTTTAAAAAAAGGAGATGGATGGCATATCATTAAGTTGTCTCTAAGCTTTGCTAAGAAGTTATACCTTACTTCTTTAACAACTAAAAACCATTACAGGGTTTTAAAGAGGGGGTGACACAACAGGTTTTCTCTGCCCTTTGTCTATATTGCAGCTTTTCATATTTTTGAAAACACCTTCCTTCCAAGTCTTCACTTCTCTATACTAAACACCTAATGTTTCCTCAGCATTCTTCGATGATATGCCTGGCAAGCAGAATGGAACACCGGTTCTATTTGGATCAGATTTATAGTTAGATTAGGGTTTGAATCCCAGTACTGACATATAACTAGCTGATTAAACTACATGAATTCCTCAACTGTAAAGGGAATGAAGAAAAAACTTTTTCCAAGCCTGCTATGAGGATTACTAATCTGCCACATTGTTATTCCTTCCTGGTGTCTGAAGATAGACTGGTGTGCCTAAAGCAGATGTGGAACACTACACGATCGAAGGATGAGGGAGAGTGCAGTATGGTGACTGCCTCCCTTTAACTGGGCATTAGGGTTCATTCCATGTTTCCCTGCAGTGACATCATAATGATGCCTTCTTCTGATTTGGGGTATAACAGTATATTATCTAAACATTTGTCTTATAAATTATCATCAAGATATGGGCAGGTGCAGTGGCTCATGCCTGTAATCTTGGCAGTTTGACAGGCTGAGGCAGGAGGACTGCTTGAGCCCCGGAGTCAGAGACCAACAGGAGAAACACAGCAAGACCCCATCTGTATTAGTTTGTTCTCACACCGCTAATAAAGACATACCTGATAATGGGTAGTTTGTAAAGGAAAGAGATTTAATTGACTCACAGTTTAGCGTGGCTAGGGAAGCCTCGGGAAACTTACAATCATGGTAGAATGGGAAGCAAATACCTCTTTCTTCACATGGTGGCAGCAAGGAAAAGTGCAGAGCAAAAAGGAATAAAACCCCTTATAAAACCATCATTTTGTGAGAACTCAGTATCACAAGAACAGACGAGGTAACTGCCCCATGATTCAATGACCTCCCACCAGGTCCCTCAGGTGACACATGGGGCTTATGAGAACTATACTTCAAAATCAGATTTGGTGGCGACACAGCCAAATCATCTCTACAAAAAAATTACAATGGCCAGGCATAGTGATATATGCTACTCAGGAGGCTGAGGCAGGAGGATCACTTCAGCCCGGGAGTTTGAGACTGCAGTGAGCTAGGATCGCACCACCGCACTCCAGCCCGAGTGCCAGAGAAAGACCCTGCTTCTAAAATTAAAATACATATGGTCTAACATGATACTCATGTTAATAAGTTTATGTTTTGGAGGCATTCTTCTGGGTTACCAAAATAATGTTTTACTTTTTAAAAAGTGTGTGTGTGTGTGCATGTGTGTGTGTGCGTGTGTGTGCGTGTGTGTGTGTGCGTGTGTGTGTGCATGTGTGTGTGTGCGTGTGTGTGTGTGCGTGTGTGTGTGCGTGTGTGCGTGTGTGTGTGTGTGCATGTGTGTGTGTGCGATGTGTGTGCGTGTGTGTGTGTGCGTGTGTGTGCGTGTGTGTGCGTGTGTGTGTGCGTGTGTGTGTGCATGTGTGTGTGTGCATGTGTGTGTGTGCGTGTGTGTGCGTGTGTGTGTGCATGTGTGTGTGTGCGTGTGTGTGTGTGCGTGTGTGTGTGTGCGTGTGTGTGCGTGTGTGTGCGTGTGTGTGTGCGTGTGTGTGTGCGTGTGTGTGTGTGTGTTTACATGTTTTTCATTTCCTTTCTTTTTTAACTGGGAATCTTCCTTCCTCTTTCTCTCTCCATCCTTTCTTCCTTTTCTCCTTCTCTTCCTTCCTCTTTTCTTTCCTTCCACCTAATTGTAGAATATATGCCCTTTGGGTTTGGGGTGTGGAGCTAGGAATTAAACAGTACAAAACTTTAAGTAGCAAAATCTTTTAAAACTCACATTCTGTCATTCAGTATATTTTCTGTTTCTTCCAGTTTTGGACACATGGGCTACTGTGTTACTCTATAGTGAGTAACTGATTTTTTTTTTTTTAAGAAAGAATTATCCAGGTAATTCAATTATTACAGATCTTAGTTATAAATTACTGCATATTGTGAGTAAAATCGTTCAGATAGATACAAACACACCTAAATGCTATTTTCTCCTTTGTTTTCCTAATTTAATTCTTAAAACTACTGAGCACATTATGATGCTAGGCATTGCAGGGGTCCCTGCTTTCTTTTTTTTTTTTTAGAACTCTGTACCATTTTATTACATTTCTTTCTTTTTTTTTTTAATTTTTATTGCATTATAGGTTTGGGGGTACATGTGCAGAACGTGCAAGATAGTTGCATAGGTACACACATGGCAGTGTGCTTTGCTGCCTTCCTCCCCTTCACCAACACTTGGCATTCATCCCCAGGCTATCCCTCCCCAGCCCCCCCCCTGCTGTCCCTCCCCCATTTACCCCAACAGTCCCCAGTGTATAGTAGACTGCCTCTCTGTGTCCATGTGTTCTCATTTTTCTCACCCACCTATGAGTGAGTATATGCAGTATTTCTTTTTCTGTTCTTGTGTCAGTTTGCTGAGAATGATGTTCTCCAGATTCATCCATGTCCTTACAAAGGACACAAACTCATCATTTTTTATTGCTGCATAATATTCCATGGTGTATATGTGCCACATTTTCCCAGTCCAGTCTATCATCAATGGGCATTTGGGTTGGTTCTGGGTCTTTGCTATTTTAAACAGTGCTGCAATGAACATTCGTGTGCATGTGTCCTTATAGTAGAACGATTTATAGTCCTTTGGATATATACCCAGTAATGGGATTGCTGGGTCAAATGGAATTTCTATTTCTAGGTCCTTGAGGAATCACCACACTGTCTTCCACAATGGTTGAACTAATTTACACTCCCACCAACAGTGTAAGAGTGTTCCTATTTCTCCACATCCTCTCCAGCATCTGCTGTCTCCAGATTTTTTAATGATCGCCATTCTAACTGGCGTGAGATGGTATCTCAATGTGGTTTTGATTTGCATCTCTCTAATGACCAGTGATGATGAGCATTTTTTCATATGTTTGTTGGCCTCATGTATGTCTTCTTTTGTAAAGTGTCTGTTCATATCCTTTGCCCATATTTGAATGGGCTTGTTTGTTTTTTTCCTGTAAATCTGTTTGAGTTCTTTGTAAATTCTGGATATCAGCCCTTTGTCAGATGTAGTCCCTGCTTTCTTGCTGGCTGTTAGCCAAGAGTCCTTCTAAGTTCCAGAGGCTGCTCACATTCCTTCACTTACGGTGCCCTTTAAAGCCAGGAATAAAGGGTCAAGTTCCTCCTAGTGATTTGAATCTCACGATTTTCCTTCCTGCTATCATAAGCCTCATGACTTCAGGAGGTCACTTTCTACTTTTCAGTCTTCTTTTTGCTGAATACATTTATTTTTAACATACTATAACTGAATGTTAACTGGATATAGATTCTAATAAAAAGAGCCCATAGTTTATTCATAAGATAATCATAGAGTGAGTAAAAAACAATTATGGTAAGTTACTAAATCGCTCTGAAAACAAAGGAGTTGAACCACAGCAAAAAGGAAGTTGGTGTCAAGACAAAAGCACCAGACTTTATCCTGTGCGATCTTAAACGGTACATTCCTCAAATGGCTAATCCTGAACCATGTCAAACTTTCACATCTCAAACCCAGTTAATGTCAGGTTGTGTACAATGTGGGAGAAAATGCTGGAACCCAAGGAATTTGCCCAGTGTTCTGAAGTAGCAACACCAGACAATAAATACTAGGATCTATTCCTAGCTTTTCTGGGTCCAAAAGGAATGACTGAAGAACCTGTAAAAAGCAGTAGAGCAGGTCAGGTGGGAGAGGCTCCTGTCCTCCTGGAGATTCTCAGTATAACTGCTGAGGTAGAAGAGGTTTTCTGTTTTAATAACAAAGGGATTGGGAAGCTGAATTGTAAGCTGCAGAGACTTTGGAGCCAGAGACTTGAGTTCACATCCGAGAAACAAGTTCCTTAACCTCTTGGTCCTTTAATATGTAAACTGGGGGTGACAGGGTTGTTCGGTAGTTGTTGTAAATATTAAATGAGATCTTTTATATACAGAGTTTTCAACTTTGACTGCACTTTAGAATCACTTGGAAAACTTAAAAACATACCGTTAACAGGGTCTCATTCTCCAGATAATTCTTTCACATAGTCAGGCATAAGAACTGGTGAGGAATCACGAGTTTAAATAAAACACCTACTAGGCACTCAGAAATGGCAGCTGTTTTTACTACACTCCTAGATATTCCCTTTGACACAGATAAAATCATGGAATCTTCAGAGTTGAAAGAGGACTTACCTAGTTTAACTTCCCATCCCATACAGGCCACACATCCTCAACATCCATCCCAGCACTGTAGAAAGTAGACTAGTGTGTCGGCCAGAGCTAAGAATACTAGCTACAGAGTCAGTGTGACTGGGTTTAAATGCTGGCTCACCCTCTTCCTGGTGGCGAGGTGTTAACCAGGTGTTTAACTGCTGTGTGCCTCAGTGTTTCCGTCTTTAACATTCGGCACCTACTACAGAAGGTTGTTCTGAGTCAACACAGAAAAGCTCTAAGAAGGGTACAAGGCACTCAGTATGTAAAATGGTTGCAGGAACGAATGTATTAATATATTCCTGAATAAATAAACAAATGAAAGAACAAGACTGCCAGCCAGCTTCAACTGAAATATTTCGGGTGAGTGAGCACATTCCGTCAATGCTCAGCTCTGGTTCTTAGTACATATTATATTATATTATATTATATTACATTACATTATATTATATTATATTACATTAAGCTGAAATCTGCCCCCTGCAACTTAGATCCATGTGACCCTTGCTTTTTCTTCTCAGAACACACAGAACAAGATTTTCTGTGTACTTCAGCTATTCAAATAATTGTAGTTGGCTCTCGGTTGTCTCCAGATCTTTCCCTTTCCCTGAGAAAGTATCCCAATTATTCCAATTATTCCTCAATGACATGATTCCAACTTTTCTTCACCACCCTGATAGCTCAAGAAGTTAACCATGTATCCCTCCCACTTTTATACGTTCTTTGTAAGATCTGAAGACTTTCCAGAAGGCAGGAAGGCAGGAACTACCACTTCTCTTCCCCAGAAGAGAGGAGCTACCTTTGTAGACATTCATTGTATTCCTGTAAGGCAGTCAAAGTCTGGGTTCGAGACCGCGTTCTACCTTTTACCAGTAAACCAGTTAGGTTTGGGAGTCTACTTACAAAACTGGCATAAATTTCCCTTCATTAGATCCAGGCCTATTGGGCCAGCCTACGGCCGATTGCTTTAACTAACTCATTAGTTTGACTATATAGTTTTGAGTTGTGAAAGCCGTCAGAATTCAATGGAGTCACCAGCGTTAAAAACGAACCCTGACAAATAGAGCGGGGGAAGGCTGTGAAGAGTGGGTTCTCACACTGGCATGCTGGATAACTATCCCAAAACACTGCAAAGACCACACCCTTGCACAAAAGTCATCACAACCTTATACACACACCAAAAAAATATGTCTTCAAGGACATCTGCCCAACATGGAGAAACTCCGCCTCTACTAAAAATACCAAAATTAGCCGGGCTTGGTGGCGGGCACTTGTAATCCCAGCTACTAGGAGACTGAGGCATGGGAATCGCTTGAACCCAGGAGGTAGAGGTTGCAGTGAGCCAAGATCACACCGCTGCCTGTCCAACCTCAGAGTAGCATCACACTTATTGTTGATCTTTGTAGCTAAGGATAATTATCTCAAAATAATTATATAATCGCTTTCATTTTGCCTTTAAAAACCTTTGTCTTCTTTTACCTCCCAGAATATACATATAGTTTACCACGGATAAAGTTTACATATAGTTTACCAAGGATAATTATCTCAAAATAATTATATAATCTCTTTCATTTTTCCTTTAAAAACCTTTGTCTTCTTTTACCTCCCTGAATATACATATAGTTTACCACAGCACACATATTCCATTGCAATGCGTTGAATAAACATTGTTTTCTTTCAGAAAGCCTCTCTTTGTATGTTATTTAGGTTGACAGGGTCAACCCTAAGGAAGTATAAAGAAAATGGGAAAATCAGTCACATTGATGCAGAGGAGTGTGTTGCTAGAACGCTGGCTGGATGCCAGACAGAGCGCTCTCTAAGGTGACATTACTCTGATTCGTTCCCAGAGTCCAGGGTCTGGTCCTCTCTGCTCACGAGCTCACTCAATCCCAGCAGTGTGCCAGAGGTGGTTATTTAAGATTCACAGTGACTGACGGTATAAAACAGACTCTCGATTTTTACTTTGCAATGTGAAATACAGCTGTGGAGAAAAAAAGTAATGGCTTGTATTTTTCAATGTTTACTGTGCGTAAAGCACAGTTCTAAGAAATTCTACACATATTATCACATAGTTCTCAAAACGACCCTGAGACAGGTGCCTTTTTTTTTTTTTTTTTTACTTATTTGTTTTTATTTACTTATTTATTTGACATGGAGTCTCACTCTATCACCCAGGCTGGAATGCAGTGGTGTGATCTTGGCTCACGGCAACCTCTGCCTCCTGGGTTCAAGCGATCCCCATGCCTCAGTCTCCTAGCAGCTGGGATTACGTGCCCGCCACCAGGCAGCCCCGGCACTCCACCTGCAGGCTGGCAGCTCCTCTCATGCGCTCAGGTCTAAGCCGGCTCCTGCCCCCCACCCGCTCAGACTGACAGCCTCTGGCAGGCAGGAACCGTGCAGAGCGTGCAGCTCTGAGCGGAGAATAATGCTCTGGGTTCAAGTTTGCGGAGCCACCGCAGGCAGGACGAAGGCCGTGTTTCGGCAGAGCCTGGGGAACACTGGTCCAGCCTCAGAGAAGCACAGGTGGGGTTCGCTGCGCTCTGAGCCATAAACAGATTTAAGGGGGAGCGTGTGGGAACCGCCGGCTGCTGAGATCCAGACTCACCGAAGGCGCGGACCGCAGCGGCTCCTCCCTTCGCGGCGTCTGCCCGAGGCCTCCGTTGACTTCGGTTACCGCGGCAACGCCACCCTCTTCCCGGCAGGCGGAACCGGAGGCCGAGGGGCGCATGCGCGGCAGGTGTCCAGCTCCGCAGGTGACCCAGCTCCGCAGGTGACCCAGCAGCGGTGACTCCGGGAACCGGTACCGTCCGCTCTCCCGTCGGGCCTTTTCCGCCTCACGACACTGGTTCAAAGCCAAACAGAGAAGCCCGACGAGTTTATTTTCCCCTAAAGGACGTCACGTAGGTAATTAAATGACATGAATACTGTCGAACGTACCTGCCCGATATTCCAATGACCCAGTGGGGCCCTGATCGCGCCGTTCCTATGTTGAGGTTTTAACTTTGATTTTAAGAGGGGCCCCGGGAGACGGTAGGCAGCTTGCTGGCAACATCAACAACCAAGCTACATAGCGGAGTTTTTGTTATTTTTTAAGCTATATGATCTCTGTTGGTTTTATATCGTGGTTTCTTGACCGCAGGGCACAAGAGTCGCGGCCTCCCTTGACAAATGGCTAACTCTAGCAGTTCGGGCAACTTCGCTGCAGTACAGCGGTCACACTGTTCTTAAAGCACTAGCCTAACGCCATTAGTTACAAAATACTGTTTTTAAAACGGTTACAACATTGCAGTATCTGACAAAGGACTTTGTATCCAGAATGTGTAAAGAACTCTTACAATTCAATAAGAAAAAACTACCCAATTTCTTTTTTTTTTTTTGAGACGGAGTTTCGCTCTTGTTACCCAGGCTGGAGTGCAATGGCGCGATCTCGGCTCACCGCAACCTCCGCCTCCTGGGTTCAGGCAATTCTCCTGCCTCAGCCTCCTGAGTAGCTGGGATTACAGGCACATGCCACTATGCCCAGCTAATTTTTTGTATCTTTAGTGGAGACGGGGTTTCACCATGTTGACCAGGATGGTCTCGATCTCTTGACCTCGTGATCCACCTGCCTCGGCCTCCCAAAGTGCTGGGATTACAGGCTTGAGCCACCGCGCCCGGCACAAAATACCCAATTTCTTAAATGGGCAAAGGATTTGAATACTTTACCAAGTAACATATATATATGGCCAATAAGCACATGGAAGGATGCTTAACAGTAGTCATAGGGGAGATACAAACCACAATACATGTACTCCATATCCACAAAGGGGGAAAGCTGCTCAGACTGCCAACACCAAATGCAGAAGGACACGGAGGACTTACATACCCTGCTGCTGGGAATGTAAAATGGCATAACCACTTTGGAAGACTATTTGGTAACTTTTAACTTCAAAAGTTAAACATACACAAAGCCATTCCACATCCAAGATAGTCTAGAGACTTGGGCAAAGTGGTGGCCTAGGACTTAGTGAGATGCACTGGAAAGAGACACAAGGAATCTTAGAAATGATAAACGCTGTTTCTTAATTGTGGCGGCAATTATGGGTATACACAACTGCCAGAAGCCAATAAACTGTTCTCTTTAAGTGGATGTATTATTTATAAATTATTTCTCAATAAAATTGGCAAGAAAAAAATGCTATAATTTGTGTTTATTGGTTTCCACAATATTACATAAATACCATGCACTTATTTGAAATATGGAAATGTCCTTGCTATTATTAAATGGTATATATAGGTGCCAGAAAAGATAAAAATAGAGTAAACTTATTTTTAAATAGCGTATTTTCAAATCATATGCACAGCATGTTTTCTTTTGACCTCTGGATATCTTCTCAGGTGAAGTATCTCTAAATTTCAAGCACTACGTGCAATTGTTAATCTGACAAAAACAATAAATTCACTATACAATGTCTTTAAAAAAATGGAAACATGGGGGAAAGTGTATTTATTTATACACAAAAAAAAATTGGCAGTAATCATTACTGAGAGCTCATCATGAGCCAAGCTCTGAGCTCTGGCCATTTACATATGCTTGCCTCACTTCATCCTCACAAACCTCTAAGGAACACGTATTATTATGTCTAACTTTCAAATGGAAAGGATGAAACTAGTTTGTCCAAGGTACATAGCTCGAGTGGCAGAAACGGCATCTGAAGGCAAGCGTTCCGGTTTCAGTTCTTGGGTCCTCAGCTACTGTACATTAGTTCCCATAACTAATTAGGAAAAGTCCAATAATCGCAAGTTCAACTCTTGGCTTTATTTCTTAAAAGCACTGTCATTAGACAACTTTCTTCACCTCTAGGGCTCAGTGTCCTCATCTGTAAAGGTGTTGGAAGAGGAGGAGGCATTTACATACCTCTAATTCATAAGGCTCCTATGAGATTTAAATGAGATAATGGTGATTATCTTACAGTGTCTGAAACGGTAATGGCTCAATAAGGAATAGCTGTTATCATTATTGTGCTACTTCCATACTACACACACTGTAAAACAGATTTTCTCTCCATCAAGCAGCACAGCACAGGCTTCAGAGAAAGACTGCTTAAGTTCCCATTCTAGTGCCACCACTCTCTAGTCGTGTGACCTTGAGAAAACACCTCGTTGTACTTTAGTTTCCTCATCTGCAAAATGAGGATAATAGCAGCTATCTCATAAGGTGTCATGAAGCACATACAGCGGCTACAATAGTGACTGTTAACAGTTAAATGACTCCTAAATTCTGCTGACCAAAATCATTTGGTTGTACAGCATAGGAATGATTGCAGCATAACTGTGGATGCTGTTATCAATCCAGTATCTCTGCCAACCTGTAATTTGGAAAACTATAAATTTCAGGTTGAGCAAGTGATTAGCTGTTTTCTGGGGCATATTAGAGTAGTCACATGTTATCCAAATATATGATTCGAAACACAAGTAATCCCAGTTTGAATTGTTAAAAGTAAATACAAATGTAGTACATCATAGTCAAACATCGCAGAGTTCACCCATATCCGGTGCTATAGATCAACAGCATGCATCAGAATTACCTGAATAGGCATTTTTTTTTTTTTTTTTTTTGAGATGGGTCTCACTCTGTTGCCCAGGCTGGAGTGCAGTGGTGGTACAATATATCAGCTCACTGCAATCTCTGCTTCCCAGGCTCAAGCAAATCTCCAGCCTCGTCCTCCTGAGTAGCTGGGACTATGGGTGTGAGCCACCAATGCCCAGCTAATTTTTGCAGAGACAGGGTTTCACCATGTTGCCCAGGCTGGCCTCAAACTCCTAAGTTCAAAGCAATCTGCCACCTCAACCTCCCAAAGTACTGGGATTATAGATGTGAGCCACTGTGCCCAGCCCCAAATGGCTTATTAAAACAGACACCAGAGTTTCTGATTCAATAGGTCTGTGGTGGGACCCAAGAATTTTCACTTCTAACAAGTACCCCAGGTTATGCTAATGCTGCAGGTTCACACTTTGAGATCTACTTATGCAGAGGGGTCTGCAGGCTGATAAAAACGCACAGCGGCTCACGCCTGTAATTCCAGCACTTTGGGAGGCCGAGGCGGGCGGATCACGGGGTCAAGAGATTGAGACCCATCTTGGTCAACATGGTGAAACCCCGTCTCTACTAAAAATACAAAAATTGGCTGGGTGTGGTGGTACGTGCCTATAATCCCAGCTACTCGGGAGGCTGAGGCAGGAGAATTGCCTGAACCCGGGAGGTGGAGGCTGCGGTGAGCCGAGATCGCACCATTGCAGTCCAGCCTGGCACCTGGTGACAGAGTAAGACTGTCTCAAAAAAAAAAAAAAAAAAAAAAAAAAGAGGCCCCAAGGTAGTTTATCACTTCAAATCAAAGGATCACCAATTTATGATCTGGGGGTGACAAGTATCTTTATAATGTTTCCCAAATCTGGCTGCACACTGGAATTATCTGAAGACATTCTTAAAAATGCTGGTGTTTGTGTCCCACCACTAGGGATTCTAATTTAATTGCTCTGTGTGAGACAATGGCAATGGGAATTTTAGAAGGTCCCCAGGTGACTAATGGCAGCCAAAACGGAGCAGCACTGCCTCAGAAGGCCCAAAACAGAAAAGGCTCTTTTCCTTTCATCTGTTATTCTTGGAGTTTTTTCAATCTTTTATATTTTATCAGTAAAACCAATGTTAACAGAATGGACACTTAAATGTCAGCCCCAAGGGTTATAGTGAACTAGTGATACGAGTCTTTTACAATAGTTGTGAACCTGGGCTGCACACTAGAATCATCTTGAGCAGCTTTTTAAAATACCACGCCAATACCACCCCTAGGTAGTCATTCGGTGCTAATGTTTTTTTAAATGCTCCCCAAGCTGAGAATCATGGCTTTTAAGGTTTCAAGGAATACAGAAGGAAATAAATTAAGAGCCAACAAGTTAAAACATTAGGGAAAATGTATGTCAAAATAATATATTCACAAACAAGAAGAAAACTTGACATTTCAATATAATAAGGAGTAACACTAACATTAGGCTTATATCCCAGATAGGGATAGTATTCATTGAATACTAAGTTTCAAAAAGTGCAACACAAATGAAAGAATCTGCAGTAATACAAATGAATACAGATGACTTCACATAAAAAATCCAGTGATATTTAAATAACTATTTCTGCCACCACAAAAATGAAAAGGCTCAAATGAAAGCTGCAAAGGATACTTCGTAGAACTGTGATTTATAGCCATAGCAGGAAAAGTTATCCAGGTGGTTCAATGTACTGTTCCACTCCTTCCATCTCACTCAGGTTGAGAATTCCTATCACAGGGCCAAGGGGCAGAGCTCATTCAAAAAAAAAAAAGTTTAAAATAGAAATCAACATCTAAGAACCAAATGGGTACCTGGAAAAATCCACCCTGAGCGGGGCGCAGTGGCTCACGCCTGTAATCCCAGCACTTTGGGAGACCAAGGCAGGTGGATCATTTGAGGTCAGGAGTTCGAGACCAGCCTGGCCAACACGGTGAAACCCTACCTCTACTGAAAATACACAAATTAGCTGGGTGTGGTGGCCTGTACCTATAATCCTAGCTACTCAGGAGGCTGAGGCAGGAGATCTGCTTGAACCTGGGAGACTGAGGTTGCAGTGAGCCAGACTGTGCAACTGCACTCCAGCCTGAGAAATAGAGCGAGACTGTCTCAAAAAGAAAAAAAAGAGAAATCTACCCTGAAATATCTGCTTAAATTCCGGGCTGGGAAAACTGATAGCAACGTTTTCTATTTAATTGTTTGAAACATTCAATATACCATTAAATCAATGTTACCACATTTAGGAATTTGAGCTCTAAAATCATTATTTATTTGATTTCTATTACTATTATTGATGACATTTTCACATTTCAAAACTATGTAAGATTTTGTAATACAACCATTCTTACCTGCTTGAGCAAATATAAACAAATACACCCACATCTATTTTTTTTAAGGTTGTATATTTCACTTGACAGAAAAAGTGACAGACAGCAATGACTTCCCATCAAAAAAGAAAGAAAAGTGGGTGTTACATTTTCCTGAAGGCCAGACTCTAATCACACAGAGGAATTTTATTTTAAGTTCCACTCAAAGCAAATTAGTTCTTCAGGGGGAAAAAAAATGAAATGGATCAACATTTAAGATACATTAAACCTCAAAAAAACCCTGAATAAAGATGACAATGGTAAAAATGTATTAATCAAAAAAAGACCTTTAAAAATCTTAATAAAGTATTAAAATACAAAATTTTAACTTCTCTACAGTCAAAATTTCATTCACCAGGAACTGCAGGCCAGTTGGTTGTTGAAAACTTATTTGAAAAAGTCAAAAAATAATTGCTTTCTTTCGTTTCTTTGGTATTAATTCACAGGATCTTTGCAGGTTTTACTTGAAAGAAGGATATAAAAACTTAAAAGCAGGGAAACGGGAGTGAAAGGTCAAAAATAAGTCATTAAGAACAATCTCCATGAGACTTGACTTCACTTATGATACATGGGTAGAAAGAGCAAACCAGCCTTCTTCATTCTGTTTTTCAATCTGTTGAACAAAGAACAAATTTTGATGGTCATCAGAAACATGAGACTACTAAGATTTACAGATCATTTAGACCTGTGCCGTTGAATGGAACTGGAAATTAAATTGCTACTGGCAATGTTTATTCTCTAACAGACATACTATCAAATAGCTAATCCTCTTCCTGATTTAAGAGGTAAGATCTACTGGTCAACAGATCCTCTTTTTGATTTAAGAGTCATAACTTTTTTTAAGTCCAGTGTTTTATAGATATCATGGGTACAAATTTTTTAAATGATAAAAAGACAGTTACTTGGTCTTAGTAAATTAAATGTTACTAAATTCTAGGAACTAAGAATAATTTATATAAAATAGCGTACTTTAAAGCTTTTGCAGAATATAAGAAGTAGCAAAGAACAAAGCTCCTAGTACTGGGCAATTCAGGTATATAAGCCTACCATTTAATTTGAACTAAAAACACCCACTCTTTGATCTAATTCCTGAACTCAGTAATAAGAAATGCAGATTTTCCCAATGCCAGACAGTTGTTGGCTCAAGTATACAAAATTAATTTAAAAACTTTAAAAAATATCCTCACAATTTACTATAGCCAGTCAAAGGAACTGTATTTTATTATACTAGCACCACAGAAAAATGCCTTCTACAAAAATTTTGAATATACTGTGAAAGCTTCTATACATACATGTGGCACATCAAAATACATGAAGAAAACATGAAGACGTTTCTTTTTCCTGGTACCATAACTTATCTAACCAATGGCACAGTCAGATATGGCACACAGGGCTAAAGTGAGAGGAAAAGTGACTGGACCTATACTCTGGCTGTCCCAGACCCCACCCAGTCACAAGGACTGCAGGAAACAATAGCTCAGGATATCTACCACCCATTCAAGGCCCACCTGTATCTCCCACCATAATATTTGGGGAGCTCAACCTGAAACCAGTACTTTCCAGTCTTTAAGGACTGCTGAATATCCTATTCAATTTTACCGTATTCCTTAGTTACCCTAGAAAACGGAAGTAGTATATGGCTTGTTTTCCTAATGAAGGTAAATTAATATTTCCTTTAAGAATTTCATATCAGCTTTAGGATAACAGGAATAGTAATTCAGAATGGAAATCACTAAATCAGCCACCTTCCACCCTCACCGTCACGACCCCTACAAACATTTCACAATTACACTTTACGGTTTACCTTTGCTCTTGGATTAAGAGGTGTCAATCTCCCACTTCCTGAGGTGGCATTTAGTGGAGAACAAGAATTACTAGTAGCCCCGGAAGATCTATTTATGAAAAATAAAAAAGAGTAAGAGAGTGAGCTATCCTTATTAACTTTAAAAGATGATACAAACTGACAATTCTCAACACTGGCAAGAGCTTGAAAACAAACAGCTGACTTAGGTCCAAATGAGGTACTTTATTTGTAACTTATTTTCACCAACCTGTAAGTCTGTGTTAATTGATAATGATATGGTTTTGGCTGTGTCCCCATCAGAATCACAACTTGAATTGTATCTCCCAGAATTCCCACATGTGGGAGGGACCCAAGGGGAGGTAACTGAATCATGGGGGCTGCTCTTTCCCATGCTACTCTCATGAGAGTAAGTCTCATGAGATCTCGTGGGTTTAACAGGGGCTTCCGCTTTTGCTACTATTTCATTTTGCTTCTTCCTCATTTTCTCTTGCCACCACCATGTAAGAAGTGCTCTTTGCCTCCTGTGATGATTCTGAGGCCTCCCCAGCCATGTGGAACTGTAAGGTCAATTAAATCCCTTTCTCTTCCCAGTCTAAGTTTTTATCAGCAGCATGAAAATGGACTAATATGGTAAGTTGGTACCAGTAGAGTGGGGCACTACTGAAAAGATAACAGAAAATGTGCAGTGACTTTGGAACTGGGTAACGGGCAGAGGCTGCAACAGTTTGGAGGGCTCAGAAGACAGGAGAATGTGGGAAAGTTTGACACTTCCTAGAGACTTGTTGAATGGCTTTGCTCAAAATGCTGATAATGATATGGACAATATTATCCCGGCTGAGGTGGTCTCAGATGGAGATGGGGAATTTGTTAGGAACTGAGGCACAGGTGACTCTTGTTATGTTTTAGCAAAGAGAATGGCGGCATTTGCCCCTCACCTAGAGATGTGTGGAACTTTGAAACTGAGAGGGATGATTGAGGGGATCTGTTCGAGGAAATTGCCAATCAGCAAAGCGTTCAAGAGGTGACTTGGTTACTGTCAAAGGCATTTAGTTTCATAAGGGAAGCAGAGCATAAAAGTTTGGAAAATTGGCAGCCTGACTATGTGATAGAAAGAAAAACCCACTTTCTGGGGAGAGATTCAAGCTGGCTGCAGAAATTTGCTAAAGTAGCAAGGACCCTAATGTTAATCCCGAAGACCTTGGGGAAAATGTCTCCAGGCCCTGTTAGAGACCTTCACAGCATCCCCTACCATTCAGGCCCGGAGGCCCAGGAGGAAAAAGTGGTTTTGCGGGCTGGGCCCAGGGTTCCTGTGCTGTGTGCGGCCCAGGGTCTTGGTACCCTATGTTCCAGCCACTCTAACCATGGCTGAAAGGAACCAATATACAGCTTAGGCTGTGGCTTCAGAGGGAGGAAGCCCCAGGCTTTGGTAGCTTCCACATGGTGTTGAGCCTGAGGGTTCATGGAAGTCAAGAACTAAGGTTTGGGAACCACCACCTATTGAATACCCAGGCCAAAGTTTGCTGCAGGGTAGGGCACCCACAAAAAACTTCTGCTAGGGCAGTGTGGAAGGGAAATGTGGGGTCAGAGTCCCTACACAGAGTCCCTACACAGAGTCCCTACTGGGGCACTACCTAGTGGAGCTGTGAGAAGAGAGAGCACCACCGTCCTCCAGACCCCAGGATGGTAGATCCACCAACAGCTTTCATCATGTACCTGGAAAAGCCACAGACACTCAATGCCAGCCCATAAAAGCAGTCAGGAGGGAGGCTCTACCCTGTTAAACCACAGGGGCAGAGCTTCCCAAGACCATGGAAACCCACCCTTTGCATCAGCGTGACCTGGACCTGAGACCTGGAGTCAAAGGAGATCGTTTTAGAGCTTTAACTTTTTTTTTTTTTAATTTTCTTGAGATGGAGTTTCACTCTTGTTACCCAGGCTGGAGTGCAATGGTGCAATCTCAGCTCACCACAACCTCCGCCTCCTGGGAACAGGCAATTCTCCTGCCTCAGCCTTTTTTTTTGAGACGGAGTTTTGCTCTTGTTACCCAGGCTGGAGTGCAATGGCGCGATCTTGGCTCACTGCAACCTCTGCCTCCTGGGTTCAGGCAATTCTGCCTCAGCCTCCTGAGTAGCTGGGATTACAGGCACGTGCCACCATGCCCAAGTAATTTTTTGTATTTTTAGTAGAGACAGGGTTTCACCATGTTGACCAGGATGGTCTTGATTTCTTGACCTCGTGATCCACCTGCCTTGGCCGCCCAAAGTGCTGGGATTACAGGCTTGAGCCACCATGCCCGGCCTTTAGAGCTTTAACATTTGACTGCCCTGCTGGATTTCAGACTTGCATGGACCCTGTAACCCCTTTGTTTCAGTCAATTTCTCCCATTCGGAATGGCTGTATTTACCCAATACCTGAACCCACATCGTATCTAGGAAGTAACTGGCTTGCTTTTGATTTTACAGGATCACAGGCAGAAGAGACTTGCCTTGTCTCAGATGAGACTTTGGACGGTAGACTTTTGGGTTAATGCTGAAGTGAGTTAAGACTGTGGGGGACTGTTGGGAAAGCATGATTGGTTTTGAAATGTGAAAACATGAAATTTGGAGGGGTCATGGACGGAAAGATATGGTTTGGCTGTGTCCCCACCCAAACTTCAACTTGAATTGTATCCCCCAGAATTCCCACGTGTTGTGGGAGGGACTCAGAGGGAGGTAACTGAATCATGGGGGCCGGTCTTTCCCACACTATTGCTATGGTAGTAAGTCTCATGAGACCTGATGGGTTTATCAGGGGCTTCTGCTTTTGCTTCTTCATCATTTCCTATTGCTGCCACCATGTTAGAAGTATTCTTCGCCTCCCACCATGATTTTGAAGCCTCTCTGGCTATGTGGAATTGTAAGTCCAATTAAACCTCTTTGCTTCCCAATCTCAGTTATGTTTTTATCAGTAGTATGAAAACAGACTAACACAAATACAATCTAAATTTTAGAGCAGTTTTAGGTTTATAGGAAGATGAGTGAAAGTACAGAGTTCCCATATACCCCTTAACCCCCACTTCCAAAACACACACAGTTTCCCCTATTATTATGGTCTTGCATTAGTGTGACAAAACTATTACAATGGATGATCTAATACTGATATGTTACAATTGACTGAAGTCCGTAGTTTACATCAGGGTTCACTGTTACACATTCAGTGAGTTTTGACAAATGTTTAATGACATGTATCTGCCATTACAATATTATATGGGTAAGTTTTTAACAATAAAGAGAAAAATGAATGTGCAGGGATGAGGAACGAGGTCCAACCAGTAGAAGAATAACAAGACCTGGAACAGCACAATACAATAGTAAGGATGAGAGTAAACAGAAAGGCCAGGTATGTCCTTAGTGTCACCATTTACCAGTCATATGACCCATCTAGACAAATCACTCAATTAGCAATGAGAGCTTCAGTTTCACTTACTGTGAAAGAGGAAAATACTATTGGTCAATTCAGCTGCCCTGTCATATATCACCTCCTAATTTTCTAACCCATAAATACTCTACATATGTGTTATTCACTTTTGTTTTCAGTAGCAAACCTATGCCTTTCTACTTAAAGTTTATTCCTCACTCTTTTTCCTGCCAAAATTCTCTTTTCGAATTACTTTACTCTTCCTTTGCATCAATTTGTCTCAACCTAAGTCAGGTGTTGTACACTTCCACTTCTCACAAAGAGAATAAAATACATACCAAATTCTTTTTTTTTTAAAGTAAATATTCACACTGCAACCTACCTTCTTGTATTTATCCCACTGACAGGAGAGACAGTACTACATTTTGAGCTTTCTGGGGCTTCTGCTCCTGGAATAGATACCTCAATTGTCCTCTTTCCTCCTCCTAAAATATAAAAACAAACATTACCTTTCAACGAAATAAAAATTTCACTCAATTTCTATCTTACTGCAAATTGCATTTTATAACTTTGGTGGTTCTTTCTATATTTTATTTTTTAATCTTAGCCCAAGATATACTTGAAAGATTTTTTTTAATGAACTGTAAAACAAGAAACTTTAGTTACTAATGTTAATTCATAGCACGCCAGTTCATAGAGAGCAAGAATATTCAGACAAGTGACATGTCATTTCTGGAAGTAAAAAACAAAAATTAAGAGCTAGCCCTAAAAAACCTGAGATCTTTGCCCAAAAGAGTTTACCGGGTCGGGCGCGGTGGCTCAAGCCTGTAATCCCAGCACTTTGGGAGGCCGAGGCGGGTGTATCACGAGGTCAAGAGATTGAGACCATCCTGGTTAATATGGTGAAACCCCGTCTCTACTAAGAACACAAAAAATTAGCTGGGCATGGTGGTGCGTGCCTGTAATCCCAGCTACTCAGGAGGCTGAGGCAGGAGAATTGCCTGAACCCAGGAGGCGGAGGTTGCGGTGAGCCGAGATCACGCCATTGCACTCCAGCCTGGGTAACAAGAGCGAAACTGTCTCTAAAAAAAAAAAAAAAAAAAGTTTACCTAAAGTTTTCCCCCCACCAAAAAAAAAAAGGAAAAAGGAAATTTCTGAAGTCATTCAGTAAAACTTTAAATCTTTTAAATTGATTATGACTATAAGGGAGGACATTAACGTGGGAGAGGAAAGTTGGCTGAAGAGCTCCATATGGCCAACTGTAAGTATAATTATGAATATTTTCCATTTTTCAGAAGTAGGTAATCAATCAGCATGTATTTGCTAAGTATTTACTAATAGAAGACTTTCTGTCCATCACAGGCAGTTTCACAGAGGCGCCTGGCTTTGCTTGATTTCCTGACTATATAAGGTAATAAAACCCTATTTAATTTTACAGAATATTCCTCAGTTACCCTAGAAAACAAAAGAGGTTTTTCATGGCATATGGTTTTTTAAAATTTTTATCATTATAGCCCACAGAAGTTTTTTTAAAAATAAGTGTAAGAGTTTTACCTATAAAAAGAACACATTAGAGATAAATCACTGGATGGGAAAGAACACAGTTGCAAATTCACAACTTGCTTTGGAACCTGATAAATCACATGATCTCTTTGTCCCTCCATTTACTGATTTATCGAATAGGCATCATATTAGCCTTATCTACTCTTAAGGTATGTTGAAGGCTAAATAATATAAGAGAAACAAAAGCATATTTTAACCATACAGAAATACTGAAATGGAAGATGTCACATTTAAACACGAAATTATTCTTAAGACTGATGTGCTTTATCTTTCTGCCTTGTGCTTAGCACTGATGTTATCCCAGATACTGATTTGTTTGTCCGCTGCCTGCTCCCCTTCTCAAATGCTGGAGGAGTCAAGCCCACACATGGCAGGCACATAGTACATGTTCATATGTAGTTGACTGATTTTATTTATTATAATCAGAACTCATCTCTAGGCTTCAGAACTATGAAGAACAGTAGACAAAACTGTCATTTGAGGAAGCCTAGAAAGAACACTGGGGGAATGCACTGCCGGTCTTCTTCCAGTAATTTGCAAAAGAGTCTGCTTTCTGGGTCTGTAATTTCAAAAAGGAAACAATTTCTAACAAGCGGAAAACTCTTACTGGAAGATATGTTAAAGGTAACCTACTTCAACCAGAAATAAGACATATGAGTCCCCCTCAAACACCAGTGTTTAAACATCTCAGAGAACACATCCATTACTGGTATACAGAGCTTTTTCTATTATAGACTTCTCTCTTACTGGGCCAAAATCTATCTCTCTGCACTCCTCATGCAGCTCTACCCCTTGAGGGCTTCAGTAACGCAATTTCTGATAAAAAAGCAACTTGATATATACTTCGTTTCATCAGTATCTTTTTGAATGTGAATATTATAATTTTCCAGTTACTTTTTTATTATTCAGAATCCCCTCTAGCTTTTCACATTC